>BSBK01001913.1:700000-1030000 GCA_027943335.1 Chamaecyparis obtusa
GTAGAGGGCAGAAACAAGGGATTTCAACTCAAACTTCTCTCATAGAGAAGAACTCATGTTGCAGATATCAATCTGTTGATCTTTTCATCCAAGACTGCTTAAGATAACCTTGTTAGACTCCCTCTGAATCTTATTTCAATCTTCTGAGCTCCTTGTCCAAAATTACCTCAGAAGAGTCAGACTCCCTTTGAATCTGATATGATCAAGGCAAATAGCTCTTATAGTATGTATAGAAATACAAATAGATAAATTAATACTCAAAGATAATAAATACTTTTCTGCACATCAACATCCTTGACACACATTACTTCAATGAAGGTCCATATACATCAAATCAGAAAACACCTTCTCAAATTATTTGAAAGACATATCCCCTTTGAATCATCTCGCCACTAAGGATGGTTCAAATGGAAATGTAACATTGGTTAAATTATTCTCCCCACAATGTAAAATTCTCACTCTTATATCATTGAACAATGCTTATGTCTTTTTGTGAAATGACTTGATTTCTCTAAGAGAGGTGACACTCTGTAATTAAAGCTTTCTTTCTAGAAAGAGACACCCTTCTTTGAATACGTGCTTCTTTGTTAATGCTTGACCATGATCATAACAAATTAATATGTCTCTTTAATGAAAGCTGCTACATGGTCTAACTAATCATTATGGACATTGCTATGTATACTTTGCAAATTCATCGTCCTCAACCTCTTACTAAACAATGTTTTTTTTTCTTTAATCAAGTCACAGTTTCCAATATATAATCACTGAAGTTTTCTTCTTAACAAATCTTCTGTACAATTCACTTGACCTTATTCTTTGCACTTGGTGTGGACAAAAGTCCGCAACACAATTTCACTCACTAGATTTCACATAGACCCATACACAGTCGGTCATAACTTTTGAACCTGACATTTTCTCGACAATCGCTCTGGTGAGATTCTTCGAAATTTGTTTATCACCAACATATCCAAAATGAAGCAAAATCCAACAATGTATTTGTGAGATATGGTTCCCGTACTAAGACTGTATTTTCTGAGATAGTCACACATTCACCATCAACAAACTACTCTCTTGTACATTTGCACCCTGGCTATGATACCATGTTGATTTTGTGAGGATCACTACAAATGTAATAGCACTCCTGATTGTATGTCTTTTTCAAAGGAAGCAATCTCTCTCTTATTTATATTGTGGATGAGACATGGATAGACATGTCCCTTCATGGGACATGTCTATTCATTAACACATACTCTTTTAATATATATATATATATATTATAGTCTTATTATATTAATTTCTCTAACACAATAATACTTTAGATATATATAACTTTATATTTCATATATAATGAATATATAAATAATTATATCTCATGTATATGTGTATGTGTATGTCTGTGTGTGTGTGTGTGTGTGTGTGTATACAATAGTATTGTCTCGTAGGTTTATCCTACTCAAGCTACCAAACATCAACACTAATCTTTAATAATATTTAACTATTATTTTTCAGAGTAATCAGTCTGATTGAATTTAGCTTTTTCTTGAAAAGATCAGTCAGACAAGAAACATAAAGATATGAAATTCTCAAATAAATCTTATTTGTCAAACTACTATTACCGCAAATACTTCTTTTGTACAAATATTTAAGAAAGCATTCATTTAGTTGAAATGAAAATCATAAAGAACTAGTCTTGAATAAAGATTTTCCAAACCCAATTTGAAAAAAAGGTATTGATTGTATTACTTGAAAAATTGAAAGTATTACATCTTGTTTTGTAAAATCTGACTCTGTCCCTATATCCCATCTGCATTGCCCCTTTTATAACCACAAGGGACCACACACGATTGGTTACAACTCTTGGAAAATAGTGTGACTACAATTTGAAACTAACTAGTTCCTCTAACAACTAATCAATTGCCTCCTAACAAACTAAAATACAATTTGGTAACTAATTACATAACACAAATGCAATGATTTGTTTTGTTCTATACTGCCATATAACTTTCCGTGAATGATTTCTCATTTACAATACATTTATGTAGTATATTGCTTCACTCCTTTTATGGATGATATCTCTGTTTGTTGCATATTCCTCTGAATCCTTCTTTTTTTGCACCTCATATGAAATGAATCAATAAACTTAGTTGGGACTTTTTGTAGAATAATATGAACTAGAGCCCTTTGAAGAACTTCAAATGCTCATGCTTCTCCCTTGGCTCTTGTCACATCCTTCTCGGCATCTGACTCATCACACTCTGCTTCCCTCAATGTTTGCACCATTTTAATACATGCATCTAGAATTGCTTGTGTGTCAGTATCTTAGTAAGGAAATGGAATAACAATGATTTGCAGTGGTGCTACAATTATTGTGTTTGTCAAGATCGCATATTTCTGGAACTATTTGCCAAACAGTCTACAAGTAACTCACTCACTTCATCACTTTGGGCATTCTGTCAAACATTTGACGCGTTCTCTGTGACTCCTCTGAGGTTACTTTTCTTCGAGGCATTTTGGCAAACAGTTGCTATACTCCTTGCATATCGTGTTTAGTTTGTAAAACAATTCATCGAATCCACTTCGTTTATGTCCTGCCGTCTATCATGAGACCACTGTTAAGCATTGCTAAGTCTGGGCTTCCATACATCAGAGATTTACGCTGTGTGACTGCCATCATTGTCTTATCTTTTCTCATAACTCTTGTATGAAACTGAAATTGCCTATTTCATTAATAAATTCTATGTATTTACTTAGCCATATATCGTACTCCATTTCTCTCATATCAAAAACGTGTATGGACCTTTCACAAACACTGAATACATACACACATACCCTCTCTCTTTTTTGCAGTGGTCATACCATGTTACATAGCTTCCTATGCGATATCCGCAGGCAGGGAGAACATGAGCAGAGGATATGAACACTCATCCTTCACCCTTGTTAGATGCTGGATTTACTTCGATTCCACACTCACATTGTGCACATTGTAATCAAAGAGACCACATTTCATTGAGGCATTTTGATCAACAACTTTCGTGCAATCTCTGTACCATCATTTGTATCGACAATTGTGTGAAGGTTTCGAATACCCTCTATGCTGCATATTCAGTAAATGCTATATGAGAAGCTTTCGTATACTGTGTGCATCGATCATATTTACAATGCCAACATGTCCTGTGAATTTTCATTATGAGTCATAATCATGTCATCCCATGATACGACATCTTTAAGGCATTTTGTCAAACAGTCCGTGTGTGTACCACGCATGGTTCATTCTCTCGTGACAATACAACATTCCAACCTCATATGGAGATGTAAACACTTTTGATGCTTCCCTGTCATAATACCCTCGTTTCCTCTTCATATCCACCAAAGTATTTATAAATAGAGCACCCGACATTAATTCATTTGAAGGTTTCATCAGCCCTTTCAACAAATCCATTTTCTGCAATTTTCAAATTCACCACATTCCTGAAGGTCCTTTCTGCTTCGATGAATTTCCATACCCTGTTCGAGAGGCCTTCATGTTCCACGGACACGCCGTTTTTGGTGTAGCAATGACACTTCGATAAAAACATTTTTCTATTTTGTAGATGAACTGAGTTTCATCGATATGTTCATTTCGAAGAAACACCATATTTAGTCTTGCCGATCACATTTAACCCCTTTAATCCCCCGCTATCTCCTTTGCTTCTGAAGTTACTTCATGGGTTAGAATGATTCTGATTTTACTATGTCATATATAGCTTGTTTTGGTAATGACAGCACATCTGAAAAGATTAGAACATTTCTCTCTAATTTGAAACCCCTCTATTTAGGGAAACAAAGTTGATATTAGTCGGGTCCTTTGTGGGCTGGTTAAAAAAATAAAAATTATTTAGAAATTATTTGAATTCAATCTCTTGGATCGAAATGGTGAAATGAGTTGTCCTCCATTTTAATTTCTGACCAGTACTTTCAAAGTCCAAAATTGAATAAACCACCTTTGAAAGATGTTCTAGAAAAAAATACCAATTCTATCACTGAGAAGATGTCGTTGGATATATGTGTTCATTAAGATATATTAAGCAAGTGTGCCGAAAGGTTTTGCATGATTCCTCCTCATCTGTCAATAACTAATCATCCAAAATCACCTTTGAAATTTTTTGAAAACATAGTTCTCAAATCTCTATAAATCATTTCTGATTCTGACTTTGACTAAGCATCCAATTGACTTGTAGGGCTCAACCACTTTGCATGCTGGTAAACAGTTTTACACAAAGTCACCATAATCAATATGTCTGATATAGTGATTATCCAATTAATAAATACAAATTTTCGAAGTGGGCTCTTGACCAATTCTTAACCTTTAGACAGATAACAAAATGAAGAAATTCACTTAGTTTTGACTTGTTAAAAATACCAGATGAATAGTTGGGCCTCTAAAAACATGTATAGTAATCCTTTGTAGTACAAATAATTACGGGGGACAACTAGTTTGATGTGGGGTTACCCAGGTGAAAGATATGGATTAATATAAAAGGCCATTTGAATTGGTATCAATAAACATTATGACAAAATATCAAAAGTTGCATTTGGTTTGGGTATTGAAAAATCATCAAATGGATTTATAAGGCTATGAAAATTGGTAGGGAGATATAATATCATGTGGACAATTTGGAAGAACCATTAGTTTAATTGGAAATGCTTTAGGTGTTGAGATATCATGCTTCAAAAGTGGCCATTCATGTATATTTATCATTGTAAAACACAATGATTCTCTCCAAGGCATAAAATTGACTCTATTAAATATTGATCCTGGAGGTTTGCAACTTTGCATATATGTTCATCTATGATATATAAAGGTTCTTGCCTAGCTACTTGTCATGATGACCACTCGATTTTGGAATATATCCTTCCAAAGTTGGTCTCTGAATATACATACTACACATGGTATAATCAACCATTTTTTTTATATATGATACTTTAAATTTTGCAAAAAAATGATGTCCCAACACCAGGGCACATTTGTGGATATGACCAGGATTAATAGAGAAAAGGGTGCTACAAATGTGAAGATGAATGGAGGCATGGACACATATCTAATCCAAAGACCTTAAATAGAAAAACTTATGTTTTAAATGTAAATAAATATTGGAGCTAGAGCATAAATGTGGGAAGAGGATCCAAGCCCATATTATAGAAGCAATATCCGACAAGGGGAAAGGAGGCAAATCAAACCTAAATATGAAAATAATGTATGATGAAGGGGGTATTAACATCATCCAATTAAAGGAAGAATGGACAAAAAACATGGAGTTTTGTAGAAGAACAAATCTAGGGGTTGCAACACCCTTGAGCATTCACAGGAAACCAAAAACAAATTATCAAACCAATCTCCACAATAAAAATTCTAACATATCAAATTGATTTTTTCCATGGAACATTAAGGGTATGTGCAAGATCATGGTATGCCAAACTAGGCCCTTAAGTGACAATAAAAATTTAGAAAATCAGGTTTAGGCAAGTTGACATAAAAATTTGAACAAGTTATAAATATTATATCACAAATATGTAAGAAGAGAATCTGTAGAAAATTGAATTTAGTTTTTAAGATACTAGGTCTTTTTTTTTAAATAATTATTCTATATGTTGAAAATTTCTAATTTCAGTGTAGTAGTACGAAAATTTTAGGAAAAAATAAGAAGTAGATGTATGTCTGACCACCTTAAACACAATCAAATGATAATTTTTTTTTACAAGATTCTAGATATAAGTAGTAGACTCATGTCTGGATGTGACACATATTTTTTTGTAATTTTTTTCCAAGCAAATAATTAATTATGATTTTTCTTCTACAACTTTTCTTGATTACAAAAACTCTCATGTCTAACCACGTTAACTTAGTCTAAACTGTATCAAATTGAAAACTTATTTTATTTTTCTTATAGTAGGAAAAACATAGAATGTGACACATGTTTTGGATTTCAAAAATGTTATACAATTTGAAAGTTATAGCTATTTTTCAATAAGTCTATCAATCAGGACTAGAAAGATAACAAGTCAGTGTATGTTTGACCACATTAAACCAAATCAAATAATAATATTTTTTAATAAGATTCTAGATAAAAGAAGTAGACTCATGTCTAGATGTGATGTATTTTTTTTCCTAGTAACTAATTAATTATGATTTTTTACTACAAATTTTCCTAAATATAAAAACTCTTGTGTTTGACCACCTTAACTTAGTCTAAACTTTATCAAATTAAAAGAATTGTTTATTATTATTGTATTAGGTGAAGCATAGAATGTGATGTATATTTCAGATTTAAAAAATGTTATATTGTTTGAAAGTTATAGTTGTTTTTCAAAGAGTCTATCAATCAGGACTTATTTTTCACATCGCCACTTTTTGGCATACCATGATCCTGCACATACCCTTAAATAAATGTGGAATTGGATATATTATATGATTAATTTGATGTTTCTAACCTAGTTGGTTAGATTACCCAAAGAGGTGAATATGATCCTAGTTGAATGTTGGACTGCCTCTTGTGGATTGGCTACTCGAAGAAATTGATCCAGTCCTGGTTGGATGCTATTGCCTCTTGTGGATTGGTTACTCCAAGAGATGGTTCTAGTATTGGTTGTATTCTCCTACATCTTATGGATTGGTTACTCCAAGAGATGGATTTGGTCCTAGTTAGATGTTCCTACTTCTTGTGGATTGGTTACTCTAAGAGATAGATTTGGTCAAGTGGTTGGACATTTCTACCTCTTGTGTGCCAAATGATGACTTGATTACCCCAAGAGATGGATCTAGTCCTAGTTGGATGTTCATGTATCTTGTAGGCTAAGTGGTGAATTGATTATTCCAAGGGATAGATCTAGTTGTGGTTGGGTGTTCATATCGCTTGTGGGCCAAGTGAACTATGTCTGTATATATTTTTGCACGCATTCTCTATATTCTCAAGTATATGATTTGTGTTCAGATATATTCATGCACGTCTACTTTAGGTATGCTTTCTGTGTTCATGCATCCATGTGTATAATTTGTGTCTTCAAGTGTATTCTCCATATATGTTCTATATTTTTAGTTGATCTAGAATATGAGAATAGCTATAGTATACCAAAATATATTTGAGGTTCTTGATGCAAGTCATTCTATAATGAAAACATTGGTACCATTATTAGATATCCTTGATCCTTTTCTCTAGAAGATGAGAGAGAAATTTTCCTAAGTTAAACCTTGCTAAACTTCCCAACTATTGATCATAACTCATATTTGAAATAGAGAGAAAACATATATGATCACATCATAGTAGAGAGATAGAAATGGATTATGTAAAGGTTGCTAAGACAAAGGGATTTCTGACTTTTATGTAGCATTGAACACTGATTCCATGATCATTTCTTGAGGACAAGAAAATTTAGGAAGGACAAATTGACACACCCCACATAAGGATTAATATAAAATTGACCTAAGATTTAAATTATAAAAGATAAGGATCAACAATTTAGATTATAACATAACAACAATTACATTGTTATGTGAAGGAAATGTTGAATTTGCATCCACATCCTTTATTTTTAATGAGTAAAATTAAAGTAATATTAAATAAGGTTAATAAGGGTAGACTTCACGATATATCTAATAAGATGACATAATGAGAAAGTATACACACACACACACACACACACACATATATATATATATATCTGTGTGTGTGTGTGTGTGTCCAATCTTAAAATGGACACACTCATTATTTAAGACCTTTTAGCTCTCTTCCTTTACCAACTTTATGGACCATGGATGGATTCGTGCTTGATCCCACTTTTCTCCCATTTTGTCTTATATCTTCCACTTTCAATTGTGCAATCTCCAAGACCTCAAGGATAGCTCCACGCGAGCCAACCCTAGAAGAGGTTGACCTATTGCTTGAGGATTTTAAATCCTGGGGCTAGTGTTGTATCGGGGAATTAAATTGTGAAATCGGGTGACCCTGACAACTTTCTATGTTTTCCTGCCAAAAAAATAGTATAAAAGGAAGCCTAGGCACCTCATATTAATATCTTTTGACATCCATTGATATTGATAATATCCATTAGAGATCCAACAATCACACGAGAAAGTTCAAGCATTCATCAATGATTCAAGATTCAACGATCCTTTGTGAGCATTTCCTCTTCAAGATCTAGCATTTTTTTGGCCATCAAGGGAGGAGATTTATATTAAGGCATTCATCATATTCTTCATTGATACATATTTACATCCATGGATCCATGATGTGGTTTTGGTAGATCCATTGCATTTGTGGAGATTTCCTACATCTGTCATTACAAATTCAACATCTACAACATACAAGCATTACAAAATCCTTATTGCCAAGGGTTTCTACAGGAAAGTTGAATACTTACATTTGTCTTGTTTCCTTTACATATTATTTCAATTTCAAGGTTGATTCCTCAATCTAGGGCTTGACTAGGGCAAGCCCTCATCCACCCAAACCCCAAAACAAAATTTTCTATGTGCAAGAGCAGGATATTAGAATTACAACCACAAATCTAGAAACTACATGCTGAGACATTTCCAAAGAAGTTAGGTCAAATTTTCTATAGTGTCCCGAGAACATGATGAATTTGTGCAAAAGTGTTCAGAACATGTTGCACCAGGTTGAACTGTTCCTAGAGGTTTGAGAAAAAAAACATTTTCTGGGTTTTCTGTTGTGATCACAAATATGCAGTCAGAAGTTCTATCACAGGTTCAGATCTATAGTTTTCAAAGAAAAAATGAATATTCCTCTACATATTTCAAGGTGAGTACTCTATCATTCATTTCATTTCTTAGTCTAGACCTATTTTCATATCTTAATCAAGGGTTGTGTTCACTGTCACTTGTAGCTCTGCTTCCTTATTCTTCATCTACCCTAAAATTTCTTATGTGTGGCTGCAGGTTTGTATACAATGAATGTACAATGCTTTTAATCTCTCTAAACATCTTCTTAATTATTTTATTCATATATCCAAGTTATCCAAATCATTTATGATATTCTAGCAAACAACTTGAAATAATTGTGCATCATGGGTTACTTGAACTTTGACTGATGCAATATCTGGCAAATTAGTGAATTCCATGTCAAAAGCTTTTATTACCTCTTTTTCTTTGGTTTGGGGATCAACCTCACTAACTTGATTTGATATCACTCCTTGAATTTTACGGGTTACCTCAAGTAATGCTCCCTCCAAGATTTTTACCTTCTTGTTCTTTCTGATTATCTTATTCAGAGATGAGATCAACTCTATTTGATCATCATCATCAACTTCTTGTCCTAATCTTGCAAAAAATGATTCAATAGGTGATCTATGTGGTATTTATGTTGTGTCCTTTGACTTTGAAATAATTTATGTCTACTCTTCTTGCATCACATGCTCCTCTTCTACTATTTTAATCTAGTTTTCTTCCTTCTCCTCTTCTTTTCTTGTCTCTACCTTTTCTTCCTTATTTTATGATTCATGCTTTTTCTCATCAACTTCTATCAAATTTCCAACATCGGATCCTTGGTTATTGAATGGGTTTTCTTCTGTCTATGGTGATATTCACACCTTCAATGTTCATAGATTCATCAATAATGTTGATAGAGGGTGGAGGAGTTGGTGATGATTCAATCTGATGTTCTGCTTCTACCGCTTGATTAGATTCATTGATTAACTCTCCTGGTCTAGAGGTCATTACCTTTACAACCGCTTCCTTAGTTTCTTTGTTTATCTCTTCATAATTTCCTCCCATTATCAATACTATCCTTCTCTTCCTTCTCAGATGAGTACTTAAGTTCTTCATGATTTCTCCAAAGTGATCTTCATCCTTAATCTCACAAAGCTTTCTTACATACCTTTCTCTTATGCCTTTGTCTTCTTCTATAGCTCTCTTTTTCCTATTTATCAATTTCTCATATAAGTTATTAGGGATCTTGCCTTTGATATCTTCAAACTTCTTGTCAGCAAAGATCATATGTCTGAGAACTCTATTTTCAAGATTTAACTTCTCAAAATTATTATACATCTCATAATATTTGTTCAACTTAGTGAAATCCCCTTCATTTATGATCAAAGGGTTCACTTTGTCTATCTTAGGCTTCCATTGTTTCTTTTTGCTGCTATCTGCCACTTCGTCTGCCAGTGGCTTCTCTACTAGTGTCTTTATCCTTTTCCCTAGTGTAAAGATAGTTTTTTGTCTCTTGCCTAGTCCACTTTCCATCTCTTTAACTCTCTTGGTGTGGTGGAGGTGGATCTTGTGGATTTCCTTAATTCTAGTACATCTAATTCTTCAACCTCTACATCAATATCCTAAATTTCTTCAGTAGGAGCTACATGGGTTGTCAAGGGTGGAACTGAAAATACTTCTTTCTATCCAATATCCTTAATTGTTGATGATGTCTTCTTCACAATGACAAATTCATGCTCGGTCATGCCTGTATCCTTCAATATTTTCTTAATTGTATTATCAATTCTCTTCTTTTCCATTTTTTGCACCTATGAATTTTGTGATGTATCAAAGTTTTCTTCATGTGTTCCAAATCTAGGACTCTTTGTATCCAAATTGCTTTTAAGTAACCTGTTCACATATCCTACAATTTCTACTTTTGATACCTCATTCTCAAGAGGATCGACAAATTATATTCTTGGCTCAACTGCTTCAACGTAGGTAAAGTCTGTGTCCACTAAGAAGCATATCTCATCTTTATACTTCTCCACAATAGATGGTGGAATCCTTGATCTTTTTCTCATTTCATTCTAAAAATTCTTTATTACTAGAGTAGCACTCTCATTCACTTTATCAATAGGATGTCTCAAATATAATTTGTTTATCATGTCCATTCAATTTCTGTTATCATTCCAATCAACTCCTATGGTGTATGGGAATCTTCTTAACATATGGAAAAACATGTAGGTCATTAGAGATGAGAATCTAAACTGTGAATTCTTAGTGTTTCTGATCTTCTCAAGATTTTCAGTCAACTGTATCCTTACAATCTCACACATATCTAGTTCCACTTTGTCTACACACATAAGATAAGTTGCATGTACCATGCCATCTACCATGTCATCTTCCCTTGAACTCGCACATAATTTTGAAGTCAATATTTTGCATACATATCTTACATCATCTTGCTCAATTTTACTTATAAAAATTCCTCTTCCATTATATGAAGACTTGGCATTGTCTAATATTGTTTTCTTAACATTCTTTTCATTCAAAGAAATAACTCCTGACTTAGATAGTCCTGTTACCTCATGAATAAGATATGCAGTGATGTCTATGACTCTATCATCCAACCAAAACTTTCCATTGTGAATTTTTCTCAATATTATCTTGGTCCATTCATCATTCTGAAACTCATAGTGAAGTGTGTACTTGATAATATCTATTTGACTTAAATGCTCAAACCCTTATTTGTAGGAAATGTCTTGTTTGTAAATCTTATTGTACTCCATGGTTAGACTACCATCTCCTATAGTCTCAAACTTACATTTTAGATATCCTTTCACATCTTCCAAATGCAAAACTCCATCTAGAATGGTTGACAAAGCCAAACTAGGGTCTTCCTCTAAGGGTTCTATAGGTTCCTTCTTCATCTTAGGTCTATCTGAATCTCTGATATTGTGAACTAGTGATGCATCCATGATTCGATTAAAATATGACTCCTTTGATAGTGAATACTTGGTAAAATACCTCAGAATCATGATTTAGGGCTTTCCGTAGATCTGGCGAGGAATCTGTCTCCAAATCCTATAAACTGCTCTTAATCTCCACTGGCTAGCTCTCTATATCTCTTGTAAACACTTGAATGATCATCTAATTTCAATCATCTACTTTTATCCTTCAAATCTTTCAAGATACTGACATCGCATTAAATTTCTTAAGTGCTTCATGCCAAAAAGTTGTTCCTAGTTACCTGCAAAACTTCATTCTTTTCGTGTACTTGCATACATGTTCATAAATTCACATGCTTTTAACCATAACTTCATTATATCATATACTAGCTCATATTAACTTCACAAGACTTAATTCAATTTACTCTAAATGTTACACTATTCTGATACCTTACTCTAATACATAGTTC
Source organism: Chamaecyparis obtusa (assembly GCA_027943335.1). Classification (NCBI taxonomy): domain Eukaryota; kingdom Viridiplantae; phylum Streptophyta; class Pinopsida; order Cupressales; family Cupressaceae; genus Chamaecyparis; species Chamaecyparis obtusa. The sequence continues at coordinate 712,099 of BSBK01001913.1, forward strand.
ATGAAATAAATGCTTAATTGCTTGGAAATGAATTAGGAAATGACTCACACTTACTCTCAAGTAATTCACTTATTTGATTTCCTAGTATATTGAGTGTGCTCGCTTGATCTGTGGCTTTAACAAACTCAACTTTTTCCAAGTTACTGCAACATTCTCTCTGACTGTTATTGGTGTTCACATTTCTCCTAGCATAGTTTCTAGGATTAGGGTTTCTCATGTTGTTCATTCTGAAAAATCTTGTTGTGTGACCAAAGTTATTACATATCTAACAAACTACTCCATTGTGTCCATATCTCAGTCCTGACTAACTAATTTGTCACTAGTAAATTTTAGCTTGTTTTTCTACAAGGATTAGTTGAATTTTTTATACCAATTGGTCGACCAAATGACCATAACTGTTGTCAAAGTTTTTTCATTGAATATATGACACAAAAACCATCGTCAAAATTTTGACATCTATAGTGGTTGAAATATCGACGGAGTCATCATCAAAATAATCGCTTCAGCCTGGAAGAATTATCGATCATATCTTTCATCTCTGCGACCAATGTCGGTCGCAATTGTGAGGACTTATGGTCGAAATTATCATCGAGTGTATAGAATTCTCATCGAAATGACAAAGAATGTTCATCACTCTTTCGATGAGAGCTAGTCAGAATAATTGTCAAATATATAGCACTCTCATCGATAGGTATATTCTTTTTCCGTCGAAAAAGTGACAAAAAATTTAATTTTAAAAAAAATATATATATTATCAAATTAAGCACACAATATTATGTCATTGTTATTTACAAACACTCACTTTTCTGCTCGTGAAGACACAGTCTTGTGTTTATATTACTAGCAATTGCACCCCATTAAGGTGCAATGGTTATGTCGATAGGAAGATATACCTACATAATCTATTAAGGGCATGCAGGTTTCTTTTTAATAAACCACATTTTCTATCTTATTTCACACAAACATGTTCTTTCTCGAGGTCATTAACCTTTCAATAAAACTTTCCACTTCTAAATATTTTCCTGAGTCTGAACAAAAGAAATAATAAGCCTCACAATATTTCAATGACATTCATAGGAGATGACTAAGCAATCTATAACTATGCCTTTATTTTCAACAACATTACTCACTCTCAATCACCTATTTAGTTAGTGATCATTTTTGCTCCAAAAAATATTCAAACTAATTTTAAATTAGTGGCAAAAACCTCCAACCCTTCAATAATGAAATAGAAGTGATTGTCCACTAACTCTTTAACATGCTTAAAGGTAGATTAAGATTATAATTATGATCCAAATTCAAATTAATTTGGGCAAGTTTTGATCTTAGGGAAAGTTTACTTGGGAAATCTTCTTCAAAAGGCCATCATTACCCTCTCCATCATAGAGCACCTTGAGGCCATATTTATGTGAGGCATTTTGTCAAACAGTTGTGTGTTCCTTGTTTATATTTCAATATTTTGCAAATATGGCTTTGAGGACACTATAAGCATATAACATACCATGAAACCACAATTCACTAAAATATTGGAGCTTTATGCCAGTAGATTTTTGAGTCAGGGACAAGTTTGTTTTGTAGCCACGTATAGATTTCCCCAAAAAAAATTATTGAAAATATAGCAATGGACTTAACATTGTGGTTTCAAGGCCACTGATTAGGAACAAATGGGCAGGGTTTCAGCAAAAATAATACTTAAAGATTATATCTAGGCTATTTTCCTTCTTGTTTGTGGGGTTGATGTGGGCGATGAGAAAGAGGGGGATGTTGTGAGGAGTGAATTGGTTGTGGGAGAGTTTGGGCATTGAAAGACGTAGAAAATCCTACTCAAAGATGGTTCTTATTCCACCCACATTCACATCCTCTAGAATTTTGAAAGGCTTTCTTGGACTACCACTCTCCACCGCCCACCATTTCCACCTTAGCATTCCCATTTCTTGGGAATACTTCTCACCACGTATGACAAGGTAGAGCTCCTTGTCCATTTCTAGTTGTACATCTTCTTTCATATTTAGCCTTAGCATTCTACAACTTATCTTGTTTCACCATATCATTTCCTTCATAACAACTTCTTAACTTTTCCCAAACATCATGAGTTATTTCTAATGATATAACTTTAGTTAACTCAACCTTTGATATAACACCGAAAAACCTTCTAGGTCTTATATATAACATCTGAAGGTTTTAGTTCACTAGTTAGTTTCACATATTTTCTTTCAACAACCTTCTAGGTCTTATATATGACAAAAACCAAGTATCCTCACATCTGCACTTTCTAGTAATCATAGTCAGATCCATCAAATGTAGGTAATGAAAGTTTGTGTGCCATCATGACCTCCTTAAGAAGTTAATCTCTTTTCCATGGAACCAAACCTATAACACTAATTTTTGAATGTGCAAGAATCTAACTGAGAGTGGGGGTGAATCGGTTGTCCACAAATTATAACCTTAAAAACCTTTAATTAGTTCCACCAAACTTTGAAATTACAACCTTTTAAGGATAGGAACACAAAAATAATAGAAAACATAAACACAAGAAATACTAGATTTATGTGGAACAACTTGTAAAGGGAAAAACCATGGAAAAGATTGCTCTCAAATATATGCACACCGATTTTAAAGGTGAGTTACAAGAAAGAATAACTACCAAAGGGATTATGAAGAATGATAAGAGAGAATAGATCCACCACTAATGTCCAACCCACTCATTTTTTCAATACTACAAAAACTAAGATAAAGATAAATCACTTTCTTGACATACGACTTTTCATATATCCAAAGATCACAATGACACCAAAGGCTTAATATCATAGTTTGATATGATATGATTTGAACTAGACTGATAAATTAAGTCACAACAATATTGAGTCTAAACAAAAATAATAATATAGCATATTATTTTTCATTAAGATTGGATCCATACAATAAAGAGTTCTCCCTCTTAAATAAACTGATTCCCATTAAATAAGCTTTTCCATTGTAACAAAAAAATTCTCACCCTTGATACCATGTGCAAAAAATTGATAATGGATTAGTTTAAACTACTCGAGTGCACAATGTCCTTTCAATAACCATTAATTGAGTTGAATAACCGGTCAATATGCACATAATTGTTAAGAGGACATATTTGTGAAGGTTTTATAGACGTAGGTTACTGAATCATCATCTCTGCACTGGTACTCAATCTAGAAACCCTCGTATGTATATAGCCACTCTAGCAAATCTCCACATCTAGAAAATCTCCACAAAATTCCCTTCAAGCCTCCATTGCATATATGTCTTCTCAGAATCTAAAAACTCCATCCCATCATTGATTCTCATCAATGTACCAATTTGGATAGTAAGTCTAATTTAATTTGTCCATGGACTGAGACCTTAAATTATTGAGCTTCTCTTTGTTTCGAGAAGAGTATAACATTCTCTACTTAACAGGGACAACCACGTGAAGGCAGAAGCTCATCTGGCCCCTCCTAGGAGCCTGTTATGACCCTTTACAAAATTTTAAGACCTCTAAGATGTATTCTTAGGGATTGTAAAGGGTCGTAAAGGGTCACAAGGGGTCCTGGGACACAACAACTAAGAAACATAATTGTAGGCATCATGGTCACATTTTTTTGGAGACAACGCAATTGAGTGGTATACCCAGATGATGTAGAGCAACTTCTGCTCCTCTGGTTCCAAGTTGACACTGCGGGATCCAAAGACCATAGATAAGGAATAAATTTAGAGAGTGGAGGAGGGCCATAATGACCAAAATAATATAGGACAAACCTCAAGTTAAATGAGGCAACTGCAAACATTTTAATAGATATTTATTATTAAATAATGAAATTTGCATATACTAGTGTTCTAAGAACCCTCATTACATGATTTATTATTGTAAGCCCCCTCTGACTTACGCATCTAGAAAATGAAACTACAAGCTATTAGGATTGAGACAAACCTTATAAAACAACAATAGCTAAGAAGAATCGCTTGCCAACATCTGTTGAATACATATGTTGGAGGACCTTGTATTCATGAGCAGATGTTGGCAAGCGATCCTTCTTAGCTGTTGATGTTTTATAAGGTTTGTCTCAATCCCAATAGGTTTTAGTTTCATTTTCTAGATACATAAGTCAGAGGGGGCTTACAATAATAAATCATGTAATGAGGGGGCTTAGAATACTAGTATATGCAAATTTCATTATTTAATAATAGAAATCTATTAAAATGTTTGTTGTTACCTCATTTAACTTGAGGTTTGTCCTATATTATTTTGGTTGTTATGGCCCTCCTCTACTCTCTAAATTTATTCCTTATCTATGGTCTTTGGATCCCGCAGTGTCAACTTGGAATCGGAGGAGCAGAAGTTGATCTCCATCATCTGTGTATACAACTCAATTATGTTGTCTCCAAAAAAATGTGACCATGATGCCTACATTTATATTTATCAATTGTTGTGATATCTACATTTATGTTTCTCAGTTGTCATGTTTATGTGCATGTTTTTTTATGTTTTTGGGAAGACATCTTTCTAGCCTGGGTCTAGATCCTTCGGCAATTAGCTTCATAATAATGTAGATGACAGATGAGAAATTAGCTTCCCAAGAAAAATCCCATAAATGAACTATGTGTACCCCAATTCTTGTGCCCTCAGTGCGTACCCAAATGATATATTTGAAACAACAAGGGTAAGGCTAAATTTACCCTTATTATTTCAAATATATCATTTAGGTATGTGTAGAGGACACAGGAATTGGGGTACACACAGTTCATTTATGAGATTTTTCTTGGGAAGCTAATTGCTCAGCTCTCATCTACTTCATTTATTATCAAGCTAATTATCGAAGGATCCAAGCCTAGGCTAGAAAGATGTCTTCTCATTCTATTTAAGCCATATATTCCTTGTTCTTGTCGAAATTCCTTGGTATGGTAGGCCTACTCTCTACAGTACTCTTCTTCAATCTGTGTTTGATGATAAGCATCTTCTTCTTCCTAATTGCAACCAGAGCTTCCTTTTCATCAGGATTCAACTCCACTTCCTCCATCTCATCATCCTCATCCACTCATCCTAATTGATTGATCTCTCAAGGACCTTGTATTCAACAGATGTTGGCAAGCGATCATTCTTAGCTATTGTTGTTTTATAAGGTTATAACTTAGTAGTTACAATCGGTTTATTAGAGTTAGGAGACTATTTCAAAGACATCCACATGAAGTGGAGTGAGTGTGGTCAAATTGATGTATCAAGGAACAAATGGAATAATGAACAAAATGCTATACGTTATATCATGTGATTCATAGAAGATTGGGGCTCACCTGAGCCAAAAACATGAAGAATTATTGTAAAAAAAGATGTAAACCATATATATGCGCACTTGAGGCAAAGAGAAGTTACACCATATCCATATTAAAATATTAGTTACAATATGAAAATACTAAACTGATTAATTCCTAAGCTCATCTCCACATATGGTCACAACAAAGATATGCGATTACAATACAGAGAAGACATCGTAAAAATATAATTTCGGCATTTTCCCTAGCCTGACATGTTTTGCACTCAAATCCTTCATCGCGGATAAGTGGAGATGGGCAGATAGATGCAGATGAGTTTTCATCAACCCAACTAAAGTATCTGCAGCCATTATTTCCCTGTGATGTCTAGTCTACATTAGTTCTTATAATATAATGAATAGTATTTACATTAGAAACATTAAATATATACACATTAGCAACCTTTTTTCTATTTGGGCAGCACCAAAATTGTCATCCAGGGTTGTTCTATGTCTGTAAAGTCTTCAACACACACTACCCACCACCACATTGAAAGTTTGGCACATTGAGAAGAGTCATCGAGCCTATATCAATAATGCACCGCACCATCGTTACTACATTTATTACATAAATATTATAACATATAATCATATAATTATAATAATCATACATTCACCACTATTGTTCTATTGTAGATTCAAGTACTTAAAAAATGTTTGCAATCAATGGTAGATAACATTTTCCATCACCTTTTCTTTTAAAGTTAGACCACAATCTAGCAATTGTCTCCCTATTTTGTTGTGGGTTGATATTGTCAAACATGGTCTTTCTTGAATGGAATGACTCGTTGGTCTCACTGAACAATCATTTTCTCAACTCAAATTTTCTCAATGCAAAGGGACATTTATTATATCGAAGAAACTTGATTATTTTTATATGGAATACACCAAGGAGTACCATCAGAAATATTAACCATTTACAATAATGAAAATTAAACCTAAATCAAATAGCTCATTTTTTTATCAGCATGCGTAGTCTCTGTGTATATGAAAAATGAAAGAAATATCAAGTTGAAATAAAATAGTGAACAAAATAGTATTCCACATAGACTAAATGAAATATACCAACAAAAGAAGGTGACAAAATCCTGTCACGAAGCATAGACATAGGAAATCAAAAAGGAACAAAAGACAAGAAATTAGAAAAATCATTACGACTATAGAAAAATCATTTAGACTATAATCAAAGAAAGAAACACTCTTTGTCAACAATTTTCAAAATCATTAGGACTATAGAAAAATAATTAAGACTATACAAAATCAAATTTTAGAAATGGACGGTTCTGATGCTTTGCCATTACAACAATTGAGCATTCATCATTTGGTATTGTGTATTCCATTTAAGTATGTCAATAATGTTCAAAATCCTGTCACCAAGCACAGACATGGGAAATAAAAAAGGGACAAAAGACAAGAAATAAGAAAAATCATTAGGACTATAAAAAAATCAAGTTCTAGAAATGGATGGTTCTGATATTGCTTTGTCATTACAACAATTGAGCATTCATCATTTGGTACTTCTTGGTGTATTCCATTTAATTTTTTCAGTTGTCATGTTTATGTGCATGTTCTTTATGTGTTTGGCTTCTCTCCCTTGGAAGCGATATGCCGATATAAGGTAATTGATTTGAAAGCATAATGATTTGACAATTAGAAGGTTGGTTAATAGATTCCAATCGGTTCTTTGTAGAGGGCAGTCTATTTGGAGTACACTTAATTTCTCTACAATTTTGGAGTACACTGTCCCATAGGTACAGTCGAAACAACAACGTATTGATTTGAATGTTTAGAATGTGATATTTTCTTGGTGGTAACGTAGGAACATTTCCAAGCATTATTTTTACTTGTTTATGCAAGAAATTTGTTGTTTTTTTTGTTTGTGATACCAAAGGAGTAACTGGTATTGTGTAGACAATGACTAGCCAGATTGTTCCTGAAAAAAAATTACAAAACTGAACCAATGGCATGTTTACAACAAAAAACAAATTACAAAACTGAACCAACGACATGTTAATTCACAAATTTTTTTTACAAAAGTGAACCAATGGCATGTTTACAACAAAGAAATATAATGATAATAATATGCTAAAAATTCTATTATGTTTAATACACACCAAAGGACCAGTCCCAACAATTCTTAAACATACTTTATCTAATATGATGAATTCTTAATAAAGGTCTAATTTTGTAGACTGTTAGTATGAAGGAAGATTTGACCTAGCCAAATCTTCCTTGTACCACACAAAAAACTATGAATAACTATGTCTACTCCAACCTTAATTGTCTAAGAATTCATCATATCAAATAACATATGTTTAAGAATTGTTGGGAGTTCTATTAGACCTTTTTTGTAAACATGTCATTGGTTTAGTTTTGTAAATTTGTTTTTTGTGTTAAATGCATTTAAATGGAACATTAAGCATATAAATAATATGCTTAATCTATTAGTAATTGGCAAATTAAATCTATCAGTAAGTCAAAGTCTTTGGTTTAAATCACTAGACAATCAAAACAATGGTAGCAGAGTTATGAAGATCACTTTTTTGGATGATAGCATCTCTTTTTAGGGTATTACTAATTTCTAACTGTGTTGTTATAATTGTTATTTTTCTTGAATTGAGCTTTAGTAACAAAGAAAAGAATATAAACCAATATTATTTTTATTTGTCAAATTGAACACTCAAATCTAATACTATTAACAGGAAAATACTGGACATCACTGGATACATAACAAAATATAAAACTTAACAGAAATAAAAATAAACAAAATGGTTACAAAGATGAGAATATGTCGTTAGAATAATGGGAGATAATAGAAATATTAAGTCAAATGTAATGTCCCTTGTTATTTTGTAACCTTGGATCTCTATAGTCTACTTATCATGCTTGTAATTCATACATTACATCTTATATATACATATAAAATTTTGATAGGTTACGTATTATAATTCTGACATATATATATATATATATATATATATATATATATATATATATATATATATATATATATATATATATATATATATATATATATATATATATATATATATATATATATATATATATATATATATATCCTCTTAGTATATACCTTTGAATATATCATCGATCATTTCCATATTGTCTTATTTATTGTATACATATCTGTGATTACTCCTTTTTATAGTGTATATATATATATATATATATATATATATATCCTCTTAGTATATACCTTTGAATATATCATCGATCATTTCCATATTGTCTTATTTATTGTATACATATCTGTGATTACTCCTTTTTATAGTGTGTGTGTGTGTGTGTATATATATATATATATATATATATATTCCTTATATTATTCGATGTCTACTTCTATTTGTAGACAAACTGTTGACAAGATGTCTGATTAGATACATTGCAATGATGATAAGGCTGCTATTTCTGATCTCAACTATTAACTCCTACAACTATGGTGCTCCAGCTCTGATTGATAGTTGATTTCTTACAACCAAATTATGCTAATTAGGAAAGTGCTTAATTGAGCAGATCCAACATGGATAAAGAAGAAATAAGTTCTAATCCCCCCCATGTCTTCAATGGATGATACGATTGGTTCTTTATATCTACATTCTTTGAGTGAAGAGTCATATGGTATCAAACATGTCTTAATGTCCCTTCATAATTATCTCCCTTAATAACAACTATAACTGATGTGTAATTTTATCTTAATCGGTTTTTCTCATTATCATGCCTCTTCAAGATTAATTGGTTTATTAGCATCACTTAATTGCATATAATTCCTTTTCATTGATTCTTAATCGATCCCTTCATCTTATTAACTAATCGATATCTATTTTTGAATGACTTAGTTGATATCATGATTTTTGATGTATATTGACATTGATATTATTATTGATCTGTAGATATATATTAAAGTATAACTAACATAAATGTGCAATGATGATAATTCCTTATCATCATCTGTTATTTATTAATTATTAGTTAATAATTGTTTATTTATTAGTTTAGTTAATAATTATTTATATATTGATGTCTAATATTTTCATAGAAGTGGCACTGTGAAAGGCTTAAAACAATGATGTGCATCAAAATACATTAAGATCAAAGATGCAAAATAGTAAACTAGTGATGAAGAGAAGATAAAAGAGAGATCTCAGTTTTATTATGGAGATCAAAATACTATTATTGTATGACATAGATAGACATAATGAGATAAACATGATTGAAACGATGAACATAAATAATGTCAGTTTTCTCTTAAAGAAAATTAGATTTTTGTAAAGAATAATGAGCCGTAAAGAGGAAACATCAGTCAAAGAACAATGAAAGTAATGTCAAGGGCATAAATATCAAATTTTAGTATTATCATCTTGATCCCAATAGATCTTTAACTAATATTCTTTGGTGACATATTTGAGTCAACCCTCGAGAGAGATGATCAAATGAATATGCTTCTAGGGACATTAATGGTGCGAGAGCACCTAGGTAAGGCTCATTAGTGACCTAGGGGCTTCTAATTAAGTTTTGGCTTGTAGTGGTTCTAGCCACACCACTAGTGGAATAATAGGACTAGATAGGTCCTAGGATGTGTAGAGGTTTATAGTGGAGGTCTTGTTATGTTTATGTGACCTTTGTGAAGGCAAGTGCCAATTTGTACCCAAGTTACCAATATTGTGGCAAAAGTGGAAATGAAGCATTTAGGGGTCAAATTAGGAAAAGAAGTGTATAAGTGGCCTATGTGAGGTCTAAATAGCCTAACTAAGTCATGGTTAGGATCTTATGGTGTTTGAACAACAAGTTTTGAACCAAAATCCCAAAGGTTGTAACAAGTTCTCAATGTTGTCATTGACAACATTGACAACATTTGTGCAAGGGAGCATTTTCGAGTAAGATGGTTATGTAACTATTTGAAACAATCTAATTAGGGATCAAATCAGCTATAAGAGGCCTCCCTCAACCTGTGCAAAAGGTTGCGGGGGGGGGGGGAATTGGAATTAAGAAGATTTACAGAGTAACACAATTTCAATGAATTCTTGAGTTTTTTTGTTTCTTTGTTTTTAGTTGATGAATGGATTAGATAGCTCATAGTGTCTATTGGACAAGTTAGTATAGATTTTTTTGAGTTTTGAATCATTCCAACTAGTTTTGTTTATTCTTTTTTTAAGTACCCTATCGCTGGTCTAAACCAGTCAGGTTGAACAAATGGAGACTTAGCTCATCATTCCACCATCAGTTTTGTACGGGCTCTTATAATGGGTGAGGAGACTCCATGTACTATATGTTTGGAGAAGGAGGGGCCTTGGGAATCTCATTTTCTATGTTTGCAATAATGCCCTAGGTGAGCTGGTTGAGCATAGTTAGGGACGACAGAGCATTGCAAGGAGATTACAACGACTTGAATGCATTGGTTGCTTCAACTAAAAGCTCATGGAGAGGTAGACATGCATCTATAGAAGCCCCAAGTTGAAGTAGAATATTGGGTGAGTTTCTTTGGTTGCCAAGAAAGAAAACTCTTAGTCAGACTGTCCAAGTTGCGTGAAAACACTGGTTTTTAGGCATGGCTGTAGGAGTTGGTGTATAGACAATCTAGGAGGAGAAGACCTTAGAAATCTTGGAGTTCTCAATAAAGGGTGTCTAAATCCTAAACCCTTTAGGTGGCTTGATATAAACAAATTAAAAGGCTTGACAAAGGCCTAATTAATGGTAGCCTATTTTTGGGTGCAATTGACATGGTTTGATGAACCCAATTGAAGTACTGATGAAAAGTATAGGTGCATGAGTAGTATTGAAACCAATGGATGTCCTAGTGGCTGGCCTCTCCATGGAGTAAAGTTCTAGTTGAATGTGTTTCAGTTTGTGAAGACAAGACTAGGAGTGTCCGAGTAGCTGGATTGGTATTGAGCAGAGTTCGTGGTATTTCTTGTTGGTGTGCACTAGTTGAAGGAGTGGGAACTTGGGTAGAGATACCTAAGGAGTGTAGGGATAGTTAAGTACCCTATCACATCAGAGCATTGGCCTAAAGAGACCCTAGTGAAGGATAGGGAGTGAGCAAGACAAAGTGTTACATCAATTAACAAGATCAATTTTTGGTGAATATGAAGGGGTTGGAAATTATGTTGCATTAATTGCCAAATTTGACATAGATTCCAATGCAATAGTCATATTTAATAATAAAAATAATAGCATAACTCTTTAATCTGTTAGTACTCCCCCTGACTGTAAGAGTGTGATGTTCCATATTGCAAAGGTTAGGGTGGAAAGATCTTAAATGAATATGACAATGTTCGAAAACTTGTATGAGAATCCTATAAAGAAAATGCCACCTCATATGAAGATGGCTCCATCACTTATATGAATTTTCTAGAGAAGATAAATACTGCAAGGGAAAATACTAATTATTCGTGGTACATCACAAGATTGGGAGTTGGTGATGATGAGCTACTCATTATAAAGGAAGCATATAAAATATTTCTATACAATCATCAGGATGTACATTTCATCTACAAGAGTGGAAGTTGGTAATGATCAACTATTCATTAGAAATGGATGCATATCAAATCTCTCTTTACAACCAAGAGGATGTGCATTTCATCTACAGTTAGAAAGTTGGCTGGATGATGTATTCTTTAAATGAAAATGATAGTATCAGGCTTGACCATATGAATTCTATCAAAGATTTTAAAAACATTGCAATCTTATGCAAATCAAAGAAGATGACTAGATCAATGGAGGTGAAATACCATGAAGTCTTGTAATTGCACACATTAGATGTTTCTATGATCTTGAGTGCCAATAATGATAGGCAATTTCAACAGTAGAAGGATGAATCTTGTATCTATTTGACATATACAACAAGAGATGAGAAATCATCTAGGAAATCTATTGTATTATAATCCAGCTAAGAATCTATTAGTTACTACATGGATTTGTTAATTTTTTATTACTAGAAGCCAATACTCCTAGACCTCTTGGAAGTAGAGTTGGTTTGAGAAACTTAGAAAATGAAATGATTAATATTTTGGTGTTTCCTCTTATTATCTATCAACCATCTTATAGTTTACTTTTAACATCTTCATTCATCAATTGTGGTTTTCTTCTAAACTCAAGTTCTCTAGGGGTAAGAATGGGCAATGAAAACATGAATATAATAGAGATATTTTCTGCTAGTATGACTTACTATTCACAAAGGCTTCTTGCGGTTATGCTTGTTTCTCCTCTTCTAAAATGCAAAGTTAGTATTGTTGGTAAATAGGCTACAATCACTCCTTTCATTGTTATGTATTGCCAAACTGGGACAATATTGTCTCTATTTCCTTCATTAGATGAGTGTTTGGAAGAAAAGTGCCCATTTGAATGGAATGAGATAATTGCAGGATATACACAAAATGCCTCAAAGAGATAGCATCTCTTTGAGATAGCCTCAAAGAGATGCTATCTAATGGAATGCGATAATTGCAGGATATACACAAAATGGGTATGCCAACTATGGAAGCATAAATAGGGCATGTAAAACCAAATGTATGCAATGCAAAGCACAAAGGAGGGAGGGGAAACAAAGGCTTGCCCATGAAAACCCACGGTCACTGCTGGAGCTGAGACAATAAAACCTAAATGTATGCAAAAGGGCATCACCGCTTTTCATCAATTTCAATGAGTTCCCCTACTATTCTAAAGTGGGCTCATTCTCAACTCTCTTTAGGGGGGGCCCGGCCTCTAACTATCTACTTCACCACACTCAGCTCTTATCCCCAATTTCGCTGCATCTTTCGCATCTATAGTTGGAATGTAACCCAAAAGTATGCAAATGTATGCAATTGGGAGGTGTAAAACCCAAATGTATGCAAATGTATGCAATCAAGAGGTCAAATGTACTAGTGTGTTATCTACAATTTTTGGCAATATGTCCAATTTTGTTGCATCTATAACACACAACTCCATTCCTTTTTTCCATGTCTCCAATAGGTTTCTTATTTGTAGGGTTAGTATCTCTAAACATTCTACTATTATTATTATCATTAGATCTAGGTTTCTTACAATCAATAGCTCTATGTACAAAACCATGACAATTATAACAATAACCAGAGATAGGTTTGAATTGCTTACTTGTACAATCTCTTTTCATGTGTCCAAAATAATTGCATGAAAAATATCTACCTTTGAATTCTCTTCACATCTCTCTAGGTGGTTCATCTTTCTTAGGTGGATTAGGTATATCTTCAGATTTGTTAACTTCATCAAGCTTCTTTTCATCTTTATTCTTAGGGTGTTTCAGATCTAGTTCATTGCACTCCTCAATCTTCTTTGGGAAAATATCTTCAAGATATCCAAGACCAGTTTTATCATAAGATGGTTTTTGATAAGACATTTGTTCATCAATCTTTTCACTACTGGAATATAGTTTCTCAAGATGTTGTTTAGACTGAGTTAGTTCTCCTTTCACAATTGTATTGTACTTCTCAAGTTTAGCATACTGCAATTTATTTTTCTCAAGTTCAGATGTCACTTTGGTAAGTTTAGATCTCAGATCTACATTCTCAAATTTTAGATTTGATTCATCTTTTCTATTGTCATCTTTCAAGATTAACTTCAGATCTACAATATTTAGCTCATGTTTAAGGATCTCATTTTCTTTCTTTAGTTTTGAAACTTCGTCATAGTGCTTGACTTGAATTGTAGGTTCTTTCTTTGATTTCAAATCTTCTATCTTTTCTTTTAGTTTTTCAATGTAGTTTTTTGCATCATCATATCTCTCCTTCAGAGTATCTCTTTCTTTAGTAAGAATATCAATTTGTTCAAGAGATTCATCAAGATTCTTTTGAAACTGATCCATATCCATAGAGATCTTACTCAAGTTGTTAGGCTTTCTCTGAATAACTTTTTTCTGAGTAAATAAGCTCTGATACCAATTGTTAGAAATAGGAAATACTAAGAGGGGGGGTGAATCGGTATTTCACAAACTTTTACTTTTGCCCAATTATGGATATAAGAAATTAACTTGTAGCTTGCATAAGAAACTAAACTAAGTAAACTAAATAACAAGCATAGCAATAAAATGAATGAACCCATAACACCATGTTTGTTCTCGAGGAAACCCTGGCCAAGGAAAAAACCCTGGTGGGGATGATACAGACAACTGATCCACTAATCAAAAGTATCTAGTTAAGGATGTTGACACTGTTAGGAGTCTGTTACATACATATAGTGTCTCTGTCCTGGTTAAAGGACTCTAGGCCTTGTTAGAAGCCTCAACCCTGTTAGGAGTTGCTATTACAAAACATTTTTTTTAAAGATGAGCTCACTGCCCAAATATGCAATATACAATAGTAGCTTCAGATACAAAGGTAAAATACAAAAACCTTTTTACTTCTGTCGAATAGCTTTACTATTTTGATCTAGTTTTGTAGGCTCTTCGCTTTGATATATAGTACTTGCTTCCTTTCTTCTTACAACATACAATTCCGCATCATATATCAACTTATTACAATCACTACATCTTTCTTGCTATATTTTGCATTACATTGTACTTACATATATACAAGCTATTACAAAATAACTTCCTGTCGGCTTACAATACTTTATACTCTTCCCAAAATATAAATTCCTTATATGTTGCCTTAGGGTTAACATCTAGGATTTCATCCCTAATTAGTTAAGTCATTATTTTGATAAACAAAATAATCCCTTAACTCAATATAATCATATTTTGTCTTCTTCTCTGTTCAGGTTAGCTCAACACTGTCTCTATAAAATATTAATATCTTCTTACATACATGTTGTATAGACTTGCGCTCTCATATGTGGTTTTGATATACATAGAATGATCCATGCTCAAGTGTGCATGCACTGAATCTTCTTTTGTGAACATCGCTAATCAAAACTGTCTCTGATTAGACTGGTAAACACTGTTGTACTTAGACAATCAAGTCCTATCTTTTAGTGAGAGCTACTTCAATTTTAAATGGCCATCCTTTTAATACAATTCAACTCAATTTACTACTTAATTTGTTTTAATTTTTTTTAATTTTACAATTAATTATATTCAATGGTTGAGAGGGTTTTTCATGAAGAATATAAAAAATAAACATAAATTTCTCAAAAGTAGATAAATCTTTCTATTCATTCAAAATAATCACAAACACTTCTTGATTGCATGATCAAAATGATCAAAGATAAATAATGCATTACAACTACCTCAATATATAGAGGTCTCAAAAAATTTGAATATAATTGAAACTTATTATGCAATTTGACATGTATCTATTATAAAATGTAGAATAATCATACAAATTCTATTTTTAGACTTCACCTAAGTTTTAACTAATGTTAAAAACTCAGGTTCACATGTAAAAAATGCTTATGCAATTCTCATGTGAGAAATCATGGTGCCAACATTATGTGTAGTTCTCATACAAGAAACTACAGTGCCAAAATTATATGCAGTACATATGCAAGAAATTAAAGTGCCAACAATGCATTCTTACAATAGTATTTAGTTTCCTAATACTAAAAAACTTTCTAGGCTTAATTGGGCATCATTTTGTATTGGAGAAAAATCATGATGTAGGACCTAACTATCATATACTTGTGGGAGATTTGGAAGCCAATGTCAGAGAATACTTGTTGCAAGAAATATTTTGAACTTGATTGTCATCTATAAGAGGGGCAAAGGTTGTAACTAATAGGCTCACAGGTCACCCAAAAGGATATGGATTTGTGAAACGTGGAGATGTAGAATGAGAAAATTTGAGCAATGACAAAAATAAATGGACTATATTGTTCTACTAGTCATACATATTATTACTACTACAACAAAGAAAACTACTTAAGCTTCTCATTAGCAATACCTAGCAAAACGTATGGTTTTTATTTATGTGGTAATTAATAAATGTATGCAATTTGCTCAAATATAATAAACTTTGTTCTATCATAACTTTTTTAAGTGTTCAATCAATTAAATGTTTTGTATTGCTATAGGAGTTTAAGATAGAAGGTTAAGTTATTTTTTTGTACATTAATGTTTTGGCTATGTTGAATCATTTTTTCTTTATCTAGAGTATTCTTGAGTTCCTATATTAAATTTGATTAGGTATAGTGAAACACATCTGAAACTATTATGATTTATAAAATTTAACATTTATATGTTTTAGACTCTTGTGTTTTAGCTAGAAGAGAAACCACATGTATTGTTTCTGTTGATCTGCAAAGTCATTTCCTTGCCTCTTTAGTATGGGAAATTTTCATTGAAAATCATAAAAGTTAAAACTTATTAAATTGTTTTTGTCACAAGTAGGATGCCAAGAGATTCTATTTAGCTAGGGGCCTAGACCAAAACTTGGGACAAAAACCAATCCTTTTAGTGGGTGACATCATTTAAGTCAATTTTATTGTTTAATGCACCAATGAACTATTATTTTGTCATTTATTTGACAATTATTGTTGCATTTTATGCTACTCTCAAGAACTCTTTCTTCTATATTTGGTTTGTCATCAGTCACATTAGTTCATTTTCTTAGATCCACTTTTATATTTGTTTTCCATCGTTTGAACATGTTTAAATGGGTAGTTCCTTTATTTCAAGCATTAAGATTTACTTTCATTTTTTTTTCTTGAAATGATAATTTAAATGTCAATAAATTTTGAGGATTCTTATCCGTTGGATGTTCAATATACTTTTTAGTTTTTATTTTGCATGAATTATGTTAGGGCACAAGTAATTATAGTTGTTGTGAGAGTAATATAGAAATGTCTTTCATGAAGCATGTTCATTTTGAAAGGACATGTTGTTGACTTACAATTAAAGACAACTTTCCATTTCCATTTTTCTTAATTTTTAACAAGCTTATTTTAAATACAAACATTTATTAGCAAATTCTGGCCCTACAAGCATGTTTTTAATTCTTACTAAAAGGTTGTTTTTACTCACAAATATATTCATTATCATTTCACTAATTCTGATGTTTGTAAGCATACATCTACTATAGCTGGTAGTTCACAAGCTTCAGTTAATTGGTCACTTTGAGAGGTTTGGACTAAAAGTAAAAAAATATTCTTAAATGACTTAAGTAGATAATAAAGTTATATTTTAAATAATAAATTTATCTTTAATTAATTTATGTCTAATTAAAATTTTATATTTTAGCATAATTATTGCCTCCACATTATACACACCATCTACCAAAACATATTTAAATTGTGACTTAACTTATTATTTTTTTTTTCTTACATTTTTTGTACAAATAACCAATTTTCTTTATTTAACTTATTACTCCAACTTGTTTCTTTTTCTGTCTTATATTTCTCCAAAATAATAACTATTACCTCCATATCATACACATCCTTAGCAAAACATATTTAAATTATGACATAACTCATTATTTATTTTTTCTTACAATTTTAGTAAACAACCAATTTGCTTTATTTAACTTATTACTCTAACTTGTTTCTTTCTTTATCTTATATTTCTCCAAAAATATAACTATTACCTCCACATCATACACATCATCTACTAAAATCTATTTAAAATATTACTTAATTCTTCTTACATTTTTGTAGACATAACCAATTTATTTTATTTAACTTATTACTCTAACTTGTTACTCTTTTTTTTTTCTTACATATATTTTTTAAAGAGCATAGCTATTACCTCCACAAAATATGCATCATCTACTATAAGGCAAGTTCTCATGTGTCTACTAAGCTTAATTTGGCTAGCAGCGCTGCTCAATTGTTTTAACAGCATTTTGTAGAGAAGGTGGCCCCATGAGTACGAAATTTGACTGCTTATTTTATCTTTAATTGTATTTTTTTTATAAAAATTAGTAAAAGATTCCATTTATCTTTTCCCTGCACTTAAAAAATTTCATGGGAACACTTGTCTTCTTAAAATTAAGCAGAAATAGAATTTAAGCAGCGGCATAAGAACATAAAGAAACCTATTTAAATTACAACTTAACTTATTATTTAATTTGTCTTACATTTTCTCTAGACATAACTAATTTGTTATATTTAACTTAATACTCTTACTTTGTTTCTTTGTTTTATTTAAATTATTGCTTAATTTATTAATGTAGCTTGTTTCTTTCTCTGATAGTTTTAGAAAAGCATAATGCATAATACAAATGCTAGTTATTGGGAATATCACATTTGAATGTTTATAATCCAACAGCCTTAAGCTTGACAGGCATCATCTCTAGTAAATACCATTTTAAGCGACATTTTTAATGGGGAATATCCAGCCGAATTAAGAATATCTATTTTGATCTCCAACCAGAATTAACCATGCAGGATATACCAAATCCTTTTATGGATCTCCAGCCCGCGTATTAACAGTATGTATTGTCTCTCTGATGAAGACAGATTGGAGTCGGGCATAAATTCACAAAGGCAGATTAACATTCACAATAAAGAGAACAGCGGGACCCATCCTCTTTCTTTCAAGATGAAGAACTTTGCTCCATTATCTCTGCACATGCTCAGTCTCTTAAGCCTTCTTGTCCTTGGCTTGATTGTTGCTTATATCATCTACCTGCTCATAAGCCGGAGAGAAGAAAATACTGTGCCTACATCTTATCCGGTTGTGGGCTCATGGTTCGCTTTCTTGAAGAACCGAAACCGGCTCTCAGAATGGCTGACGGAGCTTCTCCAACACGCTCCCTCCAACACAATCTCTTTTCAGCGCCCCGGTGTAAAGGTGATTATCACGGCCGATCCAGGCAATGTGGAGCACCTGCTCAAGACCCGTTTTGAGAATTACCCCAAGGGCAACTATTTCAGGCTCCTCCTCAAAGATCTGCTCGGAAATGGAATATTCAACGCAGACGGGGCGCCCTGGAAATTGCAGAGGCGAGTGGCCAGTTACGAGTTCAGCACCAACTCTTTGCGCGACTTCATTGCAGAGAGTGTGCAGGGCGAGATCGCCCATCGCCTCCTCCCGCTACTGAGAATAGCGGCTGCCGCGGGGGAGAGTCGGGTGGATATGCAGGACGTCTTCAAGCGATTTGCCTTCGACAACATTTGTAAGGTGGCGTTTGGCACGGACCCCGCTTGCCTCCACATTTCTCTCCCGCTTTCAGAATTCGCAGAGGAATTTGAAGTCGCCACCAATTTAAGCCTGAAAAGATTCACCGATCCCCTGCCCTTCCTGTGGATGTTCAAGCGCTTCTTCAACATCGGCTCCGAGAAGCGCTTACGCCAGGCAATCCAAACCGTTCATAACTTCGCGCAAGACGTTATCGAGGCGAGGAAGAAAGAAACATTTCACGCTGGCAGGCCACGGCGTGAAGATCTCTTGTCCAGATTTATTCTCGCTCACGAGAGCGCTGCTGCTGCAGGAAAGCCTTCATACGATGTTTTGGTGAGAGATATCGTGATAAGTTTTATCTTGGCGGGCAGGGACACGACGTCTTCCGCTCTCACATGGTTCTTTTGGCTCCTCCCCTCTCATCCCCGAGTTGAAAACAAGATTTATGAAGAAATCACAGGCCTTGTCGTTGTGAGAGAAGAGACCAGTTCATGTTTCTCTTACGAGGAATTGAAGAAGATGAAGTATCTGCAGGCTGCTCTGTGTGAGTTGATGAGGCTGTAACCGCCCGTTCCGTCTGACACGAAACAGGCGTTGCAGGACGATGTGCTGCCGGACGGGACGGTGGTAAGGAAGGGGATGCGGGTGATATACCATCCTTACGCCATGGGAAGGATGAAGAGCATCTGGGGCTCCGACTGTTCGGAATTTAAACCGGAGAGATGGCTGACCAGGATGGAGAACGGTTCGCTCGTATTTGTGGCACACAATGCATTCAAATATCCAGTGTTCCAGGCTGGGCCGAGAGTTTGCTTGGGGAAAGAAATGGCGTTTATTCAGATGAAGAGCATCGCAGCGAGTGTTGTGAAAGAATTCAGTCTCCGGGTAGACAGGCAGTGGAATCCCAAGTACGTAGCGATGATCACGGCTAAGATGGAGAATGGGCTTCCTGTGCAGGTTGTAAGAAGATCAAACAAGGGTCCGTGACTACTAGTAGGTGTTTGCATTGCATTCTCTGGACGTAAAACAAAATGGTTAAACGAGTGTGCGAGCGAGAAGGATAGAAGAGTCACTTTACGTCATTTAGGTTCACTAGTAGAGAAGAGGATACATTAGTGGTGTGTTAATTTTGCTAACTATGTAGCCGTTAGATGTAATATCATAAGGCTAAATATGAAATGGTTTTTTATCTTTTTATAGTTTAGTGTTTTCACAACTCTTTTTGTCACCACTTCTATTTGTTGTTTTTCATATCTGTTATCCAACTATCATGATCGCTTCTTCTCGCTATTTTCTTCATTTATTTATATACATTCTATTTGATGTAGACTTCCTTTTCATTCACACAATAACTAGAGCAGGTTATTGGAGCAAACTTTGTAGCAAGGAGAAGATGTGACGGGTACTCCATATTTTATTTTTGTTTTCCTTAACTCCTATTTCTCTATTTTGCATCTATTTCTATTATGTTGCTTTTGTCATACATATGTGCAAGTTTTCAAATCTACTATAACCTGGCAATATAATCTATTAATTTCTAGAATCCTAGTTCAACTTTTTCCAATTGCAAAATTTGCTCAAATCTCCAAAAGATACTATCAAATTTCACTTTAAAAATAAATTATCTTAGTGTTCTAGGTGTCTCTAAACTATACAATTGGCACAAATTACTGCGCCTACCCTTGGAAACCCACCACATAGACACTATGGTTATGGGAAGCCTCATTGTTGTTGGCGATTTGAACATTTTATATTAACAAAATTGGAATTTATGAATAATAATATTGTATTTTAGTGTAGAGTTCTAAATTGTAAGCACCTAAAATTAGATACTCAATTAGGCCCTATTTTAGCATTTTCAAGATTTCATGTTCATTGTGCTTAATCCAGTAACCTACCTACCTCTTTTATTTCTTGCTTCTTTTCCTCCTTCATAGGTTCCTATTCAAATTTGGGCTCCTTCTAGGTGGAAGAGGATGCCTTGGGAATCCTCTTCCCCGATGTTTGGCCCCAAATTTAAATCAGGGGCACATCTTATGGTTTTATCATGATTTTTAGATTTGTGTTAGCCTCCTTCAAATTTTGATCCCCAAAATATCATGAGAAGTATAAAAGAAACTTATCCCTCCTCATTTTGACATAAGGAGTTCAAGATTTGCAACCTATAGGTAAATTTTCAAGAGCGTTTCAAGATCAAGCCTTCATTCCAAGCATCGAAAGCATCTTTGAAGGAAATTTTCTCAATTGTAGCTAGCTTCTCTCTCATGATGGATAAGTAGAGGAGTTCTTAGTGAATCAAGAGGATCA
The DNA here is from genome assembly GCA_027943335.1 of Chamaecyparis obtusa. Classification (NCBI taxonomy): domain Eukaryota; kingdom Viridiplantae; phylum Streptophyta; class Pinopsida; order Cupressales; family Cupressaceae; genus Chamaecyparis; species Chamaecyparis obtusa. The sequence continues at coordinate 733,750 of BSBK01001913.1, forward strand.
ATTGTCCATCTACATGCATTCATCTATCCATTCTTCAAGGCAAGAGTCTATCAAGCATAACAAAATTGAAGATATTTGAGGAGTATTCATAGGTCTATGCATTAGTGAAAGGCATCCTTGATTCTATTATACATTGAAAGATTAAAAGTCAACATACAAAAACATTCAAGAAAGTATATTCATAGACATCATGATCTCAATATCATTTTATGAAGGTATATATAGTTACAAGCTAGATCTAATACATGTACCTTTTATATTTACATGTTTTACATTTATGCAATTTCATTTCTATTTCAAGGTTGATTCCTCAACTAAGGTTTGACTAATGAAAATCCCTTTCAACCCAATAGTTTCTCATTTTTTTGTGTGGAGGAATAGGTGTCAAACATCTCACCTAACTTAGTCTAAAAAGTACAAGACCAAATGGAAGACTACAATTGAGATCAATTGTAAGTACTAGGAACAAGATGGCTCAAAAAAACTCTTCCCAATAATAGGATGTCCTTAGGCAACCTCTTCCTTGTAGATAATCTTCATACTAAAACCATAGGTGAGTATTTTCATTTGGTTGGTATTTAAGGTACATACAAGTTACTGTGTAATTTGTGTCAATCTATGTCTATTGAAACATGTCACTTTGTCTTATTTAGCCTTCTATCTCACATTATCCAACCATATTCCCTCACATCAAAATTATCCCAACACATTATTTCGAAGGATCATTGACCTCCTTTTAGTCCTACTTGAGCCTAGTGTGTCATCTCTCTTCTGATTGTGCATAAGGAAAATAAGGACAATCCAATATCTCGTGCATGTATTGGTCCCCTCTCGTTTTCTTATTGTGCATTTTTGTAAAACCAACTTATAACATTTTTTATTTTGATTTTGGTGTTAGATATCCTATGTGTGCATTTTTTATTTGATGGTTAGATGTGTTATTCATTAGGTTTCATGTGCAATTATGTGTCTTAAATGCATTTGTGTTACATAGATTTAGTGAATGTTTGTAGCTCTATCTCAAATATTCTATTTGCATTTTTCAAACATCTCTTTTTATTTTCCTTTCACAAGAGTTTTATTACATTGAGTCTTATAGATTATATAATTATAGATAGGAGAAGTCATAAACTTATTAGGTTCCTTTTATCCAGAGTTCTTTAGGTTTCCTAGGAATATAGATGAAATAAACATGCCCACTAGAATGAAATTTCTACTATTATTGAGAATTATTTTTCCTACTCTTCTCGTGATGTAGATGAAACCTTAAGAGTGTCTCCTACCAAAGTGCAAAAAGTTTCTTTTGATTTGAAAAATTGAGTAATAGTTAGGTCAATAACATTCTAATATGGAAGCCATCTTTAGTAAAAACAATGACAAAGATGATTCACAATGATGAGAGTCCAGTGTTGATTTTTTGTGTACTATTTCTCATCTTATCCATAAAAATGTTAAACCTATTAAATATTGTTCTCAAGATCTTAGTTTAACTCAACCTAACACTACTATGGAAATGTTTATTCTTATACCTATTTCATTACCTAGTTCTTCTACTTATGCTCCACCTCTCATGACTACATATATTTTAATCATTAATCCTACACATGTTAGTATTGGAAGTATTGAAAATACTCGTATCATTCCTCTTTCAAGTGTTCCATGTGTTCTCCAACCATCATCCATGCCTACCTAGGTATGTGTAGGATCATGGTATGCCAAACTAGGCCTTTAAGTGGTATTGAAAATTTAGAAAATCAGGGTTAGACAAGTTGATGTAAACATTTGAATTATCAATCTTATATCAAAAATATGTAAGAAGACAATCTATAGAAAATTTAATGTAGTTTCTAAGATACTAGCTCTTTTTTGAAAAAGTAAATTATTCTATATGGTGAAAATTTCAAATTTCAATGTAGTAGTACGATTTTTTTTTGGAAAAAGATAAGAAGTAGGTGTATGTATGACCACCTTAAGCACAATCAAATGATAATATTTTTTACAAGATTCTAGATATAAGTATTAGACTCATGTCCAATTCTGACACATATTTTTTTGTAATTTTTTCCAAGTAAATAATTAATTATGATTTTCTACTAAATTTTTTTTAGAATATAAAAACTCATGTGTCTGACCACCTTAACTTAAAGTATAAACTTAACCAAATTGAAAACTTTTTTCCTTGTAGTAGGAGAAGCATAGAATGTGACACATATTTCAGATTTTAAAAATGTTATACCATTTGAAAGTTATAGTTGTTTTTTAATCAGTCTAGATCATCAAGACTTTAGAGGTCACTCAATTAGAAAATAAATAATAATTACTTATTCAAATCAAAATTTGACAGAAATTGTATTGATGGAAATCTTAGAATCTCCATTAGAAACCCTTTTTGTTTCATCAAATTCGGATGAAAAAAAAGTCATCAACTACATGGTTGAAGTCTTGAGATCGGAGGAAATATGGAAAACACAATTTTTGCCCAGTTGACCATCTAGGTTTCGCATCCCAAAGCTTTTAAAACTTGAGGCAAATCCTTAGGTGTCATAGGTATCCTGTATCAGATGCATATTGATTAACCAATATGTATTAGGTACATGATATATACCAGATACATGATATGATTGAATAAATAAAAAATAAAGAATACATGATAACAATATAATAAATTATATTATTATACTATATATATAATATATGTTGTATTATATATAATAACATATTATATATGATTTAATATATATTATATATTATATATTATATTATATGGTATAATATTTAATATATATTAAATAATATATATATATATATATATATATAGTGTGTGTGTGTGTGTGTGTGTATATATATATATATATATATATGTATATATATATATATATATATATATATATATTAAATATTATATATATATTAATAATGTATATTATATATATTATATTATATAATATCTATAAAGTCTTTTTTAAATTTTTAAATTAGGTATTTATCTCTCAGATAGATCTCTCTCTCTACCCCCCCTCTCTCTCTAGTAAAATATTCATACCCGTCCATATCAAGTACATGATATGTATGAGATACTCAATTTGTATCACATAACTAATACCTCTGGCAATGGTGGCAATGGTAAAATGTTGGTGCCATTCCAAAATTTGTAAATTTTCATACCCATCCATATCGAGTGCCTAATACATATCAGGTACCCGATATGTAAATTTGATACCCAATATCAGGTACCAGATACCTAGATTTAAAAAATAAAGTCATTATTCATGCTATAATATAGTAATATTATAATAATATAATAACAATATAATAAAAATATTATTATAATATTAATATTATATTATAATATTATATTAATATATATATTATATATTATAATAAAATATTTATATTATATATTATTTCAAAATATATTAATCAACATATGAGGTACCTTATACATATTGGTTACTTGATATGTATCAGGTATATCAAGTACCCGATACGTATCGAGTACCTAATATATATTAGGTATCATATTTTCTTTGGCATTTCCTTTAGCTAGGTGTATTGACACCCAGGCCTACTAAAAAGTCAACATGCATTTCTATATTTTTGGGTGGGTGAAAAATGCATTCTTTTTCACATCACCACTTTTTAGCATATCATGATCCTACACATACCCACCTACAAAAATGTTTCATTTTCATATTACAATGTTCCTTCCATTTCTCATAATGCTCCAAACCCTTGACACATGTTTCATACCAACTTGTCTACCAAATCCACTATTAATAGCTTTTTTCAAGCTGTCTCATCCTTGCAACAACAAATCGCCTCCATGACTCAATCCAAATTTAATATTCTCACATGTGACATTGCTAGCTCTTTGTCTTTAAACATAATTCATTCTATTATCCCTCAATACAAGGAAATGTCTCACTTGGAGAGTTATATTGGTAAAGAGGAGAGTTATATTGGTAAAGATTATCCCTTAACTCATGTGAAGACCTGTCAAACATTATGTAGTGACTTTTCTCGTGATCATAAACTCATGACTAAGTTGTTTACTAGAACATATTGAGATAAGCATTGCAATGGTATTGTTCTTTACCTCCTTATTCCATCGATTCTTTTCAAAATCTTGCTAATGCTTTCATTCAATAATTTCAAAACTATATTGGTCCCAAGATTTCTTTGATTGATTTTGTGCATTGTAAACAAGGTGTTAAAGAGAAAGTGAATAATTTCATTAGTAGATTTAAACATTTGCATGCTCAGATTTCTTATCTTGTGCCTAATATTGATGTTCAAAATATTTTCATTTCTAATTTACAAAAGACATTAGAGATAATATATTACTTTCTAAATTCTATTCCTTTACTCAATCGTGTGCAGTGCTTCATCATTATTAGCTTCAAGTGAGTCAATTTGAGAGCACCAGTACTCCAATGGCTCTGGTTGATAAGAGTGATGTCGTATCCTAAACTTTCCAAAAGTTTCAAAAAAATAAAGGCTTCATCATGATAAGGACTTCATCAAACATTGATGTACAAGTGGCAACAACATCCAAAGGTGTGGCTCCTTTGTCATCTATTTTTAAAACTGATGCAGTGCAAGGTAGGAGAATCCCCGATGGAGATGTCCTAGCCCCCAGCAAATAACCACACAATAGAATATAATAACAATACAAAGATATAGATCCACACAATGCCAATACTCATAATAGAATCATCATATTTTCATCCAACATGCCCGGCTGTAAGGCCTTCCGGGTTACGGCCAAATACAATGCAATTACAATAGAAACTCCAAAAGATCTCGCAAGATCCAAACCAAAACCCTAGCTAGCCCAGATCCACACACTGGTAGGAACCCCCAAGGAAGATCTAAACTTGTGCTCGCAAGCCCACCAAGCAATCTCCTTGTTTCCCAAGCCGCAGCTACTAGCTCTCCTCAAAACTCGCTCCACATCCACCTCCTCTTCTCCCAAGTGGATGAATGAATTGCCTAAAGACTTCCCCCACAACCTCTACTTATACCAATCTAAGCCACAGGTCGGCCCTGAAAATAAATTAAATACAAATACCGAAATTAAATGCCACAAGTCGGCCAACAACAACAATTAAATTCCCAAAATAGATGTCTTAGTAAAATTGCGATATCTCCTAGCTCCGGATGAATTACAACTCGTACTTCGAACTGTAGGAAGAAATATAGGTCCTCTTCAATCCCTGAAATTTGTAGCCTCTAAATCTTTATGGAAAATTAATTATACAGCTTGAAATAGGCACCAAATTCCTAAGCAAGGCCGAGCTCTCCTAGGCCATGCTGAGCAACCAAGACCATGTCAAGTTCCATTAAATACATCAAAAACAATTACCCAAGACCCAAGTGGGTTTATCCAACTCTACCAAACCCCTCACATATGAAAATAAGTCCACACGACTCCATCAAATTTCCCAAACATGCAGGATAGCCAACTACCCTGGGATGCTCCTGCATCAGACTCCCCAAGTGCGAAAAGAAGTATGCCTCATTCTTTGACGCCAGATGAAATATCTGCAACCATCTTCATCTTCACCAAAGGCTTCCACTCCAACAGGGACAATATAACCAACATGCAAATCACCCAAATCCGCATCCATCTGTCAACCACTAGAATCTCAACCATCCAATCAACATGCTCACTCCCTGGAACAAACTGAACATAGTGCCTCACCAACATTCTCTGTAGCTGATCACTACCAACAACAACAATATCCTTGAACATGAAATCCATGTCACCAACATGTAAGCTCAAATCCAAAATAGGAGCAACATGTAAATCCTCAACCATGTCAACCACCAACAGGTCCACATCAGGAACATACAAATCTGCAGTATCATGTAGATCCTTAACCACATCAACAACTAGTGAATCCACACTAGCAAAATCCATATCACCAACATATGGATCATCACCCTTAGCAACTTGATTATCCACGACCAAGTGCTCCACAATTTCCATGTCAGACTCAACCAACTGATCATGAAAACCAATCTCAATCACAGCATCAACAAGGTTAGGAAGCTCCATAGAAACATCCACAAGTTTCTCCACAGGTTCCGCATCAGCCTCCACACACTGATCAACAAAACCAACTTCCATATCAACCTTTCTATGCCCTCTTCTCTCTCGAACAAGTCTTCTAATCGGCCAAACAACTCGCTTCCTGATCGGTAGACTCCAGCTCCATAGATTCAAGATCTCTCGAACTCTCTTACGAAATTTATCCAAAGATGGATCACTCTCAACCATCCCTTCCTTAACTTGATTAGTCAATCTAGCTTCCAACCGAGAAAAAGTCTTTGAAATATTCTTCTCCACTACATCATGGAGTTTTGCAATCATCTCAGGGTCCAATCTTCTTAGAGCCATCTTCTAAGATCTTCGCAAACCCTCCGATCCAACCTTCAACTAGGTCCTAGTGCAAACTGCCTCACATTCGGCGCTCTGTCCACACACTCAGGAACAACCTTCACTCTGAAAAACTCCACCCAAGGTCCTAGTGTAAAATGCCTCACATTCGGCGCTCTGTCCACACACTCAGGAACAACCTTCACTCTAAAAAAAATCCACCCAAAGTCCTGGTGCAAACTGCCTCACATTCAGCGCTCTGTCCACACACTCAGGAACAACCTTTGCTCTGATACCACTTGATGCAGTGCAAGGTAGGAGAATCCCCGATGGAGATGTCCTAGCCCCCAGCAAATAACCACACAATAGAATATAATAACAATACAAAGATATATATCCACACAATGCCAATACTCATAATAGAATCATCATATTTTCATCCAACATGCCCGGCTGTAAGGCCTTCCGGGTTACGGCCAAATACAATGCAATTACAATAGAAACTCCATAAGATCTCGCAAGATCCAAACCAAAACCCTAGCTAGCCCAGATCCACACACTGGTAGGAACCCCCAAGGAAGATCTAAACTTTTGCTCGCAAGCCCACCAAGCAATCTCCTTGTTTCCTAAGCCGCATCTACTAGCTCTCCTCAAAACTCGCTCCACATCCACCTCCTCTTCTCCCAAGTGGATGAATGAATTGCCTAAAGACTTCCCCCACAACCTCTACTTATACCAATCTAAGCCACAGGTCGGCCCTGAAAATAAATTAAATACAAATACCGAAATTAAATGCCACAAGTCGGCCAACAACAACAATTAAATTCCCAAAATAGATGTCTTAGTAAAATTGTGATATCTCCTAGCTCCGGATGAATTAGAACTCGTTCTTTGAACTGTAGGAAGAAATATAGGTCCTCTTCAATCCCTGAAATTTGTAGCCTTTAACTCTTTATGGAAAATTAATTATACAGCTTGAAATAGGCACCAAATTCCTAAGCAAGGCCGAGCTCTCCTAGGCCATGCTGAGCAACCAAGACCATGTCAAGTTCCATTAAATACATCAAAAACAATTACCCAAGACCCAAGTGGGTTTATCCAACTCTACCAAACCCCTCACATATGAAAATAAGTCCACACAACTCCATCAAATTTCCCAAACATGCAGGATAGCCAACTACCCTGGGATGCTCCTGCATCAAAAACCTCTTGTAATTTTACACGTCTTTCTAAATCTTTGCATAATGTGACATGTTGAAGTTGATTAATGTAACCCTCTGCTAGGGAACCCAAGAGAAATTGCCATAAAACATGATACTAAATTTATAGAATATTTTTTTCTTAAGAGTTTACAACCAATAATGAATAAAAACATGGAAGCAATATAAAATAAGCCAATACATACTCATAAATGTAACTCAATTACCGATTACAAATCCCAAGGATTCCATGACATAAAATTATGTATGTTAATTAATTATTAAGAATAATTATAAGTACAAAATGTAACATGAAAATGAATAAAAAGTACATCATCAAATAAATGTGAACATATATATACAACTAATATCACAAAGTATGCATAATGAGCCAACATCCACTACACAAGTCGTAGGGTATGTAATAATAAACCAAGTACAAAGTACATGTACAATATAAGAAGGATAGGAGAAAAAATACAAAGATGAATAAGAAGGTAATTGTTTCAAGGATCATCTAGTACTAGTATAGGAGCACCGAAATCTCAATGGTAATAGAATCAATACCACCTGACCATGTGGAACTCAAAGGTCCACTCCCACCATGCTAAGGAGATAAAAAAAGACCCCACTTGGATATCAATCACAAAATCCAACACAACATAACACCTAAGAAAGGGATCCTGAAATATTTCTATCTCAAGAGGTACTACACATACTGCAAAGAAGTATACACTAATCCAAAGGCAACCAACACATGTAGGAACCTAAGATGCATATGGGGATGTGTCATCACATATGTCTAACCCTTGAGTTATCCTAGCATCCTCTCTAGATCCTAGCACCCAAGTGACCATATGTAGCTCAGTCAACCTCTCATGTAGACAAGGTTACTAACTATGCTATATCCAAGTCCTCTCAGGCAGCAAGCATCATCTCACATTCTATCCTAGCTTGTACTAGCACTCAAGGCGTGGGTGAGGTACAAAGAACATCTTATTAATTCATTTTAAAACCCCCATTTAATATATCAAATTATCACTTAATTACACTTAATTAAGTCACTTACAATAAGTTATCCTGGTAGCCACTTGTAGCCCCAACGCTTATTGTAAGCCACTCCCCATCTATATACCTAGATACCTACCCTATGCTCATAAGCCAAATAATATCAAAATGATAATAATGATCCTCAAATTATTTCCTTAGTATAACAAAAAAATAATGGTTCTCACATAACCATAACATCAAATGCACGCCCTCAAGGTGTTCCTATAACCATGAGCTTACAATGAACAAAGGTTGGGAAAAAGATCAAAACCATCACAATGTACATAAAAGAAAACACATACATCAAAAGAAAACACACCTCGCCTCTGGTATACCTTTCCTAAAAAGCCAACTTAATTTCCTAGCTTAACATTACAACAAATCCACCTTAACCATATTCAATTAATCCATTAACAAAAGTTGATTGAATATAAAATTTCACCAATAAGTGCATTTAATAACATCTCACATTTTTAACCATAAAATAATAACATCAATTATCATAAAATAAATATCATTTAAAATATTATTCAACATTGCATTCCAACCATTAGTAAATATCAAACTAATTTAATATTTATTAATAAACAAATATTAAAATAATATTTAATAATTATCAAATATTAAAAACTTAATTTTAAATTTATTAAATTTAATTTAATTAAAATTTATTTTAGATAAACTTTATAAAAAAAGTTTTTTAAAATAATTTGCTAAGCCCACATTGTGGGGGGCCTGTGGTTGGCTTAGTCATTGGGCTTGCCCAGGGAAGTCATGGCTTAGTCGCTACTGCAGCAAGGGTAAGCCCCTCACCATATATATATATATATATATATATATATATATATATATATATATATATATATATATATATCATTGATTTTAGTGTCTGTGTGTGTGCGCACACACATATATATTAGTAAATAATATATATAATAAACCTACATATTAAATTGTAGCAATAATCTCAATTACTATTTTAATTGTCCAAGCCTTAGATTCACATATGAATATAATTTTTTAATTAAATCTTTTAGATCTATTATCTGATCTGGGTTTTCATACATAATCATAATAGGTTTCAAAATCTAGAACAAGATATCAGGTTTTCTACCATGAACATTAAAACCCTAATAATAAAGAATCATAATTTTTCCTAGATCAAACATCTATCGATTTCACCAAGAACTCTATAGTTTACTGTCATAAAATTAATGTATATTTTCCATACACAAAAACCATAACAATATAATCTTTCAAATTTCTCAAAAGACAATGAAAACATAATACAATCATCCCAAGATCATTAGCTAATCTAAAAGATACAATGAAGATAATATTTTCAAAAAAAGATTGGCAAAGGGGTTTCAAACCCTACCTTAATCAAATGATGATATGCAACCATAAAGACCAATTCTTAAAATTCCAAAATCCAAGCTTTCAAAATATTCTTAAATTCCAAATCTAGAGCCAAGATTTGTAATCCCTAAAACATTTCTTTCCAAAATGATCATTTAAGACTAATAATGAAAACCCAGAAACCAAGGTTGAAAACATGCAACTCCCAATCATAAATTAGAACTCAACTTCGACCTTGTTTCTATCAAACCCTTTTACATGATTAATTTTATTTTTACTAATAATAGTATGCAACTTTTCAATTAATAACTTTTAACTCAACTTTAAAATAGAATTCTTAATTTATTTATTAAATTGAATGTACAATTAAATTGCATAAGAATATTTTAATTAGAATTATTATTTTTAGCATTTATAACCATGCAACTTGATATTTATAAGATTTAATTAATTAATCACTTAATTAATCTCAATTAAATCTTTAATGCATTTTAACACAAAAAACACATCCAACCACGTGACATGCAATCATGAAGGAAAACCAACTACACCCAAAATGCAATAATCATGCTCAAAGAAAAAGCTCATGAATTCGTGTCACCTTAACAAATTTGTATAGGTAGTCAATTAGATACTTGTCCACTATTGCAAGATAATAAATGGGCTAAGTTGTGATTTGGACATGTATGTTATCTCTCATCTCTTACCATTGGGATATTGTGATAGGGCACGCTCATCCTGACAATTCAGGGAAGTCGATCCCTGGTACCTGCAAACCTTCCATCACAAAGACACACACACACACACACACACACACACACACATACATACATACATACATACATACATACATACATACATATATATATATATATATATATATATATATATATATATATATATAGAGAGAGAGAGAGAGAGAGAGAGGTTGGGATTGGTATATCATGTGGACCTCGCAAGTAAGTAGCTAAGACTCTAGATCTCATACCATATCAAATGAACCAAATAGAAATGTAAAACATACAAATGATCCATGTGCATACAAATGTAGTGTCAATATTGTCAGTAAATCTATAAACATAATGACATCATAACATGTGAATAATCGTTATGAAAATAGCCATAATCATATAAATATAAACACATGATATCATATAACTATCCAATGGATCATATATATCAAATCACAACAAAATATATGTATGCAATGAAAATCCCTACATATGCACCACAAATCAAAGTATAAAAATGCAAGAAATGTGAAACATTTAAGTTACAATAAGCATGCTAAATAACTTGTAATGCAACCAAATTTCCACTACTACCTTCGATGAGCTAAAATAAGGGCACCCAAAACCTTGTTTGATTTTCTCTTTGAGATTTTATGGGCGTTCTCTCCCAACACAATATAATAAATCCAACTAATGATTGCCTGCAAGTTCAAAATAGAAAGGAAATATACAATACAAGCTAAAATGGATCATGTGAGTGAAAGAATTTGAGAGACAAGTATGAACAACTTGCCCCAAATCTTCACCAAATGATTACAAAATGCAATATCTATGCTAAAGAATGCAAATGCAAGAGATTAACTAACTACATTGAAATGAAAGATAAACTAACATGACAATGCAAAATTGAAACAAAATTAGATTCATTCTATTACCTAACATGTGATATCAAGATTATCTAATAGATGCAAGAAGATACAATAGAATGACTATGTTCAAATGAAGAGTGAGACCTCCTTTTTATAGAATGACTTAAAGAATGGGTGGTCAAGATTAAGAGGAAAAATAATGGATAGTCAATGTTAAGAGGAAAAAGGAGAGTGGCTAAGATGAAGAAGCAAAAGAAATGAGTGGCTAGGATTAAGAGGCAAAACATGCAAAAGTCAAACTTCACTTTTAACAGGAAAAGAGAAGAATTCAAAATGATTGGTGGAGAAAAAACATGGATGGTCACCTTGGAAAAGGTGATTGTGCACATGATTAGAGGTAATCTACCTTTTTAATCACAATTAGAAGAATATTAGCAAAAGGTAATATTAGAAAAATAAAAATAAAAGACGATTAAATTAAAATAATTTTAATCTAATCAAGGTTAAGAAGAACTTTAAGCTAGTGGCCGAGAAATAAAATTTAAATAAAATTTATTTTATATTAAGAAATGGAGGGATTGTAGATTAAATTAAATTAAATGTATTATGGTATTTAAATACAAAAGGAAAATGAATTTATTTAATTAAACTAAATTTAATTAAATAAATAGAATAATGTAACAATTATAGTCACTTAATAAAATTAACTATAATGTTAAAGACAAATATTAATAAAAAATAATATTATAGTGAAAATGAGAATTTTAGGTGTCTACATTTTGCCCCTCTTTGATGCGGTGTTGAAATTGGTATCACATCAAAGAAAAATGAAAGGAAGATACCCCAATAATGGAAGGATGAGGAAGGATGACAAGGAGGTAGATGTATTCCCCATCAAGAGGACATGTGGGTGCAGAGAACATGGGTGTTCTCTTGAAATGAATAGGAGGAGAAAAATATGGTAGGGATAGGAAATAAATAGGAACCTCAATGCAAAATGCAAAATGAAACTAACTAAATTAAAAATGATTTTGGGGATTATATTGTGTTGAGAGAGAGAGAGAGAGAGAGAGCATCCTTATTTTGATATTCTACTTGACATTATGCACCAAGGAACCAAGATGACCATTTTCTGAGTAAGTGATCAAAAAGGTCAAATACAACCATATGTTTTATAATGTCATGATATGGAAGACCATAATGCCCTTGTGACAATAGGATGAAAAGACCATGATAGATGCAAAAATACTAATACATACAAGAAACAAGAAAGTATTCACAATAAACAAAAAGAAAACCAACATGTTGCCCTAGTCAAGCTAAAAACCAATTGATTGATTGATCAAGATTGAGTTATTGGGAGCGCAGGGCCTCATGGACTGGGAAGGATACATCCCATGATGATGATTGGATTTGAAATTTATTAATTGATTATCATCTGATTTGGTTTAAGTTGATGACTTGATTAAAGATTGGCATGCTAGATTGTAAGATTGATAGATTAGTATTGATTGCCTTTAATTTGACTGACTTAGGATCTTTTGGATTATAGGGTTTTTTATTTTTTTATTTATTTGGATGGGTGGATTGGATAGAATGGAATTGGAAGAGAATATGATTGGATAAGATGAGATTGAAAATCATTGAAGGTGAATAAATGGATTGGATTAGAAGATAAATAGATTTTATAGACAAGATGGTATGAATAAGATGAAAGGATGATTAAGGGATTGGATAGGGTGGGATAGGAAAAAGGATAAGTGGATTGGAACCAATGACAAGGGATAACCAAGGAATGATAGAGGATGGAAGGATGGAGTGATGTTTGACTAGAAGATGAATGGATGGGAGGGAGGGATTGGATAGGAGATAAATGGAATGAATGGATAGGTAAGGGTAGGATATGGAAAATTATAGGATGGAGGATATAGGGATGGAGGATGTAGGGATGGAGATCCCAAGAACTATGTGGAAAAGGAGTTAAATGCCCTACACTATAAGGAGTAGAATGAAGGATGGAAAAATGGAGGATAAAAATGTATAGGATGGAAGGATGGTGATAGGAGATGGGGATGATAGGGAGGAGGTGGATGAGGCTCCAAGGACCATGTTGCAAAGGAGTTAAATTCCCTAGACCATAGGTATGAAAATGAAGAATGGAAAGATGGTGTGTAATCGATGCATAAAGGAGATGAAGGTTTATTCATTGTCCAAAGAATATATAGATATTTTAGTGCCTCTAGATTTTAAGAAAGAGAAAGGGTATGAAAGTGAAATGAATTTGGATAAGGGATATGAGATGGAGGGTGTGAATAAGATAGGGGATATGATATGAAAGATATAGATTGGATTAGATAACAGATAATGGATGGAGGAAATATATAGGATAATCAAGATCAAGGACATGGGAAGGCATATGGAATCAAAGAGTATTATGAATGATGGATTAAGGGAATGAATATAATGAGGACTACGAGATGTAGAATAGGGATGTCAAGATCACATATGTGAAAATGGATGGAATTATGTAGGAGTGAGGGTTATGACAGGTACATATGGATAAAGGGGATGCAATGGATAGTCAAGATCAAAGATGGGAAAGGAAATGATAATGAACTTAGATAGGATAATGGATGCTGGATAGAGAATGTGGAAGATATTTATGGTAGCATAGTATGGAAGGAGCTTCACCCCAAGTATAGAGTGCAAGGCGTGCTAGATAAATGAATGGAAAATATATGATATGTATGTGAAGCAGATGATAGGGAAGATATTATGGATGGATAGCAAGAAGGAATTACCCCCAAGTATTAAATAAAACTAGAGGGAGGGATTACACATGACACATGTTTTCCATGTTTTCATCATGGTACTTGTCCAAGGTGTTTGATTACCAAGTATTCACGGTTGGATGATTTATTTTTCTTTATTTTTTTAATTTTATGGGAGGAATGATAATGGGGAAAGGGAAGGATGACTCAAGCATCTAGTACCATGGATGGTATTACTTTTCTAATATGCTCATAGGTGTTGGTATGATGGTAGGAAGGGGAATGAAATGGATAGGTGGTGGTGGGATAAGGATTTATGCAAAGAATTGGATTCAAGGGGTGGCTTTGTAGGGAAGGATTGGTGGATAAGGAATGGGAGGTTGGAAGAATTGTGAATAAATAGTTGAGCGATATGGAAAGAACATCATTGGAACACACCTTGAAGGGTGGTTTACTAGTGGAGGAGGGGATTTTGAAGGAGATGGAGGAGAAAGTGTGGACTTTAGGATGTAAGGACCCAAAATAGATGAAGGAAATAGTGGACTTAGGCTAGTGGATTTTGGGAATAAGGACACAAAATGGAGTTGGAAGATGGAGAATTGAAGGATTAATGAGCAGAGGAAGCTTTTGAATTAGCAAGGTTGGATGTCAATTTGGATTTTTCTTTGAGATGCATTTCTTCGATGAGTAGCTTGGAAATCCACATGATTTTTTATTTTTTCATTTTGTGCCTTTGTGGCCTTTTGAATTTTTCTTTAGTTTGAATCATTCTTTTCTTTGAACAAACATGTATTTTATATGGGACATGATCCTTATATTGTTGTGTATTTTTACCCTTATACATTTTATCTTTGGCATCAAAATTTCTTCCATTATCCATGGTATGTTTGTATGAGGATGAATGGTGTGGAAGGTTGATGGATAGAATGATGGAGAGTGAATATTGGAAGGAATTCAAGGATATGTGCCTTTGTTGATCTTCATAGGGTATTTGAGGTGATGAATTGGTGGACTTGGATATGATTGATAGACGCATGTAAGGACCCAAAATGGATGGAAGGGATGATGGGTTTAGCATTGGGACATAATGACCCAAAATGGATGGGAATGTGGAAGGAATGGATTTTTTTATATAAGGGCCCAAAATGGATGCAGGTGAGGAAGGGATGGAGTTTAGCTTTGAGATATAAGGACCTAAAATGGGTGTGGATGTGGAAAGAATGGATTTTTGGATATAAGGGCCCAAAATGGATGTAGGTGAGGAAGGGATGAAGTTTAGCTTTGAGATATAAGGACCTGAAATGGACATGGATGTGGAAGGAATGGAGTTTTGGATATAAGGGCCTAAAATGGATGTTGAATGTGGGTGATGGGAACATTTTATTTTAGATGGAGGGATTATGGATATGGAAGGAGTGGGAGGTTTACCAACATCTTGAGACATTATTTGTTCAATCAGATACATATTATTTTGACAAAAAGATGAGATTCCATGGGGAGTAGATACAGGAGGACTGATAAGCTCTTAAAGGAAGCCATGTTGGATAGAGGTGGAGGAACCAAGTTTATATATATGGGGTTTTTAGATGGTTTGGATAGGTGTGATGGGATCTTGTATACGAATAGGATCATGAGAGGGATTAGGATCATGAGAGGTATTAGGAGGAATAATGGGATCTTGAGATGGATTGGGATCATGACATGGAGATGAAGGGGTACTTTAATCTTGACTTTGGGGAGGATTATGTGGTGGATGGGAAGGGATGATTGGATCTTGAGATGGATGGGGATCATGAAAGTGTGTGAAGGGGATGGAATCATGAGATGGAGATATTTTATCTTTACATGGGGGGAAATTAGTAGATTGGGTAAAAGAAATATATTCATGAAATGGAGGGGGAGTTGATGATAAGCCCTGGGATAAAAGAGGCTCATTGATAAAGGTGGAGGGGATGCCTTGATCTTGATTAGGAATGGGACTATGAGGTGAATCAAGAGGGATAAATGGATCTTTAGATGGAGCAACACTTTGTTCTAAAGGGGAATAGGAATCCATGCTAGAATTTTTTTGGACAAGGTATTGACATATATGGACTTGTGAGGATGATGTTATGGAGGGGTTTGGATCTTCAACTTCAATCTCTCCTTTGTAAATAAGGTCTTGGACAAAATTTTAAAACTTTAAGCACTTCTTGATATCATCGCCCGTGTTGCGATGATAATCATAGTATGTATTTTCCTTATATCAAGTATGTTTGGGTTGACTCTCATCAAAGGGAATAGTTTTTGGAAACAACATCATGTTTTGGTCAAAAAGTAGGTGGAATATGACATCAAGAGGGTCTGCAAGGGGAGTGTTTTGTCTAGCTTTGGGTGATTGTGAATCTTTGGAAGGTATGAATTATGTGGGTTTTGGAGGATTAGGATTATGTGGAGGTTGAGGCTTAGGTAGGGGATTGGGATGATGGTCTTGGGAACAAAGCATAAATTATGGGAGAGGATTAGGTTTGGGTCAAAGGTGAGGATTATGGATTTAAATAAATGCATGAGGAGATATGTCTTCAAAGGTTTTCTTTTGACCCTCATTTTGTAAACTAAGGACAATATTTTTAAGCTTTTCCATTTCTTAGGAAATATTAAGCATGTGAGAGGCATCATGTGTGAATGGAGGATAATGAGGCAATTTTCCATTGTCAAAGGTAGAGGAAGAATAAGGAATGTGATCATGTGGATTGGGATTGGATATGACTTAAGGATTTGGATTTGGAATTTGAAAGTCCTCAACCATTTTGTGAAACCAATCCATGTTCATGATGCATAGATAAGGGGTTTTGAATTAGAGGATGACATAGAATAAGATTTGAAATAAGAATGGATGAAGTGAAAGATTTGGGGATGGATGAAATGTGATATTAATGGTGCATGCAGGAGAACCTAGGTTTTTTCTTTAACCCTATTAAAATTTTGGCTTGTAATGACTCTAGACAATGATGAACTACAACTGATTTAGAACCTGATTAAAGAATCTGTGATTTAAGATCACCAAGCTAAATGAGATAAGATAAATGAGATGGAAAGTGTATGAATTCGAGGTAACAGATAAAGTTTGTTACACAGATTGACGGTTGACAAAATTAAGGAAAGATCTAAAGGATGAGAATCAAATGAGTTATTGACACAAGTGCTGAGGTATGTTTAAGAGGCAAAATCAATGAAGATGATTAAGCGGCAAAATTTGATGGAGCAAAAGAAAATGGTTTACATGTCTATATAAGAGACTGGAGATTTCATAATGAGTGTGATATCGGAAGAGAAGGAAACTATAGAATCATCGTGTAAACAAGTTTTCATGCATTTTGATCATACTGGTTAAGAAGAACCCTACTACAAAGCATTACCGAGCGACATAGAGTGATTAGCGATAGATAGTAAGTTGATATATTGTTGAATCAGAAATGTTACATTGATTAGAAAGATTTGTATGAGCTAAACATTGATCTATAATTTGCAATTGAAGTTATATTAAGTCAGATCACCTACTGTTACATATTTAACCATTGTACACTGTCAAATCTCTTAATCGAGTGGACTAAGAAAGTCTTATTATGTATCATTCATAGAATGAGCATTGTTATCCTATCAACCCTAGAGTGACTGTTGGTTGGACAATAACGATTGGTCTTAAATCCTTTAACAAGGTCACACCTAATAGTGTGTTTGTAACCTTTAATAGGGTTGGGTCTTCACTGACCTCACTTCAGAAGAGTGAATATTTTTGGGTTGCTGGTCCTAGGTGGTTTTTCCCTTCACAAGGTTTCCATGGTAAATCTCTTGTGTTATGTGTTGATTATGATGTTAGTTTTGATGTCATATTTACATGTTGCATATTTGATTTGATCAATAACTACTATAAGTTTTAGACTGATAATCGGTAAATGCACAAATAGTAAAGTATTTTAAGTTATCGAGCAGCAGAAATTGAAGTATTTGTTTTTGGATTATACATTTTGTATTGGGATAGTGATTAACTAATTCACCCCCCTCTCAATTATTCTAACAATTGGTATCAAAGCATTGGTTGCTTTGAACAGAGTTTTAAGGACTTCAGTAAAAAGATCTCAAAATGTATAAGAGGGAAGTTCCAAAGCTAAACAAAGAGAACTTCACAGTATGGCAGAGCCAGATGAAGTTGCACATATCTAGAATTGGGAATGCTACACTAGAATTGATGGAGAATGGCTATATAGAACTGACACCAGGTCCCCTGACACTTAATCAACTGAAAGACGGGCATGAACACAATGTTACTATGATGGAACTTGTTGTTGCCTGCACCGATGCCAAATTTGAAGATATCAAAAGTTTCACTACTGCAAAAGCCATGTGGGATAAACTTTCTCAAGTTTACAATGGAGATGAAAATGTCAAAAGAGCTAGAGAAGAAAGCCTAAGGGGAAGATTTGACGATATGAAGATGAAAGAAGGTGAGAATATTGTGCAATATACAAATATACTGAAAGAGGTAGTACATGCTATTAGAGCATTTGATGGAATCATTAGTGAAGAAACAGTTGTTAGCAAAATACTCAAAACCTTATTGTCAGTTTATGTAATTAGAATATCTGCTATCCATGAGACAAGGTCTCCATCTGGTAACATACTTACACTTGACAATCTGATTGGCAAACTTACAACCTTTGAGTTAAATAACTTTGATAATAGTGTTTTACCATCTATGTAATCCACTTTCATGTCTTCTCTAAAGATTAGCAAGTCTAGTAGGAATAATAAAAATGATAGTGACAGTAATACCGATGATGAGCTTGATGAACTTGAAGCTCTTATGGCCAGAAGATTACCCAAAAGTAAAGGAAGGTATAGAGGTAAGCTACCTTTGGAATTCTTTAATTGTAAAGAGGTTGGCCACATAACTGCTAGATGTCCACATAAGAAAGATGATGATAGAACCAAAGACCGATCTGAAGGAAACTATGGGAGAAGATTCAACAGAGGCTACCGACACAATAGAGATAACTAAGACAACAATGACAAAGGAAAAAAGGTATTTCATAGCCAAAGATAATGAATCTAAATCTGATTCTGATGATGATGTAGAAGTTGTATTTGTTGCTATGAAAGATGACTTGGAGGAAGAAGAAGAAAAACATGAAGAAACAACACTGATCTCTAAAGTTAACAAAAATAATACATGGGTCATAGACAGTGGCTATACACATCACATGACTGGTGATGAGGAGAAGTTTGATCAACTTGAAAAATATAATGTAGGATCAGTTAAGATGGGTAATGACACACCTTATATGGTAAGAGGTAAAGGAACCTTGATGATAAATGATATGATAAAATGTGATAATGCTTATTGGGTAGATGGACTGAACTATAACTTGTTAAGCGTGGCACAGCTGAATAATTCAAGTCACCGAGTTGCTTTTGAGAGAAAGAAAGTGAAAATCTTTGATGATGAAGACTAGTTGGAACTGGAGCACAATCAAGAGGTAATCTATTTTATCTTGACACTGATGAGTCTTCTTGCTTGATGATGAAAAATGAAGATGCTTGGTTGTGGCATAAAAGGTTATGCCATGTGAACTTTGATAACATGATTAAGATCAGTAAAAGGAAAAGAGTTAGAGGGAAGCCTAACTTGTCAAAACCGGATCATGTTATGTGTCATGAATGTCAAAAAGGGAAAATGACTAAATCTAACTTCAAAAGTAAGGATTACTCAACAAAGAAGATACTTGAGTTGGTTCATACCGACCTATGTGGTCCTATGAGAACTCAGAGTTATTATGGTGATAAATATTTTATTCTTTTTGTTGATAACTATACTAGATTGATGACTGTTATGTTCTTAAAAGAAAAATCTAAAGCATTTAAGATGTTTAAGTGGTATAAAGCTAAGGTAGAAAAAGAGACTAGTAAGAAATTGAAATGCCTAAGATCTAATAGAGGAGGTGAATTTATCTCTGATGAATTTACTAATTTCTATAATGAGCATGGTATTAAAAGATAGGTCTCTGCATCGAGGACACCTCAGTAAAATGGCATTGCTGAAAGAAGGAACAGGTCAATAGTTGACTATGCTAGGGCACTGATGCTATAAAAGAATGTTGCTCAGACATATTGGAGGGAAGCTGTCAGTACAACTGTTTATGTATTGAACTGAGTGCAATTTAAAAAAGACACCAACAAGACACCCTATGAGTTGTGGTTTGGACACAAACCTACTATAAGTTATTTCAGGATTTTTGGAAGAAAATGTTTTATTCTAAAATATGAGAGAAATGGTAAATTTGACTCAAAAGGTGATGAAGGAATATTTCTAGGATATTCTAATAAAAGCAAAGCATATAAGTGTCTGATTAAAACTACTAATAAAATGATTGAAAGCACTAACGTCCGAGTTGATGAGTTTGATGAAAAGAACACAAAGGAAAGTACAAATGAACTGGAAGACTATGATAGATTCACTTACATTGAACACCTAGAGTATCTACCAAAGCCGTAGCCTATGATAATCGGTCAGCAGGAAAATAATACCGAACAACAGGAAAGAGAAATCGATGAGCAGGATGGCCCTACCAAGCAAGCAAATGAACCTACACAGGATGAACAGGAAAGGAGAGATAGGATACTAGTGAGTTTTTTTAGAAGACACCATCCTGAATCATAAATCATTGGAGACAAAAAAGCTGGCATGCAAACAAGGAGCAAAGCAAGACAAGGTACATGTCTAGTTTGTGATTATGAACCGAAAAATGTAAAAGTTGCATTAGAGAATGATGAATGGATTAATGCAATGAAAGAAGAAATTGAACAGATTGAGAAGAACAAAACCTGGACCTTAGTACCCCGACCTAAAGATAAGAATGTTATCGGTACTTATGTGTTTGAATTTTGTACTTGATCTGTAGACACAACACTTCAGTAAAACATTAGAGGTTAGCTATAATCAAAATCATGGAAAATTGAAATCTAATTTAACCAAGTAATTTACTGCCTTCTAGTAGGTGCAAGGTTGATGTTCTCAGATTGTTATCGAGATCAGTGACCTAGACGACACCTAAATGAAGGATTTGAATGCAATTGATCTAGATATAAATTGAATGCAATTAAGCTATTTTTTTGGATTTTCTATGCAATGATATGAAAAAAACTTGATATGAATCTATAATATGTAAAAACTGATATGCTATGAATTGATCTATCTAACAATGATATGAAATATGAAAAAACAAGATTGATCTCACAATAGCCTTGATTCGCAATAAGCTTTGATCCTTCCAATTACAATTCTCCAGCGTGATTGTGCAAAAATATGAGATCCTGTGGATGCAAATTTGAGAGATCAATTATGAAGAGCTGAGCCTTGGTTTTATAGAAATCCAGGGCTTTGGAGGTGCATGGAAAAAACAGCCATAAATCACTCAAATAACTTAGGTTGATTTTTGAGTTATTTTTAAATAAAGGATAATTAACTCACAAAAACATGCAAAAGCTAAGTTTTAACTCAAAATAGAGTTTAGCTTTAATTGATAATTGATAGTTGTCTACTTTTATGATTGTGCATATTTTATTTATGAATTAATTTAATAATAAAGTGATTTATTTCCAACTTAACTACTTTTAAAAATAAAACAATTGATTTATGGGTTAATCAATTATTTAATCAAACTTTTATTAAAAACTATATTATTAAATAATGACAACTTGCTTTAATTAATTAAATAAGAATTTAATCAATTATTCATATGATAGTAGATTTATTATTAAATAATACAATTAATAATAGATAGAATTAAATTTAATTACATAATTAAGTGGCAAGATATTAAATCTAACTAATTAAATATGAAAATATTCAATTAATCAAACTTAGGATAAATGTGATTTATCACCAAATAATCATTAAATTAAAGATAATTATGATGATTAGGAATATTACTAGGAATATTCCCTGATGCAGAATTTAAGATAATCGATTATGATTCGATGATGTTTAGATGTGCCTTAGATTAAGACTTTGATGTTGATTTCATTCAAATTGTTGATATAGGAGATTAATGAACTTATAGCCCATTTTTGGGGTATTACATTTTGCCCCTCTTTGAATTACCGTGTGAAGCGCAGTGGTTCAAAGACAGTCTGTGTTTGATAAAGATATGAAACTGATGTTTGATAATTGATATGAGATAGAAGCTGATTGAAAGATTTGATATGGAGATAATAGGTCCTGAATGACCAAAGATAATGTTCACCGTAACAGCTAATGAACCAAGGATTGCGAAAGAGAAGTGTCAAAACACATAATTCCAAACCTTAGGATTGCTAAGAAGTGAGTGACCGGTTCTAGACTCAATTGTCTTAGCAGAACTAGCAGGTATCACATCCGAACCCTTCAGTTGCCGAAGAACCAAGGAAAGAACACTATGATCTGATGGTTGCAAAAACTGATACAGTTTACAAGATTAGGAGAATACCAGATTGATATGGATCGACGAATCTGATATGCCCCAAGTGATGATAGATTTGCCCCAAGCGATGAGGACTTTTTTGATGAATCAATAACTAGACATGATTGTTTGTCTTGATCACTGATGAAAGATATTGATAGAATTTGATTTACAGACTTTGAATGATGTGCAATACCATGCCCCCTTCGGGATTAAAATTGAAATCTGACAAGAAAAAGTCAGTGTTGATAGTTCAGAAGCATATTAATTGATTTGAGAAGTGGTTAAACATGTCCAGGAATGTATTCTGCATCGTTAGAAGGTCCCAAAAGATCAAGTTTGACTAGGTTTGACCATGAGTTGACTATGGTTGACCAAGTTGAAATTTTGATAGTTTGATGTAAGATAATCAATTAAGTTGAATACTAGATTTCTGTGATGATAGAAGGTTGAATATGCAAGCAGTTAATAATATGAATGATCTTTGATTTAAATTTTGATCCCGAAAAAGGATTCTACTTGTTGCTTCATTGGAGGAACCTTCATGTGAGATTCAGCTCTTGTTATATTTGAAGAATTGATATGAAGAATTGTTTAAGCTTTGAAGTTCGTTTAGTCATTGTGAGATCATGCAAAGATGAAAAATGCAAAGAAGCATGCAATATGAAATGCAACCTAAGACCTAGGACCTAGTCACTGATCATATGTCAATTTGTTATCATCATTGAACTTTTAGGTAACCAAATAAATCAATACAATGC
This sequence comes from Chamaecyparis obtusa, assembly GCA_027943335.1. Lineage (NCBI taxonomy): Eukaryota > Viridiplantae > Streptophyta > Pinopsida > Cupressales > Cupressaceae > Chamaecyparis > Chamaecyparis obtusa. The sequence goes on from BSBK01001913.1 coordinate 757,349, forward strand.
CCACTAGCTTAAAAAAAACCATAGACATATGAATATTGATTTGTATGCGCAAGAATCAATACAACCCCCACTGGTCAAACAACCATGGACATATGAATATTGATTTTATTTTTGGAATGTCAGATTAGATATAAGTACCAAGGCATAAATGCCAAGATGACCTGAATATCATGTCCATTTTCATATAGCAATTTGTATAAGCATCAAAACATAAATGTTGTGATGACCTGAATACGCCTTGCATGACAAACACATCAAATAGTCAAGAGATCATTCCAAATCTAGTGTGAATTACCCGTAGTGACCCTTTATCGTTCACATCCTTAGGTAAGATCGTGTTTCATAGTAGGAGAAAGACCTCACTCAAAAAGATAATAGTTAGATCGATACTTCTTTGAATCATCTGGGTATCAATGGTCGAGGTACGCATGGCCATCCAATTCGAGATAGAGGCTCTTATAGTCGAACACCATTTCAATCCAAAATTTTTAAAGTTGTTAGATTTTCACATACAAGCAGAAGACAAAGAAAAGATTATGCCCCCAGTCATCACTCTTTAAATCCTATAAAGGACATCATCGAAGAGCTCAAAGGGACACAATATGCAAAAATCTCAATGCGAATTAGTAAGCATACAAGGAGATAAAAGCATGTAAAAAGCATAGATTGTTTTCAATTGAGTTTTGATGTTTGATTGCGTTGTTGTAGATGCAAAATCCTTTCTAGAGACAAGACTGACTGACTGACTCACATGAAGCTTCAAAGGACTTTGACTAGATATGATCCGTCTAAGATACATGAGAGACCATAGGATATGACATTGATTGCCCCCAAGTGTTAAACATTGATAGGATACAGACGCTTGAGCTGATTGGTGTACAGACTGACTTATTGAAAACTGAAAATGCAGAAACAAACTGGGAGATATATACAAACTAAAGCAAGACTGAAAGCTAGGAAAGACCAAGATTGCACTGATAGATGGAGCATTTGGAACAAGTGGTGCCCGTTTGCTGGGTTTTCACCATCTTGGCAGAGATTCTATTTTTGCTACCAACGCGCCTGTTTCCAGGTTTTCACCAAGGCACTTTTTCTTTTCTTTTCCTTTTTTTTTTGTATTTTTCATTTTTTTTTTCAAATTTTTTTTTGAATTTTTTATATTTTTTGATTTTTTTTGTGAATCATCAAGGTGCCTATTGCTAGGTTTTCACTAAGATGTTCATTTTTTAGGACTTTTTTTGATTTTTAGGATTTTTTCAAGATATTTAACCATAGACTGAATGCCTTAGGTGTAGAATTTCTTTAGATGGAGAACGTTGATTGGCTCTCAGAGCTGTTCTCCTTCAATCATTGAGAGTTGATAGGCACCAGAGCCAAAAGTAACAGTGATGACAAAGGGACCCAGCCAGTTGGGTTCGAACTTCCCCTTGCATTCTCGATGGGATTGATTTTTCAGATTTTCTCTCAAGACTAGATCGCCAACCTAAAATTCTTTGTGTCTGACTTTCTTGTTGTAGCCTCTAGATATTCTCTTCTGATATACTCTAAGATGATCATACGTTGCTTGTCTGCGCTCATCTAGTAGTTCCAGTTTTTACAACCTAGACACTCTGTAGTCGTCATCAGTTACTAGACCATGCATTCTGATTCTTAGTGATGGGATTTCAACCTCAATAGGTAGTACTGCTTTAGACCCATAAACTAAAGCAAAAGGTGTAGCCCTTGTAGGTGTTCTGATACTTGTTCTGACACTCGTTCTGATACTAGTTCTGATACTAGTTCTGATACTTGTTTTGATACTTATTCTGATACTAGCTCTGATACTAGTTTTGATACTTGGTATACTGATACTGATTTTGATAATTGTTCTAATACTGGTTCTGATACTGGTTCTGATACTAGTTCTGATACTTGTTTTGATACTTGTTCTGATACTGGCTCTAATACTAGTTCTGATACTTATTTTGATACTTGGTATACTTGATAGCATCTTTTTCCATTGCAAACTCCCAGACAAGATCATATTGTGCAGTCCCAATGTCTAGCAAGGTGGGGAACAAGAGGGATTGGCAAGCTGGTGGAAGAGATGGAAGACAAGAGAATGAAAGAGAATGAAGGGAAGAAATCCTCAAGGTAAAACTCCTCAAGAATACCCAAGCTAGGGAAAAATTATCATGTAAAGCGCATTGGGACAAGAAATGAAAGGCTAGCATAGGATAAGTCACAAAAGTGTAATGCAAGAGCAGGAAAGGATGCATTCCAAAGGAGTAGACATGTCAAGAGGCTTCATAGCATCGTGTTTTACTCTTTCTTCTAGTAGATCAAGACCAAAGGGGAAAAGGATAGCGACAGGTGAAAATGAATGGAGGAAGATAGACATGAAGGCTAAATAGGAAGGGAATGAAAGCAAGATCATCATAAGATAGCTCACAAGATAGCCAAATATTTGTGTATAGATCAACTTTGTCAAGATCAGAGAGAGAAGATGGAATGGATGAAATATGTAGAAGAACTATGCATGATGCCTGATTGCCAGGTTTTCATCACGGTACTTATCTAAGGTGCCACAAGGGAGTGGTTTTCACCATAGGATGAATTTATTTCTCTTTACTTTTGCTACCAAGGTGCCTATTTCTAGGTTTTCACAAAGGCACATTTTCAATTTTTATTTTTTTTCATTTCTCTTTTTTTTTAAGAAGAAGGCAAGCTTTTTAGATAGTGCTCCTTGAAAGGATAAACCATGATATGCCAAGGATTCAAAATGATATGCTCAAAGATGCTGATAGGGAAAGGGAGATGGAAGAGAAAAATGGAGGATAAAGTTTTATGTAAAGTGAGTGAGGTTGGAAGATAGGAGGAATAGGCAAATGAGGAAAAATGATAGAAGATAGAAGGATAATGCATGGAAGGATTGTAAAAGGGTAGGTGGAAAGGAAGGCAAGATCAACGTCAACACATACCTTGAAGGGTGGTGAGAGGATGGAGGAATCGTGAATGAAGGAATACATGAAGGAATATGGTGAATGGATAGCAAAGGTTGTGGTTTAGGTGCATGGAATGGAGGAATTCTTTTGGAAGAAGATGAAGTGGAAGTCTTTGGAAGCTTGAATGTCAACTTCACTTGTTGCTCAACACCAAACTCTTTCAAAAGAGACTTTGGAATCCATATAGCCATAGGCTTTTCAATTCTTTTTGGTAATTTGGATAGAATATCTCTAATGATGGATTTTGGAACCCATACTTGTCTTGTAGTTTTCTTCTTAGATATCTCTTTTGACTTTATGCATCCATGTGATTTAGAGGAGACATGGTGATCCTTTTTTTATGGATTCTTGTATTGCTTCTTTTTCTTATATTGAACATTCAAGTTACTTCCAAAAGACTTGGGACTTGTGGAAGAAGACGGAGGATATGACTAGTTTAGATGGGTGGGTGGATGAAAAGGATTCAAGGGTATGCATCTATGTTGATCTTGAGGAAAGATGGGAGATGGAGGGATGTAAGGACCCAAGATGGATGGTGAATTAGGAGAGTTAGGAGGGGAAAGTGAAGGGACATAAGGACCCAAGATGGAAGGGAGACGTGAGGCTCTTAGTAGTTGTGGAAGAGATCCAAGGATGGAAGTGGAAGATACAAATGGGTAATCAATAAGTTCATCAGCATCTATATGACAACCAAAGATATCAGCACCTTTAGAGTGAGCATTAGAATTTTCAATAGAATCATGGACATCTTGAATATGAGCACCTTCTTTGATAGGATTGTTCAAAGCTTGCAAAGACTTAGGAAGAGTAGAAAGTGGAAGTGAACATGGAGTGGTAGAGTAAGAAGATGGAAGACTTTGATCTTGACAAGGATCTTTGGATAGCACAAGAACGTGATTTTTCTTTTGATTTTCAATAGGCTTAACATTGGAAGTATCAACACCATTTTTAAAAATCTTAATGGAAGTATCATCTTTGGAAATTGGAAGTGGGGTAAGGTTATTTTGATTGTCAATAAGCTCAACAGTGTAAGTAGTAGCTTGATCTTTCTTAGGAGAAGACTTAAGACATGGTGGAATGCATGAAAAAGGGTGTGTAGGATCAAAAGAACCCTGAGGTGGATAAAAGACATCATAAAAAGGAGTGGATGACATGGAGGGTTCTTGATCTTGATCTTTCTTTATGTTCTTTTCTTCATCATTTTTAGAGTCCTCTTGACATGGATCCACTTCTAAGGACAAGGAAGCATGTTGGGATTGTATGGATGACTTTGGAAGAGATGGTGGAGGACTAGCTGAAGTAGGGATTATAGCATATGAAGGCTTAGGCTCTTTAGGTTTATCATTATTGAAAGTATTTGCAGCCAAGTGAAGGTTAGCTTGAGTTTCTTTAAGAGGTAGCCTTGGAGGATAACTATAGGGAACCACATGAAAAGTATCAGGGCTTGTGTCAGATGAAGGTTCTGTGAAAGATTTGAAAGACTCATAAACTTTAGGAAATGTATGGGTATTGGAGGAAGTAGGGGATGGAAGGGAACCGTCACCAGACAAAGGTTCAGCATTAACATGATCTTGCTTGAGAGTGTAATCTTTATTTTCAGCCTGAGAGTTCTTAGAGGAGAGATCGTTATAGTATTGACGTTTCAAGCTAGCACGATGCATTTTATAGTCCTCGGCAGTAGTAGATGGATCATAATCAAGGTATTGTCCACAAAAGCCATCAAAATCTCTTTCAAAATTAGAATCATATGGATCACCATCACGATCTATCCAATGTGATGGCCCATTTTTAGTAAGTAGGAACACACGATGAGGAGGACTCTTAGGAACAGAGGTGTCATAGGTATCATTATATTGTCTATCATCATAGTCATCATAGTCTCCAAAGCTGGATGTGTCACTCTCAGTGGAAGAGGTATCATAAGGGTTGTCACGTTGCTCACATTTTGTCTGAGGGCATGGTGACATGTACAAGTCTTTATCAAATGGAAAAGAGTATAGAGATTCCATGGAGAACTCTTTAGATTCCTTTTCTTTCTTAAGATTGTTAAGTTCAACTTGCATAGCTTGTAGCTGCTTCATCATAGCGGTGATTAGAGCTTCTTCCTCTTGCGTACTGATTCTTTGAGACATGTGTACTGATTCTCAATGGCTACTGCTCTATTCCTGACACAGTGATTTGTTCGATAGATTCTAGAAATAGACTAAAAAAGCTAAATATCTAGCAATTCTGACAATTTTCTGACAACTCTTCAAAATTTTCTAAATGAAACTCTACAGACTCGTATGATAGTGGGTATGCTATGAAATGACAGTTGCAAAACTCGTACGATAGTTGGGTAGTAATGAAATGACAGTTGGGTAGTAATGAAATGACAATTGAAAATCTCATACGACAATTGCAAGATTTTGACTTTGAGAATTTGCTAGCATGAAAACTCGTACAACACTAGGTACTCAATCATATGATAGATGGGTTGTAATGAAACGACACTTGGAAAAACCCGTATGACTTTCTAACTTCCTGAAATGATTTTTGACTCCAGAAAAGGATTTTACTTTAGATTTTGCAAATTTTGAGTTTTCAGATTTGAATTGTTTGCAAATTTCAATGTCCAAATTTGAGGATTGTAACAGATTTGTCCAAATAGTAAGCATGTGATTTCAAGCATGTCTGAAAACAATGAACAAGGGCAAAAGCAACCTTGCACATGAACAATCAAGTGACTTATTCGTTATAATCCTCAGAAGTGCTAATTGTGTATGTTCCAAAAATGTTTTGCAATAACGCACATATACCTTATAAAATGAAAAATTGGCCTCACTAGGGTTTTTAGTAATGGTTTGACTCTGCAACTTTTATGATCCAAAGGGGTGAACTCCAATCCCGACACACTAGGGTTTTGACACAGTCTAAGAACTTAATCTTTAGGAGCTGCTAGGGAGATCTGACAACCCAACAATGAACCATACCCATGGAGATTTCTTCCACAAGGACATTTATATAGCGACTGTCACTACCACGGTGAAAATGGCTATGACCGCTTGAGGTTCTGTCAATGTAGTTTTCCCTGTGAAGGGATTGTCTACTACAGTTAACCCTCTCTAAAGATGACTCACAATAGTATACCACAAGGGGACTTGGCTCCATATCCAAGGTTTTTGACACCTTTTCACTTTTAACCCAAACAAAGCAAGCAGATTAATCCAACACGCTAAGATAAAGTTTTGCTTCACCAAGGTCTATGATGCCAACTCCATGTGATCTATCAACATCTCCAGGGAGAGAATGTATCAATCAATAAGAGAAGGCACACTAACCAATTTTGATTCACCAAAGCTCATGATGTCAACCCCACGTGATCTATCAACCTCTCCTGGGAGAGAATGTATCGATCAATAAGAGAAGACACACTAACCAAGTTGAATGTGAGACACACTAAGTATCCTCCCTACCTACAAGGATTATATCATCAAGAAAAATTTTGCTAGGAATCCAATCTCTCAAGAATCATGAATAGTGTTCATAGGGCCTAATTACTATGTGAGCACAGATATATTCCCGAAAGCAAATCTACCAAAAGTACCCAAAAAGTAGAAAGAGGAACACTTAACGCTTAAAGAAAATATGAGATGAGTCCACAAGGTGGAACACTTAAAACCTCACATAAGCTAAAAACAAGTCCCCAACTTAGAAAACAAGTGAGTTCCTAAAAGCACAAAAGGGTTGCCAAGTGGAACACTTAACGCTTCTGTCCTGTTGACCCCTCCCCTTTATGGCGCTAAGATTGCAACCACGGGGTGAAAATGAGGGGCCGGTGGATTAGCGAGTCCAATAACCCAAGATAGTAATCAAGATCAATCACAAGTATCTAAGACTACTTAATGAATCCTTAAGGGGTCACAACCTAGTATCAATTATGCAAGTGTGTAAAACAAAAGCATGAAAAGAATCACCCAAGCTAGACACACAAGAGATTTATTTTAAGTCCCAAATCAAAATGTCATTAGATGAAGGAGAATACCTAGGATCCTTGCAATGTGCTTAGTAGATTTTACTTGATTTTTAGCAATTTTTGTTGAGCTTTACTATGCAAGCAAGCTACGAACTCTCCAACAAGCCAACAAGCAAACAAGATATGCAAGGTATATTCAACTTATGAAAACCCTAGGGTTAGATCTAAAAATTAATTTTTATGAGCAATAATAACCAGAAATTAATCCAAATGACAACTCATATCATGCATTGAATCATATGAAAAATAAGTGCATACCCATCAAAAAAATTTAATTTTTTTTTGCACTACATTTGACCTAGTCAACAAGATTAAATTTTTGTGATATGATTTTGGCTACAAAAATAGAAATTCAGAATAGAGATCCCTACTAAAAAATAGAGAGCTTTCCAAAAATGCAAAAATTTTAGAAAAATCTCTTCATTTGTGCCCTAGAGACCTGTTTTATCAAAATAGACCAATTTTTATAAATTGACTATTTGAGCTATTATATTGCATCCAAATTTAAAATACAAAGAATGGACCCCCTGTATAATTTAAAGAGCTTTCTGAAAATATAAAAATTTCTTAAAAATATGCTGATTTGTGTTAGATATTAATTTTTTCCAAAATTTCAAGAAAAAATTATTAAAAATTCAAAACATCTCAAAAAATTTTAAATTGTTTACTGTAGCTTCTCTGATATGTCAACAACATGAAAAAAATATTTTACACCAAAAATCCAAGCCGTTTGGGAGATAAAATTAAATCTTTGAAACTTTAGGGTTTTAGCTCCCAAAAAAAATCAAAACCAGCATGCAAAGGTTGGTTGCCTCACGGTGGGCACCAGAAATATGTGTGTGTAAATTGTACCTGATCTGTAGACACAACACGTCAATAAAACATTAGAGGTTAGCTATAATCAAAATTGTGCAAAATTAAAATCTAATCTAACCAAGCGATTTACTGCCTTCTAGTAGGTGCAAGATTAATGTTCTCAGATTGCTATCGAGATCAGTGACCTAGACGACACCTAAATGAAAGATTTGAATGCAATTGATCTAGATATGAATTGAATGCAATTAATCTATATTTTTGAATTTTTTATGTAATAAGAATGATAAAAATTGATATGAATCTATGCTAATATGGAAATTGATATGCTAAAATGATCTAACAATGATATGAAAAAGAATCTAAATGAATGTAAAAAAAAAGCAAATTGATCTCACAATAGCCTTGATTCGCAATAAGCTTTGATTCTCCAAATTCCAATTCTTCAAAATAGTTGTGCAATTCGTAGATGACTTTGGCAAAGTAAGCTTGCAAAATTATGAGATGCTTTGAGATGAGCTAAAGCCTTGGTTTTATAGAAATCCAGAGCTTTGGAGGTGCATGAGAAAAAGTCATAAATCACTCAAATAACTCAGGTTGATTTTTGAGTTATTTTTAAATAACAGATAATTAAGTCACAAAAATTATGCAAAAGCACAGTTCAACTTGAATTAGAAGTTTAGATCAATTTTAAAACTCAAAAAGATGTTGAGTTTCAAAAAGCTAACAACTTGCATTGATTTTCCAATTTGAGTTTAACTGGTCCTTGAATGTGCACATGGATAATTATGATTTAATAAATAAATAAAGTGATTTATTCTCAACTTAACTGCTTTTTGAAATAAAATAATTAATTTATGGGTTAATTAACTATTTTATCAAACTCTTATTAAAAACTATATTATTAAATAATGACAACTTTTTTTAATTAATTAAATAAGAATTTAATCAATTATTCATAAGATATTGGATTTATTGTCAAAATTAAATAATACAATTAATAATAGATAGAATTAAATTTAATTACATAATTAAGTGGCAAGATATTAAATCTAATAAATTAAATATGAAAATATTTAATTAATCAAACTTAGGATAAATGTGATTTATCACCAAATAATCATTAAATTAAAGATAATTAAGATAGAAATATTGCTAGGAATATTCCCCAATGCAGAATTTAAGATAATCAATTATGATTCGATGATGTTTAGATGTGCCTTAGATTAGGACTTCGATGTTGATTTCGTTTGATTTGTAGATGTAGGAGGTTAATGAACTTATAGCCCATTTTTGGGGTATTACAGTACTAAGTGGATATTCAGGAACAAGCAGAATGAGAATGGAGAAATAACCAAAAATAAAGCTACATTGGTATGCAAAGGATATGCACAGGAGGAAAGCATAGACTATGGTGAAACTTTTGCACCTATTGCTAGATTGGAAGGAGTCAAAATGCTACTTTCATATGTTGCACACACGAAATTTAAAGTATATCAAATGGATGTCAAGTCAGCGTTTCTGAATGGAATACTTGAAGAAGAAATCTACATAGAACAACTTGAAGGGTTTGTTGATCCAAAAAAGAAAGATATGGTATGTAGACTACATAAAGCTTTATATGGTTTGAAGCAAGCACCGAGAGCCTAGTATGATAGGCTGCATACTTATTTGTTAAGTATAGGATTTGTAAGAACAAGTGAGAACAATAATCTATTTATGAAAGGAGATACTAATGATACAATTCTTATTGCTGAGATATTTGTGGATGATATCATATTTGGAGGTCAAGATCAAATATGTAAAGCCTTTGTTGATGATATGAGGAATGAATTTGAGATGTCTATGTTCAGAGAGATTAAGTTCTTTCTTGGACTACAAGAGATTCAACAAAGTGATGGGATATTCATCACACAATCTAAATACATAAAAGAAATATTGAAAACATTTGGCATGGAAGATGATAAACTTGTGGGAACACCAATGGCTACTAGATGTAAATTGACTAAGGAAGATGAAACTACAGAAGTAAACCAGACACTGTACCGATTAATGATTGGTAAGCTAATGTATGTAGTTCATAGTAGACCAGACATAGCACATGTTGTGGGAATAGTTGCTAGATTTTCTGCTAATCCTAGAGAATCACACATGATTGCTACTAAAAGAATCTTAAGATACTTGAAGAAAATAGAGGACTATGGATTATGATATCCTAAGGAGGGAAAGTTTGAACTCAGAGTCTATACTGACGCTGATTGGGCTGGAAATGTGGATGACAGAAAAAGCACCACTGGAGGAGCATTTTTCTTTGGTGAAAGACTTGTTACCTGGACCAGTAAGAAGCAAGCTTACATTTCTTAGTCTACAACCGAAGCAGAGTATGTTGTTGTTGCTACAAACTATTCAAACATTGCATATATTAAACAAGTTCTGGAAGGCATGAATGAGATAATCACTAAGCTGGTGATTATATACTATGATAACACCAGTGCAATTAATATTTCAAAGAATCCAGTGATGCATTCTAAGACAAAACACATATCAATTAAGTATCACTACTTGAGAGAACAAGTAAAGGAGAAGCAAGTTAAGCTAGAGTTTGTTACATCAAAAGAACAACTTACAGATATATTTACAAAAGCTCTACTGAAGGACACATTTGAGTACTTGAGGACTAGACTTGGGGTCCATCCCCTGTCTACCAGTCACTAAGGTGATTTAGATGTTGTATCAAGCTAATCTTATTAGAAGATCATATATATTGATGCAGCATAGTTCACACTTTGGATCATGTCTAAAGTTGTGAAAGGTACTAGAACAGATTGGCATATCAGTATACAGAGATATAGAGTATGCATTGGACAACAGAGAGTTACTTGGCTATTGAAGAGCTATTTATTTATTTGTTTCTTTGGAATTTTTGTCAAAGGGAGAGATAAACAATATGAAACAATATGCACCGATGAGAACTATCTAAGGGAGAGACAAATTGAAGAAAGGGAGAGCATTGAAGATCAGTTGCTGAGAATAGAAGAAGGAATCTGAAAGCTGAAAAGATCATATTTGCAGATTGACAAAGCTATATTTTGTAATTTTGTTGAGTAATGTAGTGATTAAACATATTAAGATAGGGAGAGCTTGTACAACATTTGTTCACAGAGTTTTAGAATACATGTTTGGTATGTGTATGGTATGTTTCATATTACTTGAGTTTCCATCAATGCCAAAGGGAGAGATTGATGAACTGCAACTGATTTAGAACCTAATTGAAGAATCTGTGATTTAAGATCACCGAGTTGATTGATTAGATATGTAATATGATTAAATCAGTATTATTTTTTCATTGATGTCAACTAGTTTGACAGTACTTATCTTGTAAGTTACTATATCGAAACATCTGTAGTGAAGGAGTGAAAGAGATGAAGAACAGAAATATCTACATGAGGAAGATGGATATGACAGATGAGGCTAAGGAATACATTGAGTAACTTTTTGATGAGTCTATGACTTTATGATATTGACTTGATTATGTTTCATTCATCTATGATGAGGAAAAGAGCTAAAAGACACAAAGTAGTGTTGTTGGTTGATGAAGCATTTCAATATACACCGACAGAGTGTAGTGTATACCGAGCATAGTGTTAACGGAGCTTGTGTTCATTGACACATTTTTTTGTTAACCAAGAAGAACATAATGAACTAAATGATTAGTTTAGCTGATAAGATTGATGAGCTGGCAAGTGTATGAATTCAAGGTAACAAATAAAGTTTGTTACATAGATCGACGACTGACAAAATTTAGGAAAGATCTAAAGGATGAGAATCAAACCTGTTATTGACACAAGTGCCGAGGTATGTTTAAGAGACAAAATCAATGAAGATGATTAAGCAAAAAAATCTAATGGAGAAGAAGAAAATGGTTTACATGTCTATATAAGAGACTGGAGATTTCACAATGAATGTGATGTTGGAAGAGAAGGAAACTATAGAATCATCGCATGAACAAGTTTTCATGCATTTTGATCATACTGGTTAAGAAGAACCCTACTGCAGAGCATTACCAAGTGAAAGAGAGTGATTATCGACAGACAATAACTTGATATATTGTTGAATCATAAATGTTACATTCATCATAAATATTTGTATGAGCTGAACATTGATCTGTAATTTGCAATTGAAGTTGTATTAAATCAAATCACCTACTGCTACATATTTAACCATTGTACATAGTCAAATCTCTTAATCAAGTGGACTAAGAAAGTCTTATTATGTATCATTCATAGAATGAGCATTGTTATCCTGTCAACCCCAGAGTGACTGCTGGTTGGATGATAACGGTTGGTCCTAAATCCTCTAACAAGGTCACACCTAACAATGTGTTTGTAACCTTTAACAGGGTTGGGTCTTCACTGACCTCACTTCAGAAGAGTGAATATTTTTGGGTTGTTGGTCCCAGATGGTTTTTCCCTTCACAGGGTTTCCATGTTAAATCTCTTGTGTTATGTGTTGATTGTGATGTTAGTTTTGATGTCATATTTACATGTTACATATTTTATTTGATCGGTAACTATTACAATTTTTAGACTGATAATCAGTAAATGCACAGATAGTAAAGTATTTTAAGTTTCCGAGCAGTAGAAATTGAAGTATTTGTTTTTGGATTATACATTTTATATTGGGATAGTGATTAACTAATTCACTACCCTCTTAGTTATTCTAACAGACAATTCATGGATAAATAAGGGCTCCAAGAGGGTCTAGTAGGTGTATTAGGATAGACTACATTTGGTTTGGCACTAGGGTGTCACTAGTTAGCCAAATGGGGCCTAATGAGCCCAATCACTCCAAATTGATAAAATGGGATGGATTTTATGTCAATTAGGTCTTATGCATGGTTTTAAGTCAAATTGGGAGGCTGGAGTAAAATAAGCTTAAGAGAGACCAAGATTGGTCATGGTGTCAAAAAGTTGTCATTACAACTTTTGTAACTTTGCAAAGTTGCACGACAACTTTTGGCCGGTTAGTTGGTTAGTATGGGAAATTAGTTATCTATTGTATCCCACTATGGGATCAATGGAAAAGACCTATTTAAGTTGTAAAATTATCAATTTGTATAGTTGGATAAAGTTTGGATTAGGTAGCTAATAGAAGATAGACTATTTTACAATCAGATTTGCCACAGTAGGGTTGCAGAGAATTTAATCACTTTTAGATGGATTGAATATTTGTACTTTTTTATTTGAATCCTTAGATTTGTTTGGTTTCTTTGTTTTTTGTACCATAGACTAATTTTTTGGTTCAATTTGATAGTCTGAATAAATTCTAGCATTATTGGACTTTGCATTGCCAATTTGGGGTTAGACAGTAAATAATGGCTCTATCTTGAAATCTTGTCATGGGAAAATGTATGAACCTTGGGGGATGGATAGTAGAGACCTTGTACATATTTTTTTCTTTTGTATAGTTGTGGAGTGTGAGTTTTTCTATTTTTGAGAGCTTTCCTTAGGTGAGTCTAGCAGAATCTGATAGGAGCAAGAAGATACCAGTCATCATTTGAATGTAGAGTTGGATTGGATTAGGGAATAATGGTTGGTGAATGGTCTTAGGGTGTTAAGAAAGCCCTAGAACCAATAGAAAGAGTGTATGAGCCCATCTCATGTACCTTTGTTTGGAAACTATTTAATTAGCCCCAGTTAGCCCCATTTTTAAGGACAGAGATAGTCCAAAAATAGCATTGTATGGACAACTTGGTGGACCCAACCCCTAAAATATCTAAGTGTGTACAAAAGGGTACCTAGATTAGTGATTATTTTGGGGATTTTCTTCACAATTTTTTGAGTTACTTGATTTTAGGAGCCTAACTAGTACTACAAGGAATTACTATCCCTTCACGTATAAAAATTTGATCCCGATGGAGAATTGGCCAAACTATGGACCAAGATCTTCAAGAATAGATGTAAAAAGGATGAAATTGGAATGAATCCAATCCTTTAAGGTGACTGGAGGAATTTAGGAATTTTGGTGTGAACTTAGCCTAGTAAGTTCAAGATAAAGTCGAATCACCTTTGGTAGAGAGGCCCTTGGGGATTAGGGGAAGAACTAAGTGTATTCTCCTAGGTTAGGTTTGGGAAGTATACCCTTAGTAGGTCCATAAAGTGACCTAATAAAGAGTCTAATTGACTCAAGTTTTGGAGCCTCCCTATCAAATTGGTATTAGAGCCTTGAAAGACCCTGGCTAGGAAGTATATGTCTGAATTGGAATCAATGGGTGAGACAAGGATGGTGACCAACATAGAGTTGGAAAGAAAGGTTGAAGACTAAGAAGAGTAGAATAGAATCCTAAGGGAAATACTCAAAGAGATGGAGAGTAAGATTGGTGAATTTGAAGCTAAGATAGAAGAATTTAGTGAAAAAGTGAGAGACATAGGGTAAAGGAAAATCAATGGTAGTGGAAGATGAAGTGCCAGAGCTAGATCCCATATTGCAAGAAGAACCATTCCTTAGAGCTTTGAAATATATGGGGGGAAAATCACTAGAGGGTGTACCCTTGTTCAGTGGAAAAATGGAGCCAGAGGTGGTGATGGAGTGGACAAAAGGACTAGAAAACTATTTTGAGTGTGAGAATGTGACCAAAGCACAAAAAGTGAAGGTGGCAAAGACTAGGTTGAGAGGGACTACCCTCACATGGTGGAAGCTTGTACAACATGAGAGACAAAAAGAGGGAAAGAAACCCATTTCTCATTGGAAGGGTATGGTGGCTAAAATTAAAGATACCTATATCCTTAATGATTACAAGATCCAACTCTACAAGAAGAGACAAAATCTCAGAAAAAGAGAATCAGATGTGAGTACTTACGCTAAGGAGTTCTATAAACTATGCTTGACATCCAAGGTGACAGAGGATGAGAGAATAAAATTTTCTCATTATCTAAATGGGTTAAGGTGGTGTATATAAGAGGAGATAAGATTTTTGACACCTACCATAGTGAAGAAGTATTATCAATTGGCTCTTAAGGTTGAAGAAAAGAGAAAGAAGAAACATGAAGCCACTAGTAGAGGTAGAGGAAGAGGTAGAGACTCAAGAGGCCATAGAGGAAATTATGGTGGAAAAGGGAGTGACTCTAGACCACAAGGAGAGTCAAGATTGGCAGAGTAGATTAGTGAATCCAGTGGTAGAGCTAATTATGGAAGAGGAAGGGGTCCTAGCAGTAGTGGTAGAGGAAGATTTGGAGGATCTAGCAGAGATTCCTCTTTTGAAAACATGAAGTGTTACAATAACCACCAATTTGGTCATCTTGCATATAGATTCCCTGACAAAGAAACATCTTCTCAATTAGAGAGAAAAGTAAATTATGTGGAAGAGGAAACTGGTAGTTTTAAATCTCCTGAGGTAAATCTTGACTCATAGAGGGGATAATTTGTTGATAATGAAAGTCTTGATTAAAGAACCTATCATGGAAGATCCTAAGTAGAGGAGATCACTTTTCAAGGTGAAGTCTAAGATCGTTGGCAAAGTGTGCAAGGTGATTATTGACTCGGGGTCAACTGATAATATTATCTCATAGGAAGCACTGAATAAACTTGGAGTTCCTAGGATATCTTATGACCATCCTTATAGAGTGACATGGTTAAATAAAGGACAACATGTTCTAGTCAATGAATGAGCATGGATTGAGGTTTCAATTGGAGGATATAATGACAAGATTCTATGTAATGTACTACCTATGGATGTCTGTCATCTCTTGTTGGGAACAAAATAGAAATTTGATAGGAAATTCATGCACAATGGGGAGATGAAATCCCATTCATTTCAGAAGGATGAAGTGAAATAAAAAATCTAGTCATTGGTGGAGGAAGAAGGAGTGAAGAATGTTCCTAATGTGTTGTTAGTTGGGGGGAAATAATTTCTACAAAACCTTAAAAGAGAGGGTGAAGAGAGCTTTGCTGTTATGATAAATCCTAAAGAAGAGAAGACAAAGGAATCAACACCTTTACCTAAGGAGATACAACAAATTTTGGAGAAGTTCAAAGATATTATCAATGATGGATCACCTACACTCCTTCCTCCACAAATAAAAGTGAGCCATCAAATAGATATCATACCTGGGGCATCATTACCAAACAAGGCTACATACAAACTAACTCCTGAACAAAACAAGGAAGTAGCTAGACAAGTGCAAGAACTACTTGATCAAGGCTTGGTGAGAAGAAGTATAAGACCATGTGTAGTTCTAGTGGTGTTGGCATCCAAGAAGGGAAGTAAGTGGAGGTTGTACACCAATTCAAGGGTAATCAACCAAGTCAAAATAAGATATAGGTTCCCAATTCCTAGAATAGAGGACCTAATGGACTTCCTTGGAGGAGCTCGGTACTTTACAAAGTTAGATCTCAAGAGTGGGTACCATCAAATCTGAATCAAGGAGGAAGATGAATTGAAGACATCTTTCAAGACCATAGAAGTTTTATATGAATGGCTTGTCATGTCATTTGGGCTTACAAACTCCCCTAGAACATTCATTACATTGATGAATGAAGTGCTTAAGGACTACATTGGGAGATTTTTGGTAGTCTACCTTGATGAAATACTTATATTCAGAAATACAAAAGGACACCTAGAACAATTGGAGATTGTGTTTAGAAGATTGCATGAGTAGCAGTTAGCCATCAATTTGGAAAAGTGTGAATCCTTGAAGCAATAATTGATATACCTTGGGTTTGTGATCTCACATGGAACATTAAAGATGGATCCTAGAAAAGTGGAGGCTATCCTGAACTAGCCTACTCCTACATCTGGTACTAAGGTAAGAATTTTTCATGGGCTTGCCCAATTTTATAGAAAGTTCATTATGGGATTTAGTGCAATCTATGCCCCAATCTTAGATACTATTAAGGGTGGGTTGGAAACTAAATTTAGGTGGATTGAGTAAGAAAATAATGGATTTGAAATTTTGAAATAAAAGGTAGCCACCCAACCTATCCTTGTACTATCAAGTTTTGATAGACTATTCACCCTAGAGTGTGATGCAAGTAACATAGTAGTGGGAGTTTTTTTTAGCCAAGAGGGTAGACCGGTAGCTTTCTATAGTGAAAAGATGAATGAGGAAAAAAAGAGGTATTCTTCATATGACCTAGAACTCTATGAATTAGTCCAAGCCCTTGAAAAGTGGAGACATTATCTCCTACCCAAGGAATTTGTAGTATATACTAATAACCAAGCTTTGAGTTTTATCAACTCTTAGGACAAGTTCAGTAATAGGCATCTAAAATAGATGGAATTTTTGCAAGCATATTGTAGACACACAAAATTGGATAAGTGCTTTTAAATTGAAAAAATCAATAAAATGCACTAAATCATCAAAATGGATCAAATCAATTAAAAATGGACATAATTAAACAAAGTGGGACAAAATCAATTAAAGCAAAGGAGAAATTAAATAATGATGTTAAATAATTAAATCAAAAACTTAAAGGGACCAAAAACACTATATAATTGATTTTAATCAATTAATTGTATAGTTGTTTAAATCAAAAATCAAAATGAACCCATTACCCTTACATGGCTAAATTAAATTAATTAATTGAATTTAATAGTTCCCAATTTCTTTCAACAAAGTGATGAACCAATGAGAATTGAGGACAAAAAGACATAAATCACTCAAAAATTTAAATTGTCCAAAGCTTTGAAACCATTTAAAGGCTTGTCCCCTCATTTGTCCCCCCATTTATGAACAATGCAAAGTATTTGACTCAACCAAGGGTTAACCATGATTACTTCACTCTACCCCCTACCCTTGGATATTTACTATAAATATGACGCATTTTGGAGAGCATTTCCATCTTAGAACTTCATTTGCAAAGCATTGTTACTATAGGCAATTGAGTGCATTCTAAGAGAAATTAAAGAGCATTTAGAGAAATTATCATTGTAGTTTGTCAATTTGAGCTAGATTAAGCATTGAATGAGCATTGTAGAAGCATAGTAGAAGCATAATTCTCATTTTAGAGGTGTCACTAGTGAGGATTTAAGCTGAGAGCTTCACTTACCACTTCTTTCTAGAGAACCATGAGATGTTCTAGATTATAGTTTCATTTTAAATTAGATTTGCATTGTATTTTCTTTAAATTGATGCTATTATATCTTAATTTCATGAAGGTGATATTCATCATCACACCAAATAGCACCCACCGTGGGGATCTAGGCTTCATTTCATAATTTAGATCTTCATTTGCATACTTGTATTCTCTATTTTCCATGTTTATCTTGCAGGAAATTGGTGAAGTCATGCTTAAAGGAGATCTGTTCATGCCTGCATCATTCTACTACCGCCTACAAGCTCTGTATTGATGCCTTTTATCTGGAGATTCACACCTAGCATGAGACTTTGCTACGGCTTTACTTCTTTCATAGTTGCTCGCAAATCATATGCTCACACCTATGAAAAGTGACTTATTCATCCTTTAGATCTTAAAGTCATGCCTGTGACTCAGGGAGTCTCACCTCCTTAAATTTTGTTGTCACTTAAGTGTAGACTTTGCTTAGCATTTTGTAATAATAGTCACACTTTAAATATTTCTATTATCACTTACTATTTTTAAAATATCGCTTAGCAATAATCATTTTGTGCAACTTAAGTTTTTCTCATGCTTAGGAATAAACTGTACATGCTTTTGTGTTTTTTAGTATCACTTGTGGCACTGCAGAGTGTCACTCGATATCTGTAAAATTATGCCTGGGAATATTTTGTTTCTGCCTATTAGTTGGATGATGTCACCTGCTACCTGTTGTCTGTACTTACTATTTAATTGATTAAATCACTCATCTAACATTCTATTTATGTGATTTAACAGTAAATGAACAGACATCTGAAGGTGCAAAAACCTGAAAGTAGATTCAACCAAGAGGGAAAGGCACTAGCAAGGAAAATTAAGAAAGAGAACAAAGCACATATCAAAGCCATTCTTGAGTCAATACAAGAAGAAGACAATCAAGTATATCAGAAATACCTTGCTGTGATTGAAGCTTACAAAAAGAAATTTGTCTCTCTTAATTGGATCTTTAGTCCTTAATTCAAGTTTTTATTTGAAAATTTGCAAATAAGCTCTAGAAGATTCATACATAAGTGTTTTTCTTTCCAATTTTGATTTTGGTTTCTCCTCATAGTGTTTGTTAGTGTTGACTAACTTGCTGGTGGACAAGCACATTTGGTGGAGGATCTTGCCAAGGTGAGTGAAAAATAATGATGAAACCTTTCAAAAATACCCCGAGCTTAGGCTAGCTACAAGGAAAGGTATTCTCCTATTCAAGCTTGCATTTGATTAAATTGTAGCATTCCTTTTGATATAAGCTTGAGATAAAATAGGAAATGAATTTCACACTTCAATTTTAAGAATCTCCTTGTAAAGAGATTGGGAAAGAACAAACGTGTGTCTAAGTGTGTGGAACAAAGAAAGACAATAGGGATATGCTCTTCACTCTTTGAGTGAACCAAACTCCCAAACTTGTCGGCCTAAGTTCATTTCTTGTTTTTTATATATATGCTAGAGCAATAGTGGGCTCACCTCCCAAGTTTTCCTTAACAAGGCCAGTGAGAGGGACAACCCAAAGTGGGATACGCTCGCTTTTGCCACGGAAATCCAACCCACTCTAAAATGAAACTCATGTATCCTTAATGGGGTGCATGACAAATGGATTTTAACTTTTCAACCTTCCTCTAGTAGTCCTCAAGGATTGCGCAAAATTGTACTTTGGTGCATGTGGGAAGCCTCCTTGGAGGATGAGAGATTGAAGTCTATTTGAATGGAATATATAATAAAACCTAGATAAAATAGCAAGGCCACCTTGTAGAGCCATGTTTACAAGCCAAAATTGACTTTAGGTAGGCTGTTTGGAATTCTTTCTTGTGATATACTTGTGAAAAACATTGGAGAATATACACATTAGAGTGTTTTTAGGGACATGATGACAAAGTGATGTGTGTGTTGCGATTGTTTTTCTATTTTCAAACAAAGAAATTTCAAAAGACTGATCTTAAACGTTTAAAAATCCAAAATCTTACAAACTGATCAAAGAAGTGTCACTTATACATAAAACAAACTCGCCTATTAGAGGTTTAGTCACGCCTATGACTTTTTTAAAAATTCATAGACATGGGGAAGTCACGCCCAGAATATTTTAAAACATGCCTGGTAAAAATTGGAAACTCACTTAATAATAGCAAAGTGCCGCCTATACATCTACAGTGTGCCACCTAACGATAAACCATTTCATGCATACAGAAGTTTTAGTGATGCCTACACTTAGGCCAATGATGCCCAAAAACCTAAAAGGGGAAACAGAGAGTATTTACAGGGGAGGTCAAAAAAATTTGATCACATATTTGAGTACCCTTTTCCGCGTTCTTACTGCTCCAACTTTCAGTTCGGTCAAAAATCATGTTTCTACATCATTGTTGCAAATCATACAAAGGATTAGACCATAAGTAATATCAAATATTACTCTCCAAGGTTCATGCCTGCTTTTACTAGATCTTACTACATCAAGAAAACCTTGCAAGTACATGGGACCAATTTGAGACAAGAGCTCCCTTACCCAAGAGATGAGTCTACCACTCCTAGAATACCCCAAAAATCACCCGAACAAGAAGTGGAAGACAACATGGTGTACTATAGTAGTTTGGGTGGTAAGGACAATAGTGGCATTGATCCCACTAACCAAGGTGATGCCAATAATGGGGGCATTGACATAAATAACCAAGGCAATACCAATAATGGAGGGGCAAATCAAAATGCTCAAGGGATTAACAACACTCATAATAAAACTAACACCGAAGCAACAAAAGAAGATGCCATGGATGAAAAGGTTAGTGAGGCTATCCAATGTCCCTATTTCTGAAAGCTCATGGAAAAGACAATGGATAGAGATAGAGAAAAGTACTTTCTGGACTTAGCAAAAAAAGGCCTCAAGCTTCCCCATGACTCCGATGTTAACCAACTCAAACTACTAAAAGTTGAGGAGAGTACCTTAGACATCATGAATAAGTAGTTCAAGATGTTCCAAATGCAATTGGATACCATTAAGCAAACCAGAGCTCCCAATCCTTTCTCCATAGAAGCATTGTGTCCATTCCCATTTGATAAAATCTTGGTCATGGTGCCATTCTCAATCAATGTAGTGTTCCCCAAGTATGACAAGTATGAAGGAATGTCAGATCCCCAGGATCACTTATGTGATTTTTGTGCATTAAGCTTAGAGTTCATGCATGATACAACATATTTAATGAGACTATTCCCATGAAGCTTAGGAGGCATGACTATGGAGTGGTTTTCTAAGTTACCCTCCGGCATTAAGACCTTCAAAGAGTTAGCTTCAAAATTCATGGCCCATTACTCATATAACATCAAGCATGAGGTCACAATGATAACATTATGTAACAATAAACAAAAGGATGGAGATGCATTCCTCACTTTTCTACAAAGATGGAGGATAGTTTTTGCAAGATATCCTAGGAGCATGCCTGAAAAAGAGAAGATGGATATCTTCATAAACAGTTTAGCCAATGAGTTGAACTACCGATTATGAATGCAATGTCCCAAGACCTTCTATGATCTAATTGAAAATGGAGTAACAACAGAGGAAGTGTTGGTCAAAAGTGGAGAACTAAAATTGTATAAAGATAATAAGAATAACTCCAACAATGGCAATAATCAGAAGAATAATTGGTTCAATAGTAATAGTCGGTATAAGAGCAACAATAAGGGAATTGTTAATGATGGTGTGGTGGATTCTAGCAACTTGAAGGTGGTCCCATTTTCTCTTACAAGGACACCTAATCAAGTGAATAATGCCAATCAGACATCCAATGCACCTTCCAATAATAACAATGCCAATAAGGGCAACCAAGGAAATAATGCAAGAAATAATAAATTTGATAAATATTTGGTGCCCACTCCTCAAAGGAACTTCACACCCTTGGGTGAACCCCATGAAAAGGCATTAAATACTCTCATGGCTAATAATGTCATTACTTTACCTAGCATTCAGCCTTATGAGCCAAATAACAAGCCTAGTTGGTGGAATGCCAATAGCCATTGTGAGTACCATAGGATTCAAGGGCACACAACGAATGAATGCCTGCAACTAAAGAATATAGTGCAAGATTTAATAGATGGTGGCACGATCACCATTGATGGACCTCAAAGCAATGAAGATCATACAACATTCAAACAACCTTTTTACAAACATGACAAAGGGGAGTCATCTAATGGCAAGAAACAAAGCGCCAATAACATTAACTTTGTGCCACCTTATGATAACATTGTGAATGCTATAATAATCAATGAACAGCCCCAAAAAGAGGCATCAAATGTCATTACAAGAGGGAAGACTTCTAGAATGACCCTACAAGGGGTTGCTCCTAAAGTTATTAGCACTCCATAGTCCAACATTGTGGTCAAGCAACCTTCTATAGTAGCAAAACCTTATAGCTTGGTTGATCAGTTGCAAAGAACTCTAGCACAAATCTCTATCTTGAAGTTATTGAAGTTATCCCCTAACCATAAGGATATTTTAGAAAAATCTCTAATAGAGATGAATGTTCCTACTAACTTAGAAGAGGAGAAGTTCCAAATTATGGTAGGTCATCTTGTGGCACCTCATTTTCTCTCATTTTCTGACCAAGATGACATGTCTATAACCTATCCTCAAAATCTACCATTGCATATAGAGGTCTTAATCGAAAGGCATAGAGTCAAAAGAGCCCTCATTAATGGAGGAGCTAGTCTTAACATTTGTACATTAAGTCTTGTTAAATCCTTAGGGTTGTCTGAGTCTTGCATTGACCCTATGAAAAAAATCACTATCAAGGCTTACAATGAAGCCGAAAGGGCCTCTAAAGGCATGATCATATTACCCATACAAGTGGGACCCATCAAGAAGGACACCAATTGCCAAGTATTAGACATGAATTTAACTTATAATATTTTTTTGGAGAGACCATGGATTCATGAGATGCAATTAGTCCCATCCACGTACCACCAATGCATCAAATTTTCGTACATGGGTGAAGAAATCATGGTTGGAGGGGACTCAAATCCGTTTCAATATTGCAATGCACTCAAACCCCTTCATGAGTTATATATTCCACATAACTGGGAAGGAATCATTCAAAGAGTCACCACTGAAGATACCAAAATGGATGATCTGGTCATAACATTAAATGCTACTCAAAACCCTCCTCAAGCTAGCTTAACAACATCAACTAAGGGAAAGGAAAAGATGAGCTACGAGGGTCCAATTACTAATGAGGGTTCATATCAAATTCCCAAATCAGAGATAGTACCCTACAAACCTACTAGAGAAGAAAAAGATGAAGCTAAAAAGAAAAACTACAAGAAAATGGATGAGATGATGGACACATTTGATAAACAATGCAAAATTAGTTCAAAAGGAGTAGGGGAATACTCTGTTTCCCTATTCGACATGCCCACATCTCCAAGGACACATGGAAAACCATCCAAAGAACACTTACCTCATAAATACAACTCTTACTTCATAAGAGAAAGTGACAAAGAAGCATTCGACAAAGAGGCGAATGAAGTCCTGCAATGGCTTTATCATGATGAGGAAGATATTTCAAACACTCCCATGGAAAGAATCCAGCATTTTAATATACAAACTGAGCAATATGGGAAAGGGTTTGAGATAATGTAGAAGATGGGATACAAGGGAAGAGGACCCTTAGTCCAAAGAAATAAAGGATTACTAGAACCCATTGAACCTACTTGGAGGGAAAAAGAAGAAAAATTTGGAGTAGGTTACCAATACAAAGGCAAAAGCTCCAGCCCAATGCAAGAATTTTATCCTCAAGTAATTGCCTTAGAATCTAATGGAGATAGTGATGAATCCTAAGATAATGAGTGGGATACCCTATCAGATGAATCATGTCAAGATAAGGAGGTGATTGCAATACATACTCATGCAAAGATTCCAAGGCAAGAAACTCAAATCAATGAAGAACCTAATATCCAAGATCTTAACATAGGGCATGCACCTACCAATCAAGCATGGATAGATACATTTTGGATGTCTTCAGAGGAAGGAGATTCAAATGTTAGTTTTAATCCACTCATGGTTTTTCCCATGTTGTTTCCCGTAGAAGTCGAAGAGGACTCAAGTGAAGGGGATTTTGACCCTTCTTCCATGGATCATCTTGAGGAAGCTCACATCATAGATCTAAATGATACAATGTACAAACCCTTAAACAAAGTCATGCCCATAAACCAAATTGATGAAAACCTACCCAATGAAACCTTATCCTTAATAAATCCACACCTTATTGATTGGGACCAAACCGAGCCGAGTGACTTGCTTTACTTCCCCAATGACCAAGCAGCAAACCAATACCTTAATGCAGTTGAACCCTCTTTCACCAATGAATTCGATATAGACATGATGAGAATAGAAGGGGTCCATTCTCTTAGTCAAAAGAAACAAATGAAAAAAAATTAAAAAAATGAAAAGTTCTAGTGATGAAAACCACTATGTGGCACCACTAGAACCAAAAAAAATAAAAATAAAAGACGTTTCCTATGGTGAAAACCCAACTGTGGCACCAAAGGAAGAGAGATTGGATACCTTTCCCGAACATGAGGAAGAAAGGTCACCTATTCTTATAGAACCGATAGAAAAGGTCAACATTGGGATAGAATTGGATCCAAAATTTATACACTTGGCAGCATCACTTACACCTCTAGAAAGAGAGGATTTCATCAAGTTTTTCCAAGAACAACAAGTGAACTTTGCATGGTCATATGCCGACATGCTTGGATTAGATCCTAATTTCATAATGCATCATTTGAATGTTGGACCCAGGGTTAAACCTGTGAAGAAAAAGTTACAAAAAATGCACCCACATCTGGCTCTCCTAGTGAAGGAAGAATTGGAAAAATTGTTAAAGGTTGGATTTAGAAGAGCAATAGCATATGCTGAATGGATCTCTAACATTGTACCAGTCACAAAGCATGATAAATATATTCATGTGTGTATAGATTTTAGAGAATTGAATCTCACATGCCCTAAGGATGATTTCCCACTTCTGAGCATAGATGCCATAGTAGATTTGACAGCTGGTCACTCCATGTACTCATTAATGGATGGTTTTAGCAGCTACAATTAGATAAAAATTGCACCCGAAGACCAAGAAAAGATAGCCTTTACTTGCCCTTGGGGCACCTTTTGTTGGAACATCATGCCCTTCAGCCTTAAAAATGTCAAAGCCACATACCAAAGGGCCATGACATGATGCACACCTTTTTAGAGGTTAATGTAGATGACATACTAG
The DNA here is from genome assembly GCA_027943335.1 of Chamaecyparis obtusa. NCBI lineage: Eukaryota > Viridiplantae > Streptophyta > Pinopsida > Cupressales > Cupressaceae > Chamaecyparis > Chamaecyparis obtusa. The sequence goes on from BSBK01001913.1 coordinate 782,503, forward strand.
CAAAGTCCCACAAAAGAGAAGAACACCTCCAAATTCTAAGAAAGATATTCATCCGGTTGGAACAATTCAAAGTTAGATTAAACCCAAAGAAATGTGCCTTTGGTGTCCAATCCGGCAAGCTATTAGGCTATATAGTTTTTGCTAAAAGAATTGAAGTGGACCCGGAGAAAGTACAAGCCATAATGGACATGGAGATACCTAGGAACATCAGCCAAATGAGATCCTTACAAGGAAAAATACAATCCATAAGGTTTATTTCTCAATTGGTTGAAAAATGTCATTCCTTCACTAGATTGCTACATAAAGATACTATATTCATGTGGGATGAGGAATGTGATCAAGGTTTCACATTATTGAAGACCTATTTGGAAAATCCACCTATTCTCATGCCACCAATCAAGGGAAAAGTATTGCTTCTATACATATCTGCCACTGAAAGATCCCTAGGAGTGCTTTTGGCGCAAGAGGATGAACAAGGAAAAGAAAGAGCTATCTACTATTTGAGTAGGACATTGATTAAATATGAACTTAATTACACATTCATGGAAAGAGCTTGCCTAGTAGTGGTGTTTGCATCTCAAAAGTTGAGACATTATATGTTGATGCATAAGGTCAAGTTAATTGCCAAAATTGACCCTCTCAAGTATTTGTTAAGAAAAACTACCTTAACGGGTAGGATAGCCAAGTGGGTTATGATATTGAGTGAATTTGACATTGAGTATGTCGATAGAAAGGCAATAAAAGGGCAAGTGATAGCAGATCACTTAGCTGAGACTCCCATGATTTCAACACATACTATTCAAGTGGAATTTCTAGATTCTGCCATTGTAAACATAGAAGCAAAAACATGGAAGTTATACTTTGATGGCTCCTATACTCAAGGAGGTTCTAGGGCTGGCATACTATTGGTCACTCCTCAAGGTTACACCATTCCTAAGTCCTACAAGCTCTTGTTTCCATGCACAAATAATATAGTGGAATATGAGGCACTAGTCATAGGCATCAAAATGGCCCTAGAGTGGAACATCACAGAGCTACAAATTTATGGAGATTCTCAACTCATCATCAATCAAGTCAACAATGAATATAATACCAAAGATGAAAATTTGATGCCATATAAGACTATGATTGATGGATGGAAGAAGTATTTTTCCTTGATCACTTTTGAGCAAATTCCTAGAGAGAAAAATAGAGTAGTTGATGCCATGGCCACCTTGTCTTCCTTGTTACAAAAACCAGATCAAAATGAGAAGTATGAGTTCTTGGTGGAAGAGTTGGTGAAACCAGCATTCAACCTTTCCAAAACCCAAATTGTTACCCTATTACATGGACATGAATCCCCTTGGTACGGCCCTATATACACATATCTCAAAGACCAAGTGCTACCTTTAGACCAATCCCAAGCCCAAAAATGCAACTTCATACGCCAATCAGCCCATTACATAATCCTTTCAGAAATATTATATCATAAGGGTCTCAATGGGACATTACTTAGATGTCTAGAGGAAGAAGAGTCTAAGTTAGCTTTACAAGAGGTCCACGAAGGCATTTTCAGGTCACACTCAAGGGGTTTAAACTTAGCCAAGAAAATCCTTCGCTTAGTGTATTTTTGGAAGACATTAGAAAAGGATGCTTGCCATTTTGTCACAATATGCAGCAAATGTCAATATCATGGTGACATGATACATGCACCGGCATAGTAATTACACCCATTTGTTACACCATGACCTTTTTATCAATGGGGATTTGACTTGATTGGGGTGATCTACTCACCTTCTTCAAATGGGCACAAATACATCATAACCGCAACAAAATATTTCACTAAGTGGGTAGAGGTGGTTCCTTTGATAACAAAAATAGGCAAACAAATTTCCATGTTTATCTTGAATCACATCATTTGCCGATATGGTATTCCTCATGCCATAATAACAGATAATGGAAAAAAATTCAAAAATAAGGATGTTGATAAACTTTGTGCAACATTTCATATCACTCACCACTCCTCATCAATCTATTACCCTTAGGGAAATGGGAAAGCTAAAGTCACAAATAAGAATATCTTGAAAATCTTGAAGAGTTCGGTCAATAAATTAGGAAGGGATTGGCATGTGCAAATTAATCCAGCATTGTGGGCCTATAGAACTAGCATAAGAACACCTATGGGAGCCACGCCATTCTCATTAGTCTATGGGGCCGAAGCAGTTTTACCATTAGAGGTTGAAATACCATCTCTATGAGTGTCATTACAAGGATTGATCACAGATGAAGACTATAGAGTTGCTAGACTTCAACAATTGGAGTTACTTGAAGAGCATCAAACACAAGCTTATGAGCACCTGAAAGTGTATCAAAATAGAATCTGGAGGAACTAGAATAAACATATCAAACCAAGAGTCTTTCAGGTAGGAGACTTAGTGTTGCAAGAGAACCCAAAGAATTAGGTTGAAAGAGAGAAGAAAGGTAAATGGGAGGCTAATTGGCTTGGCCCATTCATCATAGTATCTTCATTTGGCACAGGAACCTATAAGTTATTAGATTGTGAAGGAGAGGAACTCCAAGAACCTATCAATAGTATTCATCTCAAAAGGTTCTACACATGAGTCAGATGAAAGATTATAAAGAGTATCAGATGAGAGAGCATCATATTTATTGTACATAGTTCAAAAGAGATCTTGAAAATACCAAAAACATTGGAAAAGCACAAAAGATCAAAAATAGTGGAAAATTGAGCATGAAGAAGGGAAAAACATTCAAATAAGATGTTGTCTTGGTGAAAACCTAGCAAATAGGCACCTTGATGATAAGGAGAAAAAAAAAATTGAAAAAAGAAAAATACAAAAAAATTGAAAAAGAAAAAAGTGCCTTGGTGAAAACCTAGCAAATAGGCACCTTGGTAGCAAAAATAGAGAAAAGCTTTAAAAATAGAAAAAAGAGCTTGATCCATCCAAAGGGTGAAAACTTGGTAAACAAGCACCTTTTGTTCCCTTAAGTTTGTCTTTCCTAGTCACATGTGTACATATTGCATTTCCAACATCCCATTTGTAAACCTTCATTGCATCCGTCATTTGTATATAGTCATAATAAAGCTTTCAGTCACATTGTTGCATTTCCTATGGCCCTAAGTTTGTCACATGATCGCATTTATCACTTGGGGGTAGGAAAGGATTGGAATTTTGGTACCATATGGATTCAATAAGTGCTACAATCAGTCATGTCAGAGAGAGATTTATCAAAAAAATAGAGAGAGCGATTTGCGTGAACCTTTGATGGCTATCATTGTTCACAGCCTAAGTATTTGATCCTACAACTTGATCCATGAGCCTTCATTGATATATTATTTGGGATTAAAAATTGACAAAACATCTTAAAGATCATAATGCTTTGAAATACTTTTTGAAAATCATGAAAACATGGCAAAACACTTAAAGCTTCCTTTTGATAAAAATTTTTTTAGGAAATTGATTTTTTTTATCACATCTCTTTAGCTAATCAATGATGTTTCGACTAGATTGGCCATGATAGAGGCATGATATTTTCTTGCCTTTGAGTGATTTTTTTGAGGAAGATTCATCAACTTATGATAATTCATCTAATGACATGATCATCAAAGAACCATCGAGGACTATCTCATAAGAGGAAGGATTAACCTTTTCTTTTTTATGCAAATGGATCCCTTGGCTATTTAGATCTTCCATATCTTAATACCAAAAATCCACTTGCAACATTGAATCCATTGACACTGATATTCAGACTCCCATAGTTTGGTCATCCAACTAGTGAGGGTTGTACCAGTTCCCAAACAAGGTTACCAAAAAGTGATAAAAAATGGTATTCATATCATGATGTGGTCAGTGATGATTGTACTAGCTTTTTGGTCCTAAAATGCTCAATGATGAAAAATTATCCTCATGGCATTTCTTTGCTAAAATCTGGTGACACTTAGGTTGCATTATCATATTAGATTAATTGCATTACCATGTTAGATTAATTGCATTATCATTTTACGTTAATTCCATTTATTTGTGGTTAATTTCCAAGGACAAAGGGGGGCTCATTAATAAAACTTGAGTTGTTTCAAACATCAAAAAAATGGGGGGAGATTAAATTCAAACCATTCATCATAATCCTTGATTTTAAATAATGATAATGAGATTATCTTTTGCACTCATGCATAGCATTAATCATTATTCATTACTCATATATCAGAAAAAGAAAAGAAAAGAAATCATTTTCCATGCATCCTACATTCATGTAAAGCATTTCATACATCTAAATACTTGAAAAAAATAAAAAACATAGGGACATACATATGGATTTCCATAAAACATTTTGCATCCATACATTGCCAAAATAGAAAAGCATCTCATCAAAATCCATACATCATTGCATTCATCTATCTATATCATAAAATAAGATAATTGCATCCATAGCATAAATCATAAATGCATAACACATCATATAGCTGCATAAAAGATAATCTCATCAACAACTCATCAAGATGATCCAAGGAGTATATCATCATATATCATCAAAAAAATGTTCATCAAAGGATCCAGTACATCAAATATCAAGATACAATATCATCAAAAGGGGTACATCAAAGGTCTCGATCAATCAAATAGCATGAAATAGGGAACAAGAGGACATCAATGATGAATGATTCTGTCGGCAGTCAATCATGATCCTATGGCACCTAGATCTCTACCATCTAGTGGAGGAGGAGCTTGAGAAGTGCTCACTCCATCCTATCTTGGAACAACCATGGTTGAAACAAATTGTTGCATCAAGGAAGCAACCTAAGATAATTGCCCAACAATAGTGGACATATCAGTCCTCAGTGACTGCATATCTCAAGCTAAGGAACCAATCATGGGAACATCCTATGCATCCTGCCCCTAATCCTATGGCTATTGTGCCTGATCCCATTAAGCATCATCATCTTGTTGTGCCAAAGCTACTCTTTGCAACTACACTAAGGAATCTAAACCCCCTGGAACCTGTCTAGCAACATCAATATGAGCCTGTCTCTGAGCTCTCTACTGTCTATGAGCTCTATTCTATCTAACTGCTACTTTAGGATGAACTGTCAGGACTGCATCAACTTGTATATATCTGGCATCACCCAATCATGTCTACCCCTTACTAGTCCTCTACCTACCTCACCTAGAGGATATATACATCCTCATCCTCTCCTATGTCTGCCACCACCACCATCACATCGACTAGGAATAGGCTCTGCTGGATCAATGAAATGAATAAACCTGTTACAAGCCCACCAGTCTTCATACTCATGAGACATACCAGCATTTTCCATACCAGGAAGCATCTCCCATCTGCACATAGTCATACCCACAATCTAATCTAAAGAAAACTCATAATCAATGCAAGAACCCCACGTAGATGTCTCTGCCTGTACTCGCGCATATAAAGCATTGCCCTGAGGCATACCCTACATCTGACCATACTGTCTCAAAACTCTACTAAAGTAGAAGTGCTCAATAGTAGTAATAGTGCACCCAATTATCTAGTGAGGAGCGAACATATAAGATAACTCATCATCATCCTCTCTCCACCGATCACAACCAAGGTAGGGACACCACTGAACCTGATCAAGATCATCTATCTATCGACGCTAGTAGTCCAGATGACCTAAATGATGCTGAGTAACCATCCTAGTATATAAAAAAGCATAAGGATATCCACACAGTCGTCTCCTATTAGAAATGGGCCTAGTAATAGGAAGATGCTCCCATATCCATAACTGCAGAACAATAGCACCAGTTGACAAAGAAGAACTCTATATGTACACTACCTCATGTAAATTGTGATAAAGCTGAGCAAGGATGCAAGAACCCCAATCAAAGCATTGAGGATGAGCAAGAAAATCCTCCAATATCCTACCCCATCCAACAGAAAAACTGTGACCTCGTCAGTCAAGAAGGAGCAAACCACCAATCAAGGCACCAAGTACAACTGACAATCTTAGAAAGGAAGCAAACTAAGGCCATGTGATAGTATCACCATCACCTATAGTGTTGTCCCCAAACACTCATCGGCAAATAGTAGAATCATAGACAGAGGCATAATATACCAACTCTCCTCTACAGGGGATCTGTAGTAATCGATACACGTCCTTGAGCATGATCATCATCTCTCCATAAGGCAAATGAAATGTGTTGTGGTCAGAGTGCCATCGCTCCACCACTATAGTAAGTAACCCATGGTTTAGCCGAAACCATGGGAGATCAAGCAGGAAACTCAAACCACATCGTTCAATCACATGATACTCGGCTGCTGTCAGTGCCTAACCTAAATCAATAACCCATGATGCCACTGAGCGGATATATAGGGTAGGAAAGTGAGCCTATTGGAAAAGAAAAGGAATCATATCAGTATATCATATCAAGGAATTATCTCAAGTCAATCTTATCAAAAGTATCAAGTAATCACACCCAGTACCATTTGTTCGTGTCTCTGTATCCTGAGAATGAACTAAGCAGTATCAAAATCATATCGGTTTTCACACTGATTGATTTATCCTATCAGTAACTATCCTAATTAGATTAACAAATCATATTCTGTGATACCACTATCCTGATATCCTAAACCAATTATTTTGTTGAAAGCAATAGACCTAACCTAATCATTCAACTCTATCATCAAAAGTTATCAAATTTTTCATCAGACACAATCAAATACAAGGGTAAAATTTTTTTAAAAAATCAGCGTGATTTTACTGATGTCAAGTGACAGTTTACCTAAGGTGATTATAAAAACATGCAACGCGACATTATTTGGATGTTAGGAAATAGTTTGCATGCTACGCAATAGTGAACCGCGTTACACGACAACAAAAGGTGGCCTAGGTGATAGTCAAATCGCTAGGGTTTTCATACGCGACAGCATACATAAAAAGGGGCATTTTGACCTAGCTATAGGCATGAGTATCTTATTCCTACGTGAGAATGAAATTTTCTTAAGTAGTAGTCAAATACATGAAAGTGGGAGAGAAAAGCACAGAGGTGACAGTTAAAATTTCTAAGCAACATTAAATTACTCCTAGGCAAGATTTTGCATATTCAATGCAACGATGAAACAAGGAAATTGCAATAAATGCTAATAAATGCACCATAAATGTAAAGATGGAGTTGGGAATGACTTACCAGATGTCCATAGTTAGGTGGCCTCTCATATCTCTGACACCTCTTGAATCTATGCTCCTGAATCGGCACAACCATCTCGAAATTCACCAAAGGATCGGAGAAAAATCACCAAAGATGAAAAGTAAAAATGAATAGTAAAACAAGGTTTATCAACCTATTTAAGGTATTTTGACCTAATTTTGGAGGTGAAAATGGATGTGGACCTATATTGACTAATGAAAACAAACGGGGCATATTCTTGAATCGTCGCATATAATCAAATATTCAAAAATGAAAACATATTCGAGAAATCAAACATAATCAAATTTTTCAAATCAAGAAATTAATATGTTTTAATTTTTGAGGGGGCATCAGGGTATCAAATGGAAGTTACAATCAAACATCATGAAATCAGTGGGGCATCATAAAAAAAAAATTGTATCATTTTCAAAGACAACAATCAATCAATATCAAAGGCATATCAGTGAACCAACAATCAGGACCTAAAAAGTGATCAGGACTCATAAGAATCTTTGAATCAATGTTCTTCGTACATCAATTCAAAAAGGGGCATTTGTAGACATGCAAAATTGGATAAGTGCTTTTAAATTGCAAAAATCAATAAAATGCACTAAATCATCAAAATGGATCAAATCAATTAAAAATGGACATAATTAAACAAAGTGGGACAAAATCAATTAAAGCAAAGGAGAAATTAAATAATGATGTTAAATAATTAAATCAAAAGCTTAAAGGGACCAAAAACACTATATAATTGATTTTAATCAATTAATTGTATAGTTGTTTAAATCAAAAATCAAAATGAACCCATTACCCTTACATGGCTAAATTTAATTAATTAATTGAATTTAATAATTCCTAATTTCTTTCAACAAAGTGATGAACCAATGAGAATTGAGGACAAAAAGACATAAATCACTCAAACATTTAAATTGTCCAAAGCTTTGAAACCATTTAAAGGCTTGTCCCCTCATTTGTCCCCCCATTTATGAACAATGCAAAGTATTTGACTCAACCAAGGGTTAACCATGATTACTTCACTCTACCCCCTACCCTTGGACATTTACTATAAATATGACGCATTTTGGAGAGCATTTCCATCTTAGAACTTCATTTGCAAAGCATTGTTACTATAGGCAATTGAGTGCATTCTAAGAGAAATTAAAGAGCATTTAGAGAAATTATCATTGTAGTTTGTCAATTTGAGCTAGATTAAGCATTGAATGAGCATTGCAGAAGCATAGTAGAAGCATAATTCTCATTTTAGAGGTGTCACTAGTGAGGATTTAAGCTGAGAGCTTCACTTACCACTTCTTTCTAGAGAACCATGAGATGTTCTAGATTATAGTTTCATTTTAAATTAGATTTGCATTGTATTTTCTTTAAATTGATGCTATTAGATCTTAATTTCATGAAGGTGATATTCATCATCACACCACATATACCTTCAATATAAACCATAAAAATGGTTAGTTGAATAAGGTTGTTGATTCTTTGAGCCAAAGACTTCCCACTATACAAGAAGTACAATTACAAACTATAGGAGTGGAGAGTTTCAAATATCTTTATTAGGTAGATGAGGACTTCTCAAAAGCCTACAAGGTATGTGTAGTATTTAAGAATCACTTCCACGGTTAGTTTGGAGACAATACACTACAAAACAGGTTATTTTTTAGAGAGGGATAGTTGTGTGTGCCCAAGGGATCCATGAGAGAAACTCTTATACAAGAAAAGCATAATGGGAGTCTCAATGGACATTTTGGTCTCAACAAGACCCTTGAATTGGTTCAGAGATTCTACTACTGGCCTAGGACATATAAAGATATCAAAAAGTATGTAGAATAGTGCATTGTGTGTCAAAACACTAAAGGTAATGCTACCAATTCTGGTCTCTATTATCCTTTACCCTTTCCAAATAGGTCAGGGGAATGTATAAGTATAGATTTTATAGTTGGCTTACCAAGGAAAAATTTTGGATTTGATAACATCTTTGTAGTTGTTGATTGGTTCAGTAAGATGAACCATTTTATCCCATGTAAAACTAATGATGCTAGTTACATTGCTCGATTTTTTTTTAGGGAGATTGTTAGAATCCATGGATTGCCCCTCAGCATAGTCTCAGAAAAAGATGTCGAGTTCATGGGACATTTTTGGAAGACATTGTGGAATAGGCTTGGAACTAATTTGACATTTGGTTTAGCCTACCACCCACAGATTGATGGCCAAAAATAGGTCATTCATAGGATCTTAGGTAACCTCTTAAGGTTCTTGACAAAGGAATATGGACTGGTGTGAGATCAAGTGTTACCACGGGTAGATTTTGCCTACAATAAAAGTGTAAATAGAACAACTAGTAAAATTCCTTTTGCAGTGGTCTATGGTGTTCATCCCATGGGCTTTTTTGAACTTAGAGATGTAGGAAGCATGGAGGGTAGAAGTGGACATGCATAAGATTTTACCCAATCCATGAAGGAGGTGCATGATCAAGTCAAGAAGACACTCACCAAATCCACTTAGAGGTTGAAGGCCAAAGTGGATGAAAGGAAGAAAGAATTTTAGTTTGAAGTAGGAGACTTAGTGATGGTGCATTTGAATAAAGCTATATTGAAGAAAGGTGTACCTAGTAAATTAAAAATGAGAAGTATAGGACCTTATAAGATCCTAGCAAAATATGGAGAAAATTCTTACAAAGTTGAACTACCCACAGACTTGGAACCATCACATGTGTTCAATGTAAAAGACCTCATCAAATAAAATGGTCCAATGCCTGAGGAGATTGAGAACACTTCTACTATTGAGGATACAATTATTGGTGATGAAACCTTACCATTCAAGAGTAAACCCCAAGAAGAGAGGATATTGCATTCCATACTTAAGAATAAAACTAGACATGGCCAATATATGGAACACCTAATCAAATAGAAATACCTACTTGAAGCAGAAGCCACCTAGGTTGTAGAAGATGACTTCAAGAAGTTGAGAATAGATCTTTCCTTGTTATCTCTAGATGTACCTTGATTTCTTTGTTCCAGGGGAGCATGGTGTAGGATAACCTAGGATTTTTCTTTAACCCTATTAAAATTTTGACTTTTAATGACTCTAGCCAAGTCATGGATAAATAAGGGCTCCAAGAGGTTCCATTAGGTGTGTTAGGATAGACTACTTTTGGTTTGGCACTAGGGTGTCACTAGTTGGCCAAATGGAGCCTAATGAGCCCAATCACTCCAAATTGATAAAATGTGATGGATTTGATGTGAATTAGGTATTAGAAATGGTTTTAAGTCAAATTGGGAGGTTGGAGTCAAATAGGCTTAAGAGAGACCAAGATTGGTCATGTTGTCAAAAAGTTGTCATGACAATTTTTGCAACTTTGCAAAGTTACATGACAACATTTGGTCAGTTAGTTGGTTAGTATGGGAAATTAGTTATCTATGGTATCCCACTACAGGATCAAGGGAAAAGACCTATTTAAGTTGTAAAAACTTCAATTTTTATGGTTGGATAAAGTTTGGATTAGGTAGCTAATAGAAGACATGTCATTTTATGATCAAATTTTCCATAGTAGTGTTGTAGAGAATTTAATCACTTTCAGATGGATTGAATCTTTGTTTTTTTTTATGTGAATCCTTAGATTTTTTTGTTTTCTTCTTTTTTATGTACTATGGATTAATTTTTTGGTTCAATTTGATAGTTTGAATAAATTCAAGCCTTACTAGATTGTGCACTGCCAGTTTGAGGCTAGAGAGTAAATAATGTCTCTATCTTGAAATATTGCAATGGGAAACTGTACGACCCTTGGGGGATGGATAGTAGAGTCCTTGTGCATATTGTTTTCTTTTTTACAGTTGTAGAGTGTGATTTTTTCTATTTTTGAGAGCTTTCCCTAGGCGAGTCTGGTAGAACCTAACTAGGAGCAAGAAGATATCAGTCATGATTTGAATGTAGGGTTGGATTAGATTAGAGAACTAATGGTTGGAGAATGGTCTTAGGGTGTTGAGGAAGCCCTAGAATAAATGGAAATATTTAATGAGCCCATCTCATGTACCTTTTTTTGGAAACTATTCAATTAGCCTTATTTTTAAGGATAGAGAAACAATCCACAAATGGCATTGTACAGACAAATTGGTGGCCCCAAACCATAAAAATGTCTAAGTGTGTTCAAAAGGGTGCCTAGATCAGTGATCAGTTTGGGGAGATTCTTGAGAATTTTTTTGAGTTATTTGGTTTTAGGAGCCTAATTAGGGCTACGAGGAATTACTAGCCCTTCACCTATGAAAATTTTATCCCCTTGGACAATTGGCCAAACTATGGACCAAGATCTTCAAGAATAGATGTAAAAAGGATGAAATTGGAATGCATCCAATCTTGCAAGGTGATTGAAGGAATTTAGTAATTTTGGTGTGAACTTAGCCTAGTAAGTTCAAGACAGAGTTGAATCACCATTGCTAGAGAGGCCCATGGAGATAAGGGGAAGAACTAAGTGCATTCTCTTAGGTTAGTTTTGGTAAGTAAACCCTTAGTAGGTCTAGAAAGTGACCTAAGAAAGATTCTAGTTGACTCAAGTTGGGGAACCTCCCTATCACTTCGGACTAGGAGGAAATTGAACTTTGTTTTTGACTTAAGGATTTAATTTTCTTGGATCATAGATTGATAAGAACCTTACAAGAAAGATTGGTGCAGAGTGCACACAACAAGAAGTGTAGTGTTGACCTACCCTCTTGACAAATTGGGTGATGTCCTCCAATTCACTGCAATCCTTCTATAGGATACTTTATCTTTACTGACTATCTCTAGCTTGCTAAATCTTTGCCATACAAGGTGACTCACTTCTTGACTATCACCTCCTAGTCTTCAATCTTCTTAGGGACTCTCTTTCTCTAACAAGTCCAAAAAATGGACAACTAATTCAATCCAATATCTGACTTCTACTAAGGATTTTAAACATAAAAAATTCCCCTATGGATTGGCTCTTAACAAACACTTAGACTCTAGAACCCTTAAACATGAAAATCTCATAATTTACTCTTATTTCCTCTAGGTATGCAATAGTGTTCTTTTCCTGTAATGTGGGAAATGAACATGGGACCAAGACTATAAAATATGAGTTTTAGGATTCTTACAATATATTTCCTTAACTCCTGTTTCACCAAGAGACATTGAATTCTACTGGTGAAAACATGAGTTAGAGCCACATTTATTGTACAGACCCAAATAGTGAGAGTTTTAGACCTGTAGAGAAAGAAAATGCTCTAACTTACTCAAATTAACACCAAATCAATTAAAACCACTTGCATTAGATTCTAAACTCACCAAGATATATGAAAAAAATAGTTAGTCTTTATATTCAATCGATACCCGACCATACATTGTGACTTTTCTCATAAATTTGGATTTTATTCCTCAAAACTTTCTTCTGAACATGTGTTTCTTGTAACCCCACATCTTGGATAGGGTGTATACATCTTATAACTATCCCCATAGCTGATCCAACCAATTCAAATATGGTTGTGACCATTGGGATCAAATTTGTAACCACTCAAGAAATATTTGGAAAACTTTCTTGAGCAACAATGACAATATTGACAACATTTTGTCAATGACTAACAACATGTGAATTCATGCATCCCATCAAGTGGAAATGACACCAAACACTAAGAAAAAACAAAACATGACCAAACATATTCTTAGAAACACCTATGCAATCCTAGAAATCAGAATTCCTAAAACACATCTAATACAGTCCAGAGAACTAAGGAATTCTCTGATTTATAAGTGTGCCAAAGAATCATTGTCCACACAAGATGGACCAAAAACCCATTCATTAGGATAGTTGAAAAACTTATCCATTATTACATTGAAAAAAAAAATGAAAAGAAAATAGAAGTTGAGGTGCCTTGCACCATGCTAACCATGACAGAAAAACTCAAGTCCCTTTGAGTTGGATAGCAGAAAAGATGAAGCCAACCTTTTCAATAGCCTCCTTGGTCATCCAAGTGGCACCCTGTAGTGGTTTACCCTTTCATTGCTCCAGGTACTCATAATATGTCTTCCTCCTAGTTTGTTTAGAAACCCTTGTATCCAAAATAAAATTAATCTCCAAAGGTTTAGATTTAGGAAGATCTTTCCACATCATCTACAACACCCTTGTAAGCATAGAGGTCAGCAACATTAAAAATAGGTGATAAATGGATATGAGTAGGCAAGTCAATGTGATAAGCATTTGATCTACATTTCTTAAGGATCTTGAAAGGGCCAAATTTCTTCACCATCAACTTGGTGTATCTATCCTTAGGCATCCTTTCCTTCCTCAAGTGGACCATGAATAAGTCACCCACCTTGAAATGTAACTCCCTTCTTTTCTTATTAGCATGTTCTTTATACTTAAGGGAAAAATGTTCTAGTCTAAACTAAACTTTCTCATGAATGTCCTTCATCACTGTCACAAAATATTCATCAAGAGCACTAGGATTATCCATGTCACTAACATCCCTTAGCTCCAAGACACCTTGTGGGTGAACACCATAAACAATTTGGAAAGGAGTTCTCTTGGTACTTCTGTTGACAGAGTCATTGTAGGAGAATTTTTCTTGTGCAATGATGGAGTCCCAACTTGAACCATGATCTTGTGTAAGACATCTCAACAAGTTTCCAAGTGATCTATTAATCACTTCAGTCTATCCATCAGATTGAGGGTGATATGTTGATGACAAGAAAACATTAGTACCTAACTTCTTCCATAGGGTCCTCCAAACCTGACCAAGAAACTTAGGATCTCTATTAGAGATTGTGGACATTGGAAAACCATGCAACCTTACAAATTCCTTGAAGAAAAATCTTGCAACATGAGAGGCATCATGTGTGGTTCTACATGGGATGAAGTGAGCCATTTTGGAAAATTTTTCTACAATAAAAAAAACATTGTCATGACTAGACTTTGCTTGGGAAGCCCAAGTACAAAGTCCATGCTAATAGAATCCCAAGGTTTTGATGGAATAGGAAGTGGAGTGTAAAGTCTAGCATTAGAAGTATGGCCTTTCAATTTTTGATAGACCAAAAAAGTCTCAACAAACCTTCTGACATCAGTCTACAATCGTGGAAAAAAATAGAATCTTCTAACCAACTCCAATTTCTTATCCACCCCAAAATGTCCTGCAAGACTACCACAATGTTTTTCTTTGACAATATTTTCCCTCATGGAACTTTTAGGGACACAAAGCAACCCTCCTTTAAATAATAAACCATCTTGAATCATAAATTCTAAAAATTAAGTATGATACCTTTCAGATATGTCTACACAAACCTTATAAATCTCCTTGAAGTCATCATCATCTGCACACATGGTCTTCATGTCTGAGATCCTTACACTCTCCAATTGCATGGCTTGGATGGTTAAATTCCTCCTACTTAAATCATTAGCAACCTTATTGGAAATACTCTTCTTGTGCTTAATATTAAAGGTGTAAAATTGCAAGAATTCCATCCACTTACCATGCCTATGATGTATTTTCTCTTGTCTATTGAAAAAACTAAGTGCATGATTATCAGTGTAAACAAAGAATTCTTGAGATAACAAATAGTGATTCCATTTCCTCAATAATTGAACCATAGCATATAATTCAAGGTCATATGTGGAGTATTTTTGTTTGGATTCATTCAATTTTTCACTGAAGAAAGCAACTGGTCTTTCATCTTGGCTAAGGACACCCCCTATGGCCTTGTTACTTGCATCACATTCTACCACAAAAACTTTGTGAAAATTAGGTAACACTAGGATTGGTTGTTCTACAATCTTCTTCTTTAGGATTTTGAATGAATCATTTACTTCTCTAGACCACACAAAGACACATTTCCTATCACCTTTGATGGTGTTGATAATGGGGACACAAACACGACTGAAATTTCTTATAAACTTTCTATAAAAACTATATAAACCATGAAAACTTTTTACCTCTATTGTTGAAGTAGGTGGTGACCAATTTAGGATAGCTTCTACCTTTTTTGGATCCATTTTCAAACTGCCCTTGGATATCACAAATCCCAAAAACACTAGTTGTTCCTACAAGAATGAACACTTATCAATGTTTATCTTCAAACTTTCTTTATGAAGTCTCTTAATGAACAAGTCAATGTGTTGTAGATGCTCTTCACTTTCAGTATGTCATCCAAATATACTACAACAAATTTATGAAGAAATGGCTTTAAACCTTCATTCATCAAACACATAAAAGTTCTTGGGGCATTGGATAATCCAAAAGGCATGACTACCCACTCAAACAAGCCTTCATTAGTCTTGAATGTTGACTTCCATTCACCCCCCTCTCTAATCCTTATCTGGTGATACCCACTTTTTAGATCAATTTTGGAATAGTTTTTAGCCCCTCCTAATAAATCCATAAGGTCCTCCATTCTTAGAATTGGGAACCTATATCTAATAGTGATCATGTTGATGGCCCTGGAGTCATTACACAACCTCCAAGTGCCCTCTTTTTTAGGTGCAAGTACTATTGGTACAGCACAAGGACTTATACTCTTTCTAATGAATCCCTTCTCCAATAGACCTTGTATTTGTCTAGCCACTTCTACATTTTTTTCGGGTGTAATTTTATAAGAAGCCTTATTAGGTAGAGTAGCCCCTAGTATCAAGTCAATACAATGACTGATTTCCCTCTTAGGTGGTAAAGATTCATTACTACTGTCTGCTATAATGCCCTTGTACTTATCCAAAAAATCTTCTACTTCCTTGGGTCCAACACTCCTTAGGGTCTCCTAACATGGTTTCTCTCTTCTTGGAATACTCTCCTTATGTTTGACTACAACAAAAAAATATGGTGCTTCATCTTCCCTAAGGCATTTTAGGAATTCTTTCTCCCCTACCATCATGACACTACTAGTCAAAGCTTTGTCCTTAGACTCTTCTAATAGAGGTGTCATTGTGTAAGTTTCTCCACCCTTGGTCAAAATAAATACATTATACTTACCATCATGTTGGGAATTTGTGTCATATTTCCAAGGTCTCCCTAAGAGGAGATGGAAAGCGTCCATGGATACTACATCACACATTACTTTATCCATGTACTCTCCTATTTGAAAATCAACCCAACATTTCTCATTAATCAAGGTTTGTTGTTCTTTACTTAACCAAGTAACCTTATAAGGTGTGGAGTGTGGTATTCTTTTCAAACCAAGTTAATTTACCATTTCAATTCAAGCCAAATTCTCAATGGAACCAAAATCTACAATTACCTTGCATACCTTGCACTTGACTTTACATGTAGTCTTGAAGATAGACTTTATTTGAGGAGGCTTCTTGCTAATTGGCATCAAGAGTGACTTGTTGAACATCAGACACTCTCCCCTCTCTAGATCAGCATGCTTGGAAGAAGTGGTAGTGTGGTAGGAGGTGGTGCTTTGACAATCCTCTTCATGAGTTAACTGTACTCTTCTATCTCCATGACTATTTTCTCCTACCTTCTCTGGACACCTAAATGATTGGTGACCAACTTGGTTGCAAGAAAAAAATCTTCCATTGACGACATTGGATCCCCTTCCCCCAAATCTACATCTTTTGTTTGACCTCCTACCCCTAAACGTACCTCTGTTGCTGGATTCATTCTCTAAAATCTGACTGCTAGTTTCTCCTTGGTTTCTAGGAAAGGATACTCTATGGTTGCATCTACCCCTTCCTCTAAAATAATTGCCTCTTCCTCTATTATTTTGATCTCCCTTTCTCCTTTGCTTCTCTCCAATCTTTAGAGAAATCTGAAAACATTTGTGTACAGACTCCATTGTAACTAATGTGAGTTCATCTTGTATGCTATACTTAAGACCATTTATGTACCTTGCAAGTTTTTGCTTCTCACTTTCATACACCTTTTCTTTGAGAGTTAAATTATGAAATTATTGAGTGTAGGTACTTACATATAGGTGTTTTTGTTTTAGATTTTTCAATTTCTTTAGGATCACTACCTCATAGTCCTCAGAGACAAATTGCTTCTTGGTCTCAATCACCATCCCCTTCCATGTGGTGATGGGGTTTTTCTCTTCTTCAACCCTCTCATTTTGGAGGAAGTTCCACCAACTCAAAGCTGGTCCTTTCAATCTAGATTTTTATATCTTTACTCTCTGATTGACAGGTATGTCTTCACATTCAAAATGACTCTCAAGAGCCTCTAGCCAATCCATGCATTCATCGAGGTCTAACTTACCATGGAACATAGGTAGATCCCCTGTATCCTTCTTTCCTACTCTTTCTAGAGCTGCAAGTATGGCCTTCTGGTCTTCAGGCACATAGCCTTGTTTAGGAGGTCTCTCATCCTCATCTTCTTCCCCCTCTGACTCTTTAGTCTCTCCTCTACATACTTGTCCTTTTAACTTTTCTAATTCCCTCTTCATAGTTATGTTCTCCTCCCTAACTTCTCTACTTTCATCCATCTTCTCTTTCACAATCTCAGCTAATTCAACATTTGTGATCCTCAAAGAGATCCCCCTATCTCCCTCATCTCCTTCTGACATGGTGTCTTCTCTTTTGTTTCCCAAACAAATTCTTAGTGGCTCTGATACCACTTGGTGCAGAGTGCACACAACAAGAAGTTTAGTGTTGACCTACCCTCTCTATGAATTGGGTGATGTCCTCCAATTCACTACAATCCTTCAATAGGATACTTGATCTTTACTGATTGTCTCCAACTTACTAAATCCCTACTATACAAGGTGATTCACTTCTTGACTGTCACCTCCTAGTCTTCAATCTTCTTAGGGACTCTCTTTCTCTAACAACTCCCAAAATGGAAAATTGATTCAATCCAATCTCTAACTTCTACTGAGGATTGTAAACTTAAAAAATTCCCCTATGGATTGAATCTTAACAAATACTTAGACTCTACAACCCTTAAACATGAAAATCTCATAATTTACTCTTATTTCCTCTAGGTTTGCAACAATGTTCTTTTCCTCTAATATGGACAATGAACGTAGGACCAAGACTATCAAATATGAGTTTTAGGATTCTTACAATACATTTCCTTAACTCATGTTTCACCAAGAGACATCAAATTCTACTAGTGAAAACATGAGTTAGAGCCACATTTATGCTACAAACCCAAATAGTGAGAATTTCAGACCCGTAGAGAAAGAAAATCCTCTAGCTTACTCAAATTAACACCAAATCAATTCAAACCACTTGCATTAGATCTAAACTCACCAAGAAATATGAAAACAATAGTTAGTCTATAGATTCAATCGATACCCGACCGTACACTCTGGTTGTTCTCAGAAATTTAGATTTTATTCCTCAAAACTTGCTTCTAAACGTGTTTTTTTTGTAACCCCTCATCTTGGACAAGGTGTATACATCTTATAACTATCCCCAAAACCAATCCAGCCAATTCAAATATGATTATGACCATTGGGATCAAAGTTGTAACCACTTGAGCAACATTTGTAAAATTTACTTGAGCAACAATGACAATATTGACAACATTTTGTTAATGACTAACAACATGTGAATTCATGCATCCCATCAAGTGGAAATGACACCAAACACTAAGAAACAACAAAACATGACCAAACATGTTCTTAGAAACACCTATGCAATTCTAGAAATCAGAATTCCTAAAACACATCTAATACAATCTAGAGAACTAAGGAATTCTCTAATTTATAAGTGTACCAGAGAATCCTTGTCCACGAAAGATGGATGAAACACCCACTCATTAGGATAGTTTAAAAACTTATCCATTATTACATTGCAAAACAAAACATGAAAAGGAAATAGAAGTTGAGGTTCCCTGCACCAAATACCTTAGAAGATTATAAGAATGAAGAATGAAAAGATTGAGGGATGATAGAAGGATATGATTAAGAAATTAGGAGCAATTTGGACTTAGGATCGATTGGGATAATTGATTGATTGATTGGATTAAGAGATCAAAATCTCAAGGTTGGATTAGGATTGATGTCAAGGATTAATGATGAAGGTTTAAGAAAAAACTTAGTGAGATAGGATCTGATGATGTGTAAACAATAAGGATTAGAGGGTGATGATTTCCAATGCAAAGATAGACTAATGATCTTTAGAGGAATAAGATTGATCACTCAAGATGGACTCATGTTCTCAAGTGAAAAGGATTGATTTTTTTCTAAGGTTGGGGATATTTCTAACACTTTGATAAATATTTATACCTTGAATTGATGATAGGAATTTATTGAAGGATTGATAAGGATTTGGTAAGGACCAATTTTTGGATTGATTTTGGATTTGAATGATTCTAAAGATAAGTCCAAAGGAATGATGGTACTCCTAAGTCCAAAGTGGAAGATTTAATGAAAAATTAAATTAGAAGATAACATGTATGAAGATTAGGATTGAGAATGGATGAAGTTTCATAGATAAATGAGGGATGTTTGAAGAGAGGTGAATGACTAATGGGTGATTAGTTTTGGATGAAGGGGATGTATGGATTTCATTAGGATTTGGTTGGAATGATCTGAGGTTGACAAGTGGATTAATTAGGATGATGAGGTGATTATATTGGAATAATGATGAAATTGGATAAAGAAAGTGGATATTTATGTGTATTGTGAAAGATAATTAGGAATAATATTTGTCTTGGATTACAGAGAGGGGGATGAATCAGTCATCTTTGATTCTCTGTACCTTAAAAAAAATTCTCTGATTAACTCGGTTAAACAAAATTCAATATTTACTGATAATAGTAAATAAACTTTAACAATCACCAAATCAATCACATAAACCATTCAACACATATAACACCAATATTTAATGTGGAAACCTAGCTTTTGGAAAAACTACTGTGGGAATTATCAACCACTAAAGAAGATACTCTTTTGAAGTATTCTCGGTTAAGAGCCAATCCTATTAAAGATTACAATACACACTACTAGGTGTGACCCAGTCAAGATATTTACCTCAGATCTATTAGGATATTCACCCTATTAGGAGTGGTCTAGTTAAAGGGCTTCAAACAATCTTTAGAATGTTACCTTTTTCAAGGATTTTACAATAAGACTATTAAGTCCACTCGATTAAGATATTTATTTGTTACAAATGTTAATAAGCAACAATAAATAGTTTGACCTATAAATTCATAACTATCTTTGCATAACTAGATCCTTTGTGCACTCTTCTATCTTTACTTCAATCCTTCACTTTCCACTGGCTTCAACACTTCATCAATTCCTTCTTTCTGACTCAGAATCTATCTTTTCCTTCTTCACTGCATCAGTCGGTGACTCTTCAACTCTTTAATTTGTCAACCATTTGTTCATACAAATTCATCCTTTATATAGATATTGTTTTTATTCTTAATCTCCTCTATTAAGTTTTCCTTTGAGTAATCTTAGCCATCCAATTCATTATACATTGAATCTGGATCTTGGTAACACGTTTAACCTTCACCTAGGAACTTAAACTTTCTTGAAACTTGTTCCTTCTCTTTTTAATCATTTAGATCTAAGCCATAGATTATCATCATGAATTTTCTTGATTTTAGATCTCTCTAAATAACTTTCCTTATCATCATAAACATCTAGCTCATCATAGATAATCATTAATTGTCATTCTAATCCTTGTATTTTATTTTTGTTCCTTTCTTGGTGGATAACTCTGAATTTTGGTTAACTTCATTTGGTGCCTAAAACTTTTAGCTCAATGTCTTGTGTTCCTTTTCCTTTACTGAAACATACTCTCTTATGTTGAATTACCTTTTTCTCTTTACCAAATGACTTTTCATCCTTGGTAGCCAAAATTATTATGTTTACCAACTTGACTAATCTTTATTACCATTCTTTACCAACTTGATATAATCATATGTTAGGTAGAAAACAATTATATCAACATAACCTTATCATTGTCTAATCTGTATCAATTTTCCAATTAAACTCTTCATCTTCATAACATCTCACTTCTTCTCCTTAACTCAATCATACATATCATACTTTGAATGATATGGACACACAATATAAATTAGATATTAATTGCTTGACATCAATGACAAGATAATAATTGATCTACTCTTTCTATAATCTTGTATTCCTCTGATCTTGATGGGTCTTCGTCATCATCACCATTAGTTATAGTAATAGATGTGGACCTTGATTAAATGATTAGGAAGATGATGAAATGATTAGAATGATTAGGATAAGATGGATAATTAGGACCTTAATTGGATTTAGCAAATTAATTAGTACTAAGGTCCTAAATGATGGATTATGAATAGATTAGATTATTAAGCTTAGAGGAGTGATTGGAAGGATTAAAAAGGTGATCAGGGATAACTTTAAGAAACCCCCTTTTAGGAAAAAGTGTAAAATCCTGGCGAATCGTACATTATTTAAAGAGGTAATTTGTTTTAATGCAGGGGAATTTTTTTTTTGAATCCACGATTTTTCATAGTTTGTATTGGCAATTTTTCCCCCCTGAATAAAAATTTCATAAATTGCTGGCAAAATAATTTTCTTTTGAAGTTAAAAAATATAATATATGAGGCGAATAATTTTCTTTTGAAGTAAAAAATTATAATATATGAGGTGAATAATATTATTTTGAAGGGAAAAAAAATAATTTTATTGGCTAATAGTTCGTTAATTATGGGAAAAAAATATATTTTATTGGCGATTTTCAAAAGATGGGACATAACACGAACATGTAACCTAACCTAACATACCTAAGTTCCTAACATACATACATTATTTTATAATGTTAAATGTATTATTTGAGACCGTCTGATGATCCAAGATCAATGGCTGAAGTTTAATTTCAGCCCCAATTTCTTGAAGGAAACAGAGTTGTCCAGGAAGTCACCGGAATGTTGACACGTATCAAATTAGGGTTCTCAACTTGTCTGCAGACTATAGTCTACACATGTTGGTATCGATAATCATAGTCCTATAGTGCAACTTGTAACCTCTTGAGATGGTAAGAAATAAATTCCTTGTCAGTGACAAGCGACATTATTTAACTGTCACGCACCACTTCCAAATTCATACTTGAAATAAGTGATTTCTAACATTTTTGCATTTATGGGAAAGATTTACTGCCAGATATGAAAGATTAAGGACAAAATTTTAATTTCTCACATGCATGCATTTAGGGGAAAGATTTACATGAAAGATTTAGAGGCATATTAAGGATAGTGGATTTAATACCATTAAAGATAGAATAATTTATTGCTAAGTAACGATCAAGGATTCAAGGGCTATTTATAGACAATCTAGCTTCTTTATTCTTTGATTCGGCTTTGGTAGAAAAATTGTTTGTTTAGGTCATTAGTCTGCACTCTACAAATCATTTGTTTTTAAGGTTTCTGAAGTTTTAGATGCACACTCCAATTAGGCTTAGATGCACATCTGAGGAGGCCCAAAAGGCCTTTCTAGGTTCCTTTTTAAATGAAACCTTACAATCAATTTGTAAGGAGGGTGAGCCTTTCATAATAGAGGCTATTAAAATGGTGTTGGGTAGAGAGTTTCTGCATAATGAATATAGGCACCAGGTCAACATGAACATTACGTCCTTTTTTTTGGCATCTCTTCTCGACCTCAAAGGAGAGAAGGTGTACATGTTAATACTGCTAAGGAGGGTTTTTAAAGAAGAATGCTTGGGGGACAACATTAATGTTGTCATGTATGTAGAAATAAGGGTGGGGATCCATTGGGCAAGTGAAATACCCAAGCTTCTCCTCCCAGGCCAGAATGTGGCCATGCAACCTTTTTTGTTAGGCCTGAATGCTGGGTAGTATAAGCACCATAGGAAATGGGTTTTGATTGCCAGGTATTTTCTTCGTAAGTGGTTTATGCTTGACAAAGAGGAGGCTCAGGTGAGGCAATATGGGTGGCTCGATGAATTCTCACAGTTAATCCTCTCTACAGAATTCTACTTAAATGCAGTCAGAGGGCATAATTAGTAGTGGACTACTAGTGGTTTTTTTTTTATAAAAACATACCAAATTTTTGGGTTTTTTATTTATAGTAGGTTTCTCTTTGTACAGGAAGTGGACAATGTAATTATAATTTTATGAAAAAAAACAATGAAAATTTCACAAGCTCATTTCAATTTGTGTTTTATGGGTCAAAAAATGGTTCTCAAACTTCTTTGTCACTGTGATTGCAATATTTTAATTAGTTGCTTTACCTATGTATTAGACATGTATGATGTAACTTGTAAGTATGTTTCAATAGAAATAAGGAAACATTCAAATGATGTTGATGGTCTTTCCATTTTTAAATTTGAATATTTAAAATGTATCATAGTTGTACAATGTAGACAGTTATAGTTAATAAAAGAAATGTCTTATCACTAACATTAAATTTGGGTAATGTTACTGTCATGACATTTTTTCCAATTTCACACACTCATACATTTAATATGAAAAATTTATAGAATTTTAAAGGAAAAATGAATTAATAAGGTTAGAGAAAGAATTTATGGTTTTCTAATTATAAGGTATGAGAATTATATGTTATTATAATTATCAACGTTAAAGTTATAATCAATAAAAAGCATCATTTTAACTTTAAGTATACTATATAATCAATAAAAAATATTACTTTAACTCATGTTTGGGAGACCTAGCGAGTCAGCGACCACAGAATTTTCGTAATCTCTAAACACTAACCTAAGTAACCTTAACTCTGACCTCTGAAATTTATTAGAATGTAATATTATTAAAAAATAGTGCATTTTGAATTTGATTGGCTAAAATTGCTACTATTCAATTAAATAACTTTAAATTTTATTATGCATTATTAATTAATATCTACAAAGGAAAAAATAATAGTATAACTATTAGAAAGTAAAGACCACCAAGATAACTGAGAGGGGGGGGTGAATCAGCTATCTGATAATTAAACCATTTATCAACCTCAATATCAACTTCAATAGCTTTAAACCATATAATCAATGCAGTAACCAACCATAGAAAGATAATCATACACAATGACACAATAACACAAGATATGTTAACTAGGGAACCTCTTGATCAAAGAGTAAACCCCGGTGGGAATGATGCCCACAAAATGATGCACTAATATGAAAGTTCCTTGTGAAAGGATGGACCCTGTTAGGAGTCTTATGAAATACATTCAGTACATATGAATCTTTTTTATTAGATTTTGAATCCCTGCTAAAAGATTCTAACCCTGTTAGGAGTTATGGAAGATAGAAGGACCCACTGCCCAAACAGCTTCAAGGCAAGATCTCTGAACTCACTATCCAACATATCTTAAGATTATTCAATAGAATAATATGAAATATGTTACCTCCTTCACATTGTGCCAAAACCACACTCTTTGCTACACAAGATCACAAATCCAAATCTCTGTACTTCACAAGTCTTCCTTCATTATTGAATTAGCTCTTTTCTTCACTTCATGCATACATTCGCATCACAACTTTCACAATTTCATATCACAACTATTAAAATCCCATTACAACAAGGAAAACATTCCTTCCTTTATACCACACTCAAATAATTACAAATGAGTTGGCCTGCAAATACAAAATAATAATTTCAACACGCTACATCAAAATTACATAAAACTGTCAGCTTCCAGATACAATAACTTTCCAATCATGTGACCTCAAAGTTTGTGCTATGAACCACATCACCACCAATGAGTCTCAAACTTCCCTTTAACTGCATAGAATCAGATTCCATCCCGGTTAGGAGATATCCTCCGATTACCAAAAACCGCTACTTAGGAACACTGCCAGAATACTGCTTCCACCAAAATGCTTATAACTTTCATGAATAAATAAATTTCCTTTTGTGCTCTTAACCATAGGTTAATAAAACACCAAAGAACATACCATAAATTGTGCATAACTCAATTTGAAATATAACATGTGTGCAAAACAAAATTGTGCCTGCTTCTCTGCTAAACTCTAGAATATCACTGTGTTGACATCAATGACAATCATAGTCATGAATGCAACAACCACTACTACAAAATGACTGCCAAAGGCTTCAGCATTCATTCCTAACAATCTCCCCCATTGGCATTGATGGAAACATAGATGAAAAAATCCAATGTTCCAAAACTCCAATCACTACTACTCAACTACTCTGCTACTCTTCATCACTCAAATCTTGCTTCGTTATCCTATTCAATCTCTTAAACAAATGTAGTTCCTCAATGTTTTTCATGATTTTCTCCCCCATTGACATCAATGATAGAAATTCCATCACTATGTCAACAATAGCTCAATGTCAAAAGACATTGTTAAAAAAAAATATTCACTAGAGTCTCCAATGACTCAGCTCAAATACACATACTCCCCCATAGAGGAAGTACCAACATCCAATCCAAAAAATAGATAGGGCCATATTCCACTGGATGGATGCAACCAACTACATCATCACTCAAGAGTAAGTTGGGGCATAACCCCAAGCTGTACCTCTCAGATACTCAAATGTATCCTTAGGCAAAGGCTTAGTAAATATATCTGCTATCTGCTCCTTTGAGCTTATGTACTCCAGTCTGACTTTTTTATCTGTAACTTTCTCTCTTACAACATGATACTTGATCTCTATATGCTTTATTTTAGAATGTAAAATAGGATTCTTAGACATACTAACTATACTTGTATTGTCACAATGTATGACAATAGGCTCATCAAACTTGATTCCAATGTCCAGCAACATCTGCTTCATCCAAATTATCTGATTAAAATTGTTTGTTGCTTCTACATATTCTACTTCTGCTGTACTCTGTGAGATACAATTTTACTTTTTGCTCAACCAAGAAACTAATCTTCCTCCAAGAAAAAAGGCTCCACCACTGGTGCTTTTCTTATCATCAATGATGCCTCCCCAATTAGCATCAGTATATGCACATAGGGTAAAATCATCAAAAGTTTCATACCACAATCCATAGTCCACTATGCCTTTAAGATATCTCAATATCCTCCTTACTGATGCATAATGTGATTCTCTAGGTTCAGCTTGAAATCTTGCTACCATTCCAACTAAATGTTGTATATCTGGTCTAGTGTGTGTCAAGTATTGCAATCCACCAATCATAGATCTATACTTCTTTTTCTCAACTATTGGTGTCTCATCTTTACTAGATAGTTTATGTCCTGTAACCATAGATGTTCCAACTGGTTTACAATTCTCCATACCAAATATTTTCAAAAAATCATTCAAGCACTTTTTCTGACTTACAAAGATACCATCTTTATTTTGTGTTATCTATAATCCCAAAAAGTATTTCATTTCTCCAATCATACTCATTTCAAATTCTGTCTTCATTTTATTAGCAAATTTGTCACTAGCTTCATCTTCTCCTCCAAAAATAATGTCATCAACAAAAATAACCAAAACTAACAATCCATTCTCAATTTCTTTTGTATATAAGTTACTATCAATTATTCCTTTTGTAAATCCCAACTTTAACAAATACTTATCCAATCTAGCATACCAAGTTCTAGGTGCTTGGTTTAATCCATACAATTCTTTCTTTAGTTTACATACCATGTCTTCTTCTTGAGTCAAAGGAAAACCTTCAGGCTGCTCAATGTAGACTTCTTCTTCTAATTCACCATTCAGAAATGCTGACTTCACATCCATTTGATACACTTTGAATTTCTTAAATGCTGCATAAGCCAAAAATATTCTTACTCCTTCAAGTCTTGCCACAAGGGAAAAAGTCTCTTCATAGTCAATTCCTTCTTGTTGTGAGTATCCCTTACATACCAATCTTGCTTTGTTTCTAATTACTTCTCCTTGTTCATTCATCTTGTTCCTAAATATCCATTTAGTTCCAATCACATTTTTGTCTTTAGGTCTAGGGACCAATTCCATGTCTTGTTCTTTTCAATCTGATCCAATTATTCTTTCATAGCTTTAATCCAATGTTCATCTTCACAAGCTTCATTAGTAAACTTAGGTTCAATTTGAGAAATCAAGCATAAATGTACCTTCTTTCTAGTCATAACTCCTTTGTCCAAACTTCCAATCACTTGTTCAATAGGATGATGTCTTGATATATACTTGTTAGGTGTCATAGTCACTGATCTTTCTTCAACTATAGATTCTTCTCTAGATTCTTCTCTATTTTCTTCAGCATGACTTTCATTCAACAATTCACTGTCAGTCTCAAAAAATTGTGTAGTAGTTTCAATGTTAGGCTGAGGTTTAGTTCCTTCATCAAATTCATAATCAAGCATTCTTTCCTAAATTTTAAACTTCTCATCAACTTTTACATTTTCACTTTCAACAATAGTCTTAATTCTATTATTGTAACATCTATATGCTTTGCTTTTCAAAGAATATCCAAGAAAAATTCCTACATCACTTCTAGGATCAAACTTTCCTATATCATCATCTTTCTTAATATAACATTTTCTTCCAAAAATTCTAAAATACTTAACTGAGGGTGCATGTCCAAACCATAATTCATAAGGTTTCTTGTCTGTGTCTACTCTAATTTGTACTATGTTCATTGTACATACTATTGTATTCATTGCTTCTCTCCAAAATGTCTTTGCCAAATCACCTTCAAACAACATAGCTCTAGCTGCTTCAGTCGTTGATTTGTTCCTTCTTTCTGCAATACCATTTTGTTCAGGTGTTCTAGGGGCTGAAAACTGTCTCTTAATACCATTTACTTCACAAAAGGTGTTAAACTCTTTAGATGTAAATTCTCCACCTCTATCAGATCTCAAACATTTAATCCTCATTCCTAATTCATTCTCAACTTTATTCTTCATGACCTTAAACTTATCAAATGCTTCAGACTTTTCTTTCAAAAATGCAATCCACATCATTCTTGTAAAATCATCAACAAGAATCATCAAATACCTTTCTCCATAGAATCCTCTAGTCCTAGTAGGACTGCTCAAGTCTGTATGAACAATCTCCAACTTCTCTATAGATGTGAACTTCTTGCTAGGAAATGAACTCCTTTTCTGCTTAGCCATCACACATTCCTTGCAAATCATGTTAGTAGGCTTCATAATCTTAGGTAAATCTCTTACTGCAAGTGTAGAACTTACTTTCACAATACTATCAAAGTTTATATGACAAAACCTTCTATGCCATAACCAACTGTCATCAATCTTAGTCATCAAACATGTCATCTCAGTAGGGTTCAACTAAAATACATCACCTCTGGTTCTAGATCCTGTTCCAATCAGATTTTCATCTTTATCCTTAATCACACAAGTTTTCTTAGTAAACCAAACTTGATATCCTTTATCCACTAACTGTCCAACACTCAAAAGATTATGTTTCAATCCATCAACAAAGTAAACATCATCAGTATTAGTCTTTCCATCAAGAGTAATAGATCCTATACCTTTAATCAAACAAGATGCATTGTGACCAACTCTAACAACTCCTCCATCATAATTGTTAAACTTTATGAACTTTCCTTTATCACAAGTCATATGATGTGAACAACCACTATCTATAATCCAATCGGCTTTCTTTTCAACTTGGGAAACTAAGGCCTTTTCTTCTTTAATATCAGATTCAAAATTTTCTTCCTTAATTGCTACATATCCTATGTCATCAAAGTTATCATTATCACTGTCACTTAAATGTCTTTCAATTCCTACTTCAATTTCTTCATGATTTGCATAATAACATTCTTTAGATCTTCTAGGCTTAAAATTGTTTCTATACTTCTTAACTCTCTTAGGACACTTAGATGCAAAATGACCATATTCTTGACATGTCCAACATTTAAAGATTTTCTTACCATCTGGTTCTCTTTTCACAAGAAAGGCAATACCTTCTTCAATCTTCTTATCTTCATCAGATTTGGATCTACTACTACTGGCATATTCTCCATTCACACTTGTACTTCTAGACAAAGTAGGTCTGATGCTAAGAGCACTAAATGTTGTCTCCACTCTAGGTAGTTCTCCTGATAATCTCAAATTCATCTTTGTTGCTTCCAATCTTCCAAGAAGAGTCTCTCTTGAAAAGTTTGGTGTACAAGGTGTCACTTGTTCAATCATTTGTGTAGTCTGCCTGAATACTGGTGTCAATGTTCTCAAAATCTTCCATATTACTTCATTCTCTATCTTTTCACCTCTACAAGACTTTATTCCTGCAACAATTTTTGACATCCTACCAATATAGCTTCTAACAGATTCATCTTCCATCATTCTTATGTCTTCAAATGTACAAATCCAATTATGTAACCTAGCTTTCTTTGCATGTTCATCACCTTCAAAAGTAGAATGTAAAGCTTTCCAAACACCATGAGATCTT
Organism: Chamaecyparis obtusa; assembly: GCA_027943335.1. NCBI lineage: Eukaryota > Viridiplantae > Streptophyta > Pinopsida > Cupressales > Cupressaceae > Chamaecyparis > Chamaecyparis obtusa. Next base: position 811,904 of record BSBK01001913.1, read on the forward strand.
GTTAAACCTTTTACTTGACTATATTCATTCTCTGGAAGTGCTGATAAAAGTGCTTCTCTTGCAAGTATGTTACACATGAATAGATCTACCTCATCTTTAGTACTTGTTTCAAGATTGTCTTCTTCAATTAAAGTACTTTCATTCTTTGTAATCAACTAATAACCTGGTCCTAAACACAAGAGATGTGTCTTCATCTTTTCTTTCCAGCTGTCAAAATTTACTCCATCAAACTTAGGGCTTTCTTTCCTGAAATTCACCATGGATCTCCTTAAGTTGTTAAACTTCTCTTTCAAGGACCTGCCACTCTGATACCAATTGTTAGAAAGTAAAGACCACTAAGATAACTGAGAAGGGGGGGGGGTGAATTAGTTATCTAATAATTAAACCATTTATCAACTTCAATATCAACTTCAACAGATTTAAACCATATAATCAATGTAGTAACCAACTATAGAAAGATAATCATACACAATGACACAATAACACAAGATATGTTAACTAGGGAACCTCTTGATCAAAGAGTAAACCCCGGTGGGAATGATGCCCACAAAATGATGCACTAATATGAAATTTCCTTGGGAAAGGATGGACCCTGTTAGGAGTCTTATGAAATACATTCAATACATATGAATCTCTGTTAGGAGATTTTGAGTCCCTGCTAAAAGATTCTAACCCTGTTAGGAGTTATGGAAGATAGAAGGACCCACTGCCCAAATAGCTTCAAGGAAAGATCTTTGAACTCACTATCCAACATATCTTAAGATTATTCAATAGAATAATATGAAATATGTTACCTCCTTCACACTATGCCAAAACCACACTCTCTGCTACACAAGATCACAAATCCAGATCTTTGTACTTCATAAGTCTTCCTTCATTACTGAATTAGCTCTATTCTTCACTTCATGCATACATTCGCATCACAACTTTCACAATTTCATATCACAACTATTACAATCCCATTACAACAAGGAAAAAATTCCTTCCTTTATACCACACTCAAATAATTACAAATGAGTTAGCATGCAAATACAAAATAATAATTTCAACACGCTACATCAAAATTACATAAAACTGTCGGCTTCCAGATACAATAACTTTCCAATCGTGTGACCTCAAATTTTGTGCTATGAACCACATCACCACCAATGAGTCTCAAACTTCCTTTAACTATGTAGAATCAGATTCCATCTTGGTTAGGAGATATCCTCCGATTACCAAAAACCAGTACTCAGGAACACTGCCAGAATACTACTTCCACCAAAATGCTTATAACTTTCATGAATAAATGAATTTCCTTTTGCACTCTTAACCATAAGTTAATAACACACCAAATAACATACCATAAATTATGCATAACTCATAACATGTGCACAAAACAAAACTGTGCCTACTTCTCTGCTAAACTCCAGAATATCACTGTGTTGACATCAATGACAATCATAGTCATGAATGCAGCAACCACTACTACAGAATGACTACCAAAGGCTTCAAAATTCATTCCTAACAATAAAATTTAACAATTTCCATTTCAAATAACTACCGTTGGATGACCAAAAATTGATGATGTACAATGGACTTGGCGATGAAAGGGAAAAACAACCCCATCTTTTCAAACCCGTTCCAGAATCATGAGACATGTCACTAAACATGTTCACTCATAGTCTCACATGGTCTACCAATAATGTCATTTGATGATGACCTAACATGTTTGACTCGTGAGGTGAGTCGGCCATCAGGTGACTAGGTGAGTTAATGAGACCCACAAGGCCACCATAGCAAATGGTGGATAACAATGACATTATGACCATTGGATGATTGTAGATCAATGACCAAAGTTGTATTTTGGGCTGAAAGGGAAAAGAAACCCCATCTTTTCAAACTCATTCTGGAATCATGATACATTTCACTAAACACGTTCCACTTGCAGTCTTGCATGATCTACCAACAACGTCATTTGATGATGACATGACACGTCTGACTCGTGAGGTGAGTCACCCATCAGGTGACTAGGTGAGTTAATGGGACCCATAGAGCCACCACAATAGATAGTGGCTAATAATGACATTATGACCATTGGATGATTGTAGATCAACGACCGAAGTTGTATTTCAAGCCAAAAGGGAAAAGAAACCCCATCTTTTCAAACCCATTTCGGAATCATTATACATGTCACTAAACACATTCCACTCGTAGTCTCGCACGGTCTACCAACAATGTCATTTGATGATGACGTGACATGTCTGACTCATGAGGTGAGTCAACTGTCAGGTGACTAGGTGAGTTAATGGGACCCACAGGGACACCACACTAGATAGTGACTAACAATGACATTATGATCATTGGATGATTGTAGATCAATGACCGAAGCTGTATTTCATTCCAAAAGGGAAAAGGAAACCAATTTTTGCAAAACCATTCTGGATTCATGATGCGTGTCCACTCAAATGGTTAGTGACAAGTGTGATGACTGTAGATTGTACAATTTTTGCACTTTAAGTTTCCAATCTAATTTTTCATTTATAAGTATAAGTAGTCTGTAGATTTAGAAAGGGGTTATAGATTCTAAATTTCTAGCTTGAGGATTAAGGTCTGAGGAAAGCAAAAAAGTCCATGAGCTCTCTTCCCAATCATAATCTACAGAAATCAAAAATAAGGGTAACAGGTAACTACTAAAATCCTGAATACCTACATCCCTCATTTTAAATTTTTCAAATCTCTTGATTTACAACTTTACTGTTTATATTATATAAAAAAATTATCCTGTTAGGGTTTAATTTTGAATCACCCCTATAAATTGTAGGTTTTTAGCTGTGTATAAATATTTGAATTTTCCTACGAGTAAATAGTGATACCGGTTACCAACTTACCACGATGGGAAAAACAAATATCAAGAATAAGACTATGAGTAAAAGGCCAAGTCAGATAATAGAATTCCAAAATACGCTTAAAACACCAGGTTTCACTTATTTATTCCATGACATTTATGATCCTGTTATTCATGGAAATAAGGGAATAATGGAAATTAGATTTGTTCTTGAAAACAAGTTGAACGATCCAAATAAGGGTTTAAAATTTAATTCATTTAACCCCATGATAAATGCAGCCACAAATAAAATTGCAGTGTGGGTTGCTAGGTTAGCATGCATGGCATTACCTCAAGTATTCCCTTGCCCATAAATTTTCATTGTTTGTGCTGAAAATTATGATGAAAATAGAAAAGTAGTTGTGAATAACAATACTCAGGAGGAAATTTTGTCCATAACCGAGAGTGAATTTGCTAGTTTGTTGAACCTAGGGTTTGAACAAAAAAACTCAAATGTGCACATTGACCTAGGAAAGCTGGCAGAGGATTATGATAAATTAGATGCAACACAGAGAGATTCTTATATCAGAGGAATAACAAATGGTTCTAGTCTGAGTCCAGATCATAAGCCTCCTTATGATTATGATATTTTTGTGCCATGGGCACATGACAGTATTTCCTTGCTAGCATTTTGTTTGGGATTAGATAGTAACAAACAAGTGGATTCTAGCATTCTTGAAATGCTTTTTCATATTCATTTTGGAAAAGAACCAGTAAAATATTGTTTTATTGAGCACATTGTTTGTTGCATGCAAGAACAATTACTAATGATTAAAAGAGGTTCATAGAAGACATTTAGATTCACAACCTACTTGTGCTATCTTCTCTTAGCAAAGCATCATGCAATATTTCAGAAAAACAAGCTTTGCAGTCAAGGCCAAAGTCCAATATATGAGTGGACACCTTAGATAAGGATGATTGATAATAGAAGGAACTATAACAATTTTGTAGACTTCTTTTTTGCACCAATGTATCATAAAATTATAGGCACTCTAATGCCTAGATTGCTTATTACTTGTAGAGATTTCATTCAATTTGAAAGTCAAATACAATTGACTGACTGGTACTTAATGGAAGAGTACATTGTGTTAAGGTTTTACGGTTAAGTGGTAGAACCCTACAAACTTCCATTACATGTAACAAAGAGGGTATTTGCATTGGAATATGTATGGAAGATGGAGAGCACAAATGTACTCTATAATGGTTAGCAAAAGAAAATGATATTTCCTTCCTTGCCTTTCTTATTTGGAGGGTTCATATTTGAGAGAAGAGGATTCAAAGTGGCACAAGCCTTTTTTTCAATTTTTTGCTGTGATGTTAACAGTCACTGGCAGTATGATCCACTTAGCATAATTGGAACAAAGCTTAGAGAGAATGGGAACACTACAATAAAATGTCAACATGAAAGTATGCCGTTGATAGAAAATGTTAAAAACATGGAGTCCTGGGACAAGGTCAAAAAAGAGATGGAGAAATATGCTGCTGAAAATAATATTTCATTACAAGAATTGTCATCAAAAAATTATGGCATTGCACAAATAGAAAGGAAAAGTGCAAGCCATGAAATTGTACAATTTCTACTAGAAAGTTGCTCAACCATCTACAAAACCTATTCCAAAAGACCTAATGGATGAATGTATGGATGATAATTAGATTCAAACTACAATTCATGATTTTTGGGAAATGAGGAAGAATCTCGGTGAGCCAAAGACCTCTGAAGATCTTTATGAGGTGGAAGAGCATAAAAGGTTTAGTGAATTATGGAATAAGGAGCATCCACCTAAAGCATATCATGACAATGATGATAGTCCAGATAATGAGTATGGGCAGGATTCTGTGAAACCCACATCCACTAAATTATATTCAATTAGTAGAGGAGTTGATGTGTCCACAAAAGATCAATATACCAAAGGGGCAGATATTGTAGAAAAAATGGGCTACCCAAGTTTTGGTGGTCTGGGTCCTAGTGGACAAGGGCCTTGGGCTACACCTGATCCACTAGCTCCACCAAAATATGGTGAGAAACTAGGCCTTGGGATTAGAGTTCAATCATCATATTCATCAACAAAAAATACTACTCAGTCAATTCCATTTGTTCCACCTTCAAATCTAGTTCCACCTATTCCAAGCACTTAGATTCAATCTAAATCAAGCACTCCGATTCAATATGAATCAAGCACTCAGATTCAATCTGAATCAAGCACTTAGGTTCATTCTGAATCAATTTCCATTCCAACAGTTGTGGATATCATGGGTACAACTACAACTAGTGGTCTGAAAAGGACATTACAGCTTGACATGAAAACAATGGTTCCCAGAGATCAAGGAAGTGTAAAGAAGAAAAAGGTTATGATAAGTAGTAGTACAACAATGGTAATGGTGACTGTGAGTCCAACAATTGCCCAACCTTTAGGAAAAAATCCTTAGAACAGTCCAAAAACTCCACTTGTAATGGGTCAGGGTGTTGGTAATCCTCATGGTGGAATTAGGAGAACCACATGCAACATAGGTGGATGCTCGTACATCATTGCAAGTGCTATTTCACCATTTAAACATTCAATTGTGTCAAAAAACCCTAATTTTTGTTACAATGATTTTGTAACTAACTATGAACAATCAAAAAATAGGAATATAAAAAATAGTAATACATTGAAGATGGAAGCAATTGCTCCAGCTCGTGATGTAGAACCTGCATCCAATAGGTTATTTCCCACATATGACCCAAAGAAAGATATGATGGAATTCATGGTTCTTATGCCCCTACCTAGAGATAACAATCCACCAAAGAGATAGTTAGATCTATCTCAATTTCAAATTAGCACCATCCAAATGGATTTATCCAAAATTAAAAATGTGGACAAGATAAATGTGTCAAATATGACCAACCAAGTGGTCTACAATTTAGTGATGAAGTTGAAAAGAGAGAAAGGAAAGCTTCAGGGAACAATAGATAAGTTAAAGGAAGACCTGGAAAATGAAAAGGAAAAGGAGAAAGCAGTAGAAAAAAGGTGCAAAGAATTAGAGAGAAGGATAAAAATTTCATCCTCTAAAGAAGCAATTGGACAGCAAGAACATATGGACGCAGAACTGAAAACTTTGAGGAAAAAATTGGAATAGAGCAAAAAAAACTTGAGGATGAAAAAGCCTCTTCATTAAGTATATACAAAAGCATGGAGAATGTGGGACAGGCAAACACTAATTTAAAGAAAGAATTGGAGAATGAGAGGGTAAAAACAAACAATGGGAATAAATCAAAACAATGGGAAGAGAAAGTAGAGAAAATAAAACAACATAGTGAACACCATTTCTCATAAATGAGAGAAGACCTAAAGAAGGTAAATAATATAGTTAAAAATTATGAAAATACCTTGAATGAACATGTAAATAATACGGTCAAGAAAACAAAAAATTCTTTTGGGGGAAAATAAAGGTGTCTTCTGATAGGTTGTGTGATTGGTTTGAACTAAATGAAAGTCTTATAGATGTTTTTGGGAAGCTAAAAGAGCACAGAGAAGAACAAAAAAAATTGTCAAAGACAAAAAACTGCAAAGAAGATTTTACAAGAAATCAACACAACTAGTGACAAGCATCTGGAAAGCAAGGGAATTCAGGACTGCGTTGGTGCAACAATAATGACAAAATTTATCTTTCAAAAATGTTAGAAACTAATAGAAGCAGATGAAACTATTTCCTTATTCGGGCCAAAGCTCACCAAGATGAATCGTAAAATAACCAAATTGATAACTCTTGGTTTGCCGAGTCCTGGTCCTGATTACTCATCAAGGAATTTTGTTGGAAGAGAAGCTTACAAAAAAAAGTTGGAGGGCACAATGACGTCTGATTTAGGCAAGCTTCCTCATGATAGAACTCATGAAGGCATTGCAAACTACATCAAAATATTGACAAATTTGAATGCAATATTGGAAAGAACATTGTTTTCAACTTACTCTTCCAAGTATGGATGGCTGATGAGGTTGCATGTCATTTACTATAACATCACAAATTTTTCCCTTCCAACCGACAAAGAATGGAGCATACTAAAGAAACTGACATAATCATCTTGATCTCATCAATCATAGTATGTGAAAGTACTTTCATTTTCAATCATCTCTATATATTTAGTATATATCTTTGATATTATCCTAAATACTAGAATCAAGTTTAAAGTAACAAGTTTGAACTTTTTTTTTTGAACAGGATCAATGTTGCAGATGTTATTGCCAATGCTAATTTACTAAATCGGCTTGTCAAATATAGAAATGTACAGTTGTAGAGATGTTGTAGACTTTTAGTTGTCTTACTGATTTAGATTTTGAGACTTCACATTAGGAAAATCGACCTGAAGTTGTTGTTGCTCCCTTGTTTCTATAAAAGTGAATTCAGGGTCATTGGCTTAGGGTAATGAAATTGAAATTGGGCAATGTGCCAAATTGCCAATGGGTATTGAGTCATTGACTTTTGTAAACAGAGTCATGGAGTTGTGTTCTTACTAATATTAATGAATGAATTGTTACATTGTATCATATTTGTAATTAAATTAATGAGAATCAGTATTTCTAAGAATTGTAACATGTTAATCGCTATGTTGTCAAAAAAAAATGAAAAATCTACAAGAATTATACCATATGAGCTTAATAATGCAAATGAAAACCATTATTAATTCTGGGATTGAATCTTGATGACATTATCAACCACATTCATGTTTTTGACATTGGAATATGCTATTATGCATGATTGATGATGAGATACAGAAACTAACAGTAGACTTCAAGAAAAAGTTTAATAAATACCTAGGACCTACTAATTCTACAATGGTTCAAGCTACCACATCGTATCATTATTAGGATCCTTGGATTCATCACCATCAACTTCATAGCTTCCTTAGTTCTTCGATATGTTTTCTTCACTCTACATACCTCTGCTTAACTGGTGTTCACCACTAGCAATACCAGTACTAATGCATGATTCAATGACATCATTGTCTTTGGCACTCCCACTTTGGTTTGAAATGTTGCCCAACCCTCTTCTCTAACATTTCTTCCTCCACAATTTCAGTGCCCTTTCATAAGGAAAAGTATTGACTTCATACCTAGATGTATAGAGCCTCAAGCAATTTTCCAGATTCTTGTCTAGTTTTTTTCTTAGCTTTGACTTTAGGAATCCCAAAGCACTAAAAACTCTCTCATCCTCCACCGACCCCAATATCATGGTCAAACATAAATCAGCAAGCTTGAAATATTCTAATATTGAATCGACCAACATTTCACTCTCAACTAGATTTTTCCAAAGCCTTGTTACTGATCCATCTTCGAGAGGGTTCTGAATAATATTATATTGTTCCCTCATTGTTATTGAAAAATGACCTGATTGGTCTCTCAAATGAGATTCATCTAAAATTCCATTTAGAGTTACTCCATTTAACTCTTTGGTTTTGCAAAAATGATCTATCAAAGTTAGTAGCTTAGTTTTAAAATCTTTCGAACTGTTTAGACTCCAATATCGAGGAAACACAATAGCCATGGATTCAAGTAGTTTGACTAGAGGGAATCTTGCTCTAATCTATGTGGAAAGATCATAGGCAATGTGCTTCACAAAAGCTTTTACAGACTCAATGATCTTGGTAAAGTCTTCCCTTTTAATACTTGATACTCGCTTTATGGGGTTCTTTCCTAGTTCCTCAGACTCGATCATGGTAAAGTAGTGCATTGGTATCTCAACTCTGTGAATTGTGCACATAACTCCTCATTTGCATCAATTTTTAAAAAGTTATTAGGATTGTCCAAATCTGTGATTTTCAGCCAGCTGGAAAATTTTACATCATCAAATAATTGATAGAGATTATCGAGTGTCAAGAATGTCAATTTACATAGTGTAGCATATTCTACATTATACATAGCTCTTTGTTGGGCCTTTTTCATTAAATTTCTCATTTCCTTAAGCATGGGGAGAAGACCTGCTAATGTTAAGAGTGTCTCTACATTACTTAACATTCACAGTAGAGCAAGAAATTTTAGTTTCCCTACTTTGTCATGACTTGAGTTCATTAGACCAAGCAACGATTGATATTCTAAAAAAACTAGATGTGCTGGTCCATCCAAAGAGATCCATCTGGTATCATTATCCTTAAGAAGCTTGTTCCCATCGGTTATTCCTTCAGAAAAGTGTTGAAATTCCCTCAATTGTTTTGGACTTCAAAAAAAGTATTGGTAGAGCTCTTTGATTAAAAATTCATTTTTTTTTGTGCTGGAGCATGCTTTTTGACAACTCCAAAAGTTAGATTCATTCTTTGGGCCATGCAGTGAATGGGAGTAATGTAGGGTTCACAAGAAGATTGTATCTTTGTGCAAAGACCACCCTTGTGGCCTTGCATTACTGAAGCTACATCTGCTCCAACACACACCATCTTTTTGGCAATCATCATGTCATTTATACCTCCATATTCAATTAAAGAACTCTTTACTAGTTCAAATAAATTTTTTGATGTCGCATTATCCTTCATTTTAGCAACAGTTAGTAGATGAGGTTGGTGAACAAAATTGTGTATAGTATAAACATGCATGCATACCCAAGAAGTATTGTCTACTGTTGTAACCTCATCTAAAGACAATGCAATAAAATTTGACTCTTTGATTTTTGCCTTTAGATCCTCTTTTTCAACCTTGGCAAGACAACTTGCCCATTCTCATCCACTATTTACTGACCAGTGACTGTTAGGATAGCTACGAACTTTCAAAAAGTGTAATAAAACACTCAATGATGGGTAGTCTATCATAGGATTCCCTCTGCTCAAAATATTAAACACAACACTTAACTGAATAGCTTTTCCCATTAGTTCTACTTCCAATGCTTTTCTGAAACAAGCTTCAATAGAGCCTTTAACTTCACCAGGCTTCATCTTTATATTATGTTGAAATTCATATAATTTTGTATTCCTAACATGCTGAGATTCCTCCTTTATTTTCCATCTTATCACTATTTTTTGAACTCCATCTATGGTTTTCTTTTCATAAACTTTACCCATATGCTTCTCTATGGTGTCAATTTTTAGCTGCAACCTCTTTTTCTTCTTATTTATCTTGCTACAAATCTTACATTTGCATTCTACTAGAGGCTCACCTTCAATTGGATTATCCACTGGTTCAATGAATGGATACTTAGAGACCCATTCTAATTGAAAATTCCTTTACAGATCCCATATCCGATCTTTTTTTGATTCTCTATCATTCTTTGAATTGTATTTTATTTTCTTCTTCCCAGCACCATCATCTTCTCTGACATTCTTAGTCTCATCCAAGTCGATTATATCATTATCGCTAGTCTGGGTATTTAACTGAAAATCTTCTTCAAGTTCATCATGATCTAAGATATCAGGTTCGCTGACTTCTTCAATATGTCATGTAGGTTCAAGTTGTGAATCTTGAAAATATTCTTGTGATGAAGTAGCTTCCCGATTTTGGCCAGAAACATTTCCAACACCATGACCAAACACTAGTACAAAAACAGCAAAATTAGACTAAAAAAACTACTAAAAATCACATATAGATGACCAATTTTGATCACATGACCAGTAATAGTTTATTGCCAGTCATTTGTAACACCACCAAATTTGTGACTAAACAAATTGTAGTCATTTGTTGGTTGTTTTGAATGATCAATTTGGTAGTATTTTTACTCATTAATTTAGTCATTTGTTGTTGTTAATTGGTCATTCATTTAATCTTGATAGTCATTTATTTAATCATTAAAATCATTAATTTGTGTCAATTGGTAATATATTTAATCATTTGTATCAACTAATTTCCATCCATTGGTAGTATATTTGATCATTTTAATCATTAATTTAGTCAATGTTGTTAATAATTAGTATTTATTTAATCACGTTAACACTTAATTGATATCGATTGGTAATATATTTAGTCATTTGTATCAACTAATTTCCATCCATTGGTAGTATATTTGATCATTTTAATCATTAATTTAGTCAACGTTGTTAATAATTAGTCATTTATTTAATCACGATAACAATTAATTGATATCGATTGGTAATATATTTAGTCATTGTCACTCTTATGTTTCCATCTACTAAGAGTATATTTAATCACTATTATATTTTGGTTCTCATTAATTGGTATTAAATTTAGTTGTGATATAAATAATGTATTAAATTACATAAATTTAATAATGCAAAAAAGGCATATATTAAAGTTGAAGTAAACCATAAAAGAAATTAAAAATATATTAACATATACAAACAATATTCAACATCATGAGAAAGAAAGGTAATCTACAATTTTAAAATATAATATGTATCAAGTAATAAAATGTCAACGTTGAGAGTATACATAATTATATCTAAAAATATCAAAGTTATTAAGAGTTTCCAACTCATTAAATACACCATGAATGTTTGGTATCTAGTGCATGATAAACATCAACTAATTCATTTTCTCCAAAAAAATTATTGGCCACCGTGCAAAGGATCCTTCTTTCTCTTTTAGATGGATTGCTCCATCTAGTTTGTCTTCATAAACAAGTGGTACGTTACTTGTGACCCTCACAAGTTCTACATTTGCATCACTCATTCCTTTCAAGTTTTCTCCATGTATGATAGATAGTGAATGGATCCACCCAACACCAACAACAGCACTATCAAATGGATCCAACACTCTGACTTTATCTCCTTCTTGGAGTTCATGAATATTTTTCTGCAAAAAAAAAAGGTGCATAGGTAATTATGTGACTTATTAACATAATAATTATCACATAGGTAAACATTTGACTTATTAACATAATAAAACAACCATTACTGGCTCAAATAGTACTTTCATGTGTTAAAACAAATACCATGAAATACACAACAATAAATAAAAATCACCTTGCTTTTAACATGAAGTCTTCTTTGAACATCATATAGATCCTCATCCAGTTCAACATGTTCACTATCAACATCCTTCTCAAATTGTGGAGCTTTATAGATAGGTCTATTGAGAGCGTCTTTCCCTATATGCACAGTAGACTAAAGAGAAAACAAGTACAAGTCATATGCTGGAAGAGGGTATGATATGTAAACCTTGGCAAGAAATAAGTACAATTCTAAATTGTGCAATGAAGATAGCTAATAAATATTGTGACAAATTAACTTACATCTAGAAAAATGCAAAATCTATAATTATTTGTTTAAAATAACATTTCAAGCATGAAGATTAGGATAGATAATTGACAACTATTACATTACCTCAACTTTACCACAACTATAACTATGTTGATCCACATTCATGTCCACTAATTCATCACAATCGCTGTCAATATCAGCAGCTTTGTTGGCATCAAAGCATTTTTGTGCAGCTTTGATAGAATTGCTCTGCACGTGGTTAAATTGTTAGTAGATAGATCAATGCAATGGTAGATTAAATGCAATGGTGGCATTTTCTTCCATGTCAGAAACAACAATAGTGTATTGCAAACTGACCATCACTAGTCATCATTGCTACAGGATTATTACATCAAATAAGTGACAAATAAATCTTTAAGGTCTTATAAATAGATCAGCATATTCCCCTCTCATTATTACACAGATCAATGAGGAGTATTAACACTATACAAGAAAGAAGAAAATAAGGGGGCTAACATTATCCAAGAAATAAGTAATTGCTGTCTAGAAAGAGGAAGTCAGATCACACAAAGGAAGAAGACATCTCATCTATAATTGCAGCCAAAGGAAGGAATTAATATGACCTAAGTTAGATAACTAACTAATGATATTGTTAGTTACAAGGAAGAGGTATGATTTGTTAAAATAGTAATTTAGTTTGAAAGAGTTCTGATCAAAGAGATACAACTTTTCACATCATGCCCTTTGTTTCTTAATAAGGGAAGATCATCCATTTCTTCAAGGGGCATATTTTATTGGCATATAGTCTTCATACCTGAAGCACTTAAAGGGATTTAATACAGCTAACTAAAGGAGGTATTTGTCCCCTGTTGGGCAAGGTCAAAAACACATGAAAAGAAGAAATTGACAAGTAGAAACAACATCCCAAATTATTGCAAGAATAAAAGATTGTAATCAGACTAAGGCATAAACTTCTCACATAAAATTGCATGAAACTTGAGCCATTATTCAGCAACAATGACAAAGATTAGACTCACAAGAAGGCATTAAAGAAACATAAAATTAAAGGATAATAATTTGAAAGAGGATCAAGTACAAGATCCTATTTCTCATACCAAATTACATCTATTCCATTTGCATGATTATGAAAGACAATTTCAGAGAAGGTGATCAGATTATTGTAAGGATCAGGTGCTTGATTTCAATATAGTTCATTAATAAGCATCTCAGTAAATCAAAGCAATATAGATCAGGAATCTAGGCAGAGCATCATCCTGGATTAGAGCAATATTAATATGACATCATTTTGCATTCCCCAATCTACTCTATAGTATCGATATCAAAGAAGTTTTGGTTCATAGATATTACCCTTCATTTTCAGATCAGAATTTATATCAGCATTCTAGTTTGGAAATAAATCTCAGAAATTAAAGTAAACTTTATCCTCATTAATATAAAGATATTTGGAATTTGCATTGATTGATTTCTTTTATCTCTTACAAGCCATCAAACAAGGATAATTGATTTATTACAACATCAATCATAAGAGATAAGACAAACTTGAAGTAATTGCATAAGGGGACATTACAGTTTGTTACAACATGATAAGTTGTAACAACTCCAAAATATAGGCATACACTAAAATAACATAATAATTAAAACATAAATGGCTTAGAAGATAAGCATACCTTAGTATTGAATATCTAGTTATTAGTTGCCTTATTAACACCTATATTTGGAGATAAGTGAAAGCAAGCACATTAAAAAGAGATTCCAAATATCTATTAAATTGAGTGATAAGCATATACAATAATTCAAATATAATAAGATAGTGAGAAATGACCTGTGGAGTCTCGTTTCTTCTTAACCGTAACATTCTCTTTAATTCCTTGACCATCTTTTCCCAAGCCTTCACCTTCTTTCCAAACCTTGCAAAGAACAAGTAGAGGGGAAAAAATGAGAAACTTACATAAGACATGCAAAAAACAATATGTACTTACCTTTTAGAACCTGTAACATAAACTTAAGTTCAAATATAGACAACAACATAATAGAAGATGGTCAGAGTCATGGGTTTCCTGAAGTCGTAGATTACTCATCTCAATATGAAGTCATAGAGATTACTTAGATTACTTGTCTCAATATAAATTCTTAGAGGGATGTTGTTGTTTAGAAGTTGAGAAAGCAATTCAAACATACTAGCAGTAGACATACTAATAGACAAAAAGAGGATGAATCTTCTTTTCTTACCCATAATCTTCTTTGCCTATGAGCTCAGCCTTTGACGCAACACAATAGAGAATGCTATTGATATGCAATGAAAGATGCAAAATGAAGGTACTTTAAACCTCAAATGAGTAATCTACAACTCAGAATGGGTATCAACCTTTGTAATCAAACATATGTTTTTAACTCAAATAATTTAAAAAGTTTCTCTGAGGTCCTCTAATATGACATGGTTCTCCAAGGTTTTGAATTTTTTATCCTAAAAAACATGTGATGCTTTCATCAAGATGCAAAATAATGATTAAATCCCCAGATTTATGATTGAACACGTAGGTTTGCACTGATTTTTGCAACATGTTTCACAAAAAATACATAAGTTCAAATATGGTTCAAACAATCTCCAATACATCCACCTGGTCATATTATAACATCACATTCTTACTCCAGCCATCAAATCACTCCTGGTGCAGGGGCACCTAATGGACACATGAAGCTACAGGGTACACCAAGAGACCATGAAGGTACCAAGGGAAATCAATGCCTAATGAAGACATTTCAAGTCATTTGATGATGGATTATGGCTATTGAAGCCATCAAAATGTAAGGAATTTCATAAAGTTGTCAAATTGTAAGGTATTGCCAAGAATAGGCAATGTGATGTAAGGAATCATTATGAAGTCAATGTGATGTAAGGGGTCATTTGAAGTCCTAGAGTGTCCTAGGAAGAGTTATAGGTTGATAGAATGAATAATAGTGTTTACATAATGTAATAAGGCTCTAAAATGTGTAAAGGGCACTAAAAGTGCAAGATTTTGTAACATTGTCAACATTGACAATATAGGCCAAATATGGCACACTAGAGGGAGTTAAGGGTGAAGGTGGAGTCTTTAGGTCACTTAGGTATCATAAAGTCATTTAGATACAATAATAAATGTTCCCAATGTCTTAAGCCAAGAAAGTGGCAAAGGGAAAACAAATAAGTAATGATTGTCATTTAAAAGTTATCAAAATAGTTTGTTTACTGACATATGACAGTTAAGGGATAGTTATAAGGTTTTGATCAACTTTGAGTCAGTTTTGGGAGTTATATTAGAGGTAAAAGTCTGGAAAGAAATGTCTTTATAAGACACAATAGGTAGTAGTCAAGAGAGAAGAATGTATCAAGGAAAAGAAATAAAAAGAGGAATTTTGTAACTCACTGTCACAGTGACAGTTTTCTATTTTGCAAGATTCAGTTTGGTAATCCAATAAAGTTCTTTCCATTCAAGATTTACTATTTTTATCCTTGAAAATATTGTCATCATTTGTTAACTTTTTGCAAAGATTTTGTAAGTTATTTTCAAGCAAAACTATTTTTGAGATCTCTGCTGTCATAGGAAACGTGACAGTCTGTCACTGTTTTGTAGTCATTTATGGAGACAAGCCTCTCCCACTTTCTATGATTGGAATGTAACTTGTGGGAGAGGTAATTAAGTGTATAAATATGATGTTTTTTATATGATTTTAATCCAGGAGGGTGTGTGACAGTGTATAGAGACAGAACAGTGTGTGTGACTGTTGAACCAAATAGTGAAGGTGCATTTGCAAGGCACCACATGGTGAATATGAGTAAATTGAGATTGGAGTGGGTAAATGAGTGTTGAAAAAATTTGAGAGAGTATTTTTAAAGGTTTCTAAACCATTAGTAAGGTTTTGTGTGTTGGATAAGAGACTTTTCTAGAAAGCCCTAGGTTAGAAACCCTTAAAAGGAGGGTTTGTTGAAAGAATGCTTAGATGTGAGTGGTTGTCCAAAAAAATTTAGAAATCCTGATGTTTAGTAGATTCTCTAAGACTTTTTCAAGGTTTGGAGTGTTGAGGATAAGAGAAAAGGGTAGTTGCTTTGGAATTGGAGGGCTAATTAGGCCTAGGTGCATGTAGAGACAGCCATAGAAAGGTTCACCAGTCACAGGTTGAAGGAATGAGATTTACAGGGTTTTAAGAACTCAATAATGGGTATTTGAAAAGGTTAAGGAGTTACTAGGGTGTTTGGGAAATTTGGGAGTAAAGTACAATTTATCACCTTATAACCTCTACTAACCCAACTAGCCCCATTAAGCCCATTTGGCTTATATTGCCAACATTGGCAATTTTTACAAATATTGCACTTTTAGTGCCTATGACAATATTTAGAGGCTTTAATAGCCTTGTTACATATTTTAATACCCCTATAGATCATTTTCAACAACCACTAACCTAGGATCAACAAAATCTATTCCTAGGTACCTTCTAGACTCAATATTGCCTTTAAGGCTTACATTTATGATTTGTTTACAAAATGATCAATGGATGATCAACATAATATTTCAAGACCATGAGAATTCTTATTACATGTTTTAATGACCCTTGAAGGCCATTTGTCTTCAACACCTCCCAGGGATCCATTAGTGACCCCATTGCTCTTCCTACCTCTTGGATTTGACCTTGGTGCTCCTGCACCAAGACCCCAAAGGGGTGCCCTGGTGCAGGGCACCTATGGATCCATGGCATTCAAAATTGCTAGGTAGGTTTAGTAGTTGGTCTTGGTCCTTTTTTGCATTGTAATGACCCATTTGTAAGGTGCTTGATCACTAAGGTGACTTTATAAACCTAGTGGATCAATGCAACCATGGGGTCCATATAGTTGATCTTAGTTGATTTCATGTTTTAGTGTGTCTAGATGATAGGCCTAAGTCATTCTAGGGGTCTATAGGTCAGGAACAACCTTAGGAACATGTTTTAAGCCTAAGTATGCCAAAAAATACAATTGGCATTGTTATGTCTTAACAACCTTTTGAAAAGGTGTGTCTTTTGTTTTCAAAAGGTAGTTCCCAACAATCAAATGGGAAAAAATGGTCAGTAATTTTATTTAAACCATTGTAATGTGATCCAAGATAGAGGAGAGGATCATTTGTATGAAGGCTTGAAGTTAATAAATGCAAAAAACCCTTAAAATTCTTTAAAAAACCTGTGAGATAGCAAATTGTACAACCTGATACGGATTGTTCATGATTGCTAATGTAATTTTCTATGTGGAGAAATGTTTTAGTCATCTTTTGGTTTTGGTTTGAATCCATTCAATCAGGGAGTCAAAAGTTATCCTATTTTTTCTAGGACTGGTCCAGAATTCTGTCTAGAAAGAACAGTTTGCCTTAATGGAGGTCTAACTTGCAAACCCCACGGTGGAAAATTCTAAAATTGGAGGGAATGCAAGTTATAAGTCTAAACTCTATGATTCTAGATTTTCAAGGCATTTGGAGTAGGGTTAGGGCACTTTCAAGCTGGCCCTAGGTCAAGTTAATGAGCAAACTTGACTAGGAGAATGAGCAAAGTGGAGACAGTCTTGAAATCTGAGTTGTTCAAAGGTACCAAATGTTGTTATTGAGTGATTTGGAGTTTTCTTGGATAGCCTTGAGGGTTTGGGGTCTTGGGAACCCATATTGACATTTTCCATGATGCCCTAGCTTAGCCTGATCAACTAGGCCTAGGAGTGCAAGTGGGGTTTGGGGGTGTAGGACTAAGATCTATCCAAGTCCTTTTGGAATCCAACAAAACTACCAAATGGGTATCCTGAATGGTGATTATTTTCCCTGGGTGTGTGGGAAAATTGTAATTTAAAGCCCAAAAACTGAGTTAGAAGGGCTAATTAGCCTATTAGGCCTAATAACTAGAAGTGAGGGTTTGAGACTTGGAGGGTCCAAACAAGTTGTGGAATATGAGTGCTAGGGGCACAAATAGACTATCTCCAAAGGAATTTTCTTGAGAAGTGAAGTGTTTTGTAGTGTTGCTTCATAACCCCATTGTGTAGAGTGTACCCGGGTGAAGGGTAAGTTGCCAAATTTGAGTGTTGGTTTTAAGACCTGGTTGTGGAAAGGCCTTGGAAGGCTTAAGGAGGTCCTTAGCTATAGACTCTGCATCATGCCCATTCCATCTAGCATAATCCTGACAATCCAAACTAGAGATAACTATCATCCAAATGGACTCAATCATACTAGAAACTCTTCCCTATTCATAATGTATGACTGTGCACTGCACTTTCCTGCAAAAATAGAAAGTCTCTATTCTATCTCTAACAAGCATTGAAATCATAGATCAACCAGAGATCAAAACAAAACTAGAAGTAGAGATATACTAAAGCCAGAGTACCTCTTTTTAAACTATTAATACTTATGGTAAACTGAAATGTGATGACAAACCTGTAAAAAATTGTTAAAATTAAGCAGGCAAACATTTTTTATTTTATTTTAAAATATATGTTGGATTCTTTTATTTTGACGATAAATTTTGATGGTGCATTTTTTATTTTATTTTAAAATATATGTTGGACTCTTTTATTACCATAACAACATACTAGTTGACAACGCTAAAAAATTCAAAATAGAATTAGATGAATAGAGCCTCTTACCTGATTTGAATCCATAAAATTATGGACCTTCCATGTAGAAACTATAGGCTTAATAGAAGTGGCCAACTGTGATACTGTCTCAGCCAGTCCATCCATACATGTAGCAGAGGTAGCCAACTGGGATACTTTCTCAGTGAGTCCATGTATGCAATTCATTATTTGTTCATACCTATCATTTGAGCTAAAATGATCTGTAGAGGCTATTACATGACGTGCAACAGATGGCTGTGAGATCTCATTTGATGGACTAGATTTCCAACTCATATTGTTGTTCGATCTAGGATCCAATGTTTCCATATAATTGACAATTTCTTCTAAACTTGCTTCTTTGTTATTATTTTCCATCTACAATACAACATTAATATCAACAAATAGTTAGTTCAATAAATAATTCCAATAAATATTCACATAAATTGAACCAAAAAATTAGGCACTTACTCCAAATTTGTCCTTTTTAGCCTGCAACCCGCCTCGGCCAAATGTGTATCCAACTGTTACATTATCTCTTGCTCTCTTGCATCTACAACTTTTAATCAAATATTCTTCAGAACTCATGCTTTCTTTCAATGCCTCCCATTGTCTAGGAGATAGAGTAGATTGTAACCTATCTTTCCCATCCATTATAGTTTTTCTGCAAGTGTATCTAAAATTATTCATCAAAATTCTCATTTTTTTCTTGTAATATCTTCGAGAGATTTTTCCACCAGTAGTCTCAAAATTATTTTCCATCTTTTGTATGACAATTTCCACATTTCATGGATCTTGATCTGCAAAGTTTGTCTTGCAAATATCCAAATGGGTTCTACATCGCATGCCCAGCTCAGAGGCCCACCTTGCAACATTTTTCCCAATGGGCTCACCATCTCTTGATACCTCAACCAAGAATGGCTTCTTGCCTTCTAATTTTCTCTATTTTGCATCCCTCTCTGTAGATCTATATAAATTTTGACTCAATCTTCTCTTTTTGACAAAAGTAGGCACATCTTCCATATTTAAACCGCTGCCAATATTTTTTTTCTGATTTATTAGTTCCATCAGAAGATGTAATAGGTACATTGGATGAAAGCAATATCTCTTCATTCCTTTCAGCAACTTGAAATTCACCATCTTTACCTACATTAAGTGTGTCATGAGTAGTTATATCACTACCTATCTTTGTAGACTTTTTCTCAAAGACATCCTTTATCACTCTTGCAAAAATCTTTTTCATATTTTTTGTTCCTTGACTCCCATGTTTTTCAATAATCTCTTTGAGACTTTGTGTTAAAAGATCTTCATGATGTTGTGCATCACCATGTTCTATATCTAATTATGCATCACCATGTACTTTATCAAGATGCACATCACTATGCATTATACTTGGCTGCACATCATCACAACTATTGTTTCCACCAAGTGTATGTGTTGTTGAATCACAAATTCATTGGCTTTTATGAGTTGTTAGCACTCTATCTTTGATTTCCTTTTGTTTTCCTTTTTTATTTCCTATGCAGTTTGTTTCTTTCCTATATAACCAAAAATATCATATTATATCTTGTATACATAAAGCTCAAGCCTTTAAATTTTCAGTAAACACTATTAAACAATAACATACTACTCACTGGATTTACAACTTACCTGTTTGTTAATCCAAGCTGTGACAAATATTCATTATTCCTTGCCACACATTTTCTACGAGACTTCTCGTACTCTGTCAATAGAATTTCAGCATTCTCACCACTATCATCTAATTTGGGCCTCACATTCTTTCTCCTCATTTCCTGAAATCCAAATAAGTGATAATGTATAAATCAAAAACTTGAATCAAAATGTAAACAAAGACAAATTTCAACAACTAAATGCTTGACAAGATACTAAAAAAGAGCTTTGTTTGACATGGTCTGAATAGTCTACATAAGGATAGTCAGCCTTATAAGGACAGTCAAATAGTAGAATAAATCTAAACTTCCATCTCCTCAAGCCCGTGGCCCTAATGTGCATCAATTTATGGACAAAGCCCATATTTACTGACTACAACAGTTCAAATATTTCATGTAACTATTCAGTCACATTAATGGCTTGCCAAACATTGCATGAGACCTTGAAACCTCATGGTATAGTTAATGTACACCATCTCCTTCATCCTTGTCTAAGAGAGGAGGTTATTCATGCGTGCAAAATGAAAGGGATCACATTTTGTGTGCTCACTGCTTTCCCTAAGGAGGGTTTGAATCAGTTTTAATCAAATGAAGATAACTTTTTCTATACTCAATCAAATTAACTCCTTCAAAGCCCAAATTACTCTAGATTAAAAATATTAACATGTCCAAATAGAAAAGTTTCAAAACAAATCCATTAAGCCCATTGTAATCATATTCAAAGTTGACTGTTGCAGAAAAAGAACATGAAAATGAAGAACCTGAACACTTTTATTTGATTCACACTCCAAAATCCTAACCACCTACATTTCTTGGGCTATCCCCCATACAACCATATATCTAATGACTCAATATTTACACCAACCAATTGCATTTTCTTGAAAGTTTCTAAAGCCTTTTCAACAAATTTATATTGTACATATCCTACAATCATAACATTCCATGAGACCACATTTCTTTTAGACAATCTCTTGAGCACTCATCATATAATGGCCATCAACAATATGTTATGATGCTTGATTCCACTATCTACTACTGTTGATGTAATGGCCTCCTTTAAACCATAATAACCAGTCAAAGTTAGCTTGCATAGGTCATTTTAATAGATTCATAGCCTCATGGATTGTTATTACAAGTATCTTTAAGTCTCTTCAATGCCCTATTTTCTCTTTTTCATGGTCCCTTCCAATTAGGGTCCTCTTCTCACCCACCATAATCTTGAGTCAAAAATTGACGGTGCTACCATTATTGATGGTTTGACAATTTCATAGGTAGTCATTACTGGAATGAATAAGGAAATGAAGGAAATGGTCTTAAATTTCCATTTTATGCAATGGCTTCCTAAATGAAAACAAGAGATATTTTAGTATTATATGACACTATCAAAGAATATAGATTATTGTTCTTATGAATTCACATAACTTTTTAGATCATCAGTGAAAATTATCTGCAAATATCTATTATAGGCAGGGATTGGTGAATTCACACATCTTGTCATGAGACCATTTATCTTATACACTTTAGGACATTAGGAGGCATCAAACATCTATTAAAAGACTTTCCATCCACTTGGAATCACAATATTGGCTTCTCACTTCAATGAGGGTAACTAAGCCTACTAGCCCTGTCTACCCAGGTTTAGGAATTCAACATCCAATAACAAAATTTGGAGACCAACAAAAAACCATATGGGATACCTTTTGACATTTTATAATTCATATTCAAAGATGACACCAAGAGCAATTGAGACCTCTGATCACAAACTAACTATTGCAAGGCTTTTAAGGGCTAATTAGGCCACTATTGCACAACAACTACCCCCAAATTACACCATAAAACCAAACCAACACCATGGAGAGGTGGAAAGGAACTTTAAAACAAGGAATCCACAGGTTTACAGTGCCTAAACACCTCAAGATTACACCAGGTTTAGAAAATGCACTCACAGTCATGAAAACTAGTCATTTTCCACCCCAAATCAGACCTAGGGCATCAAACCATTGTCACCAATCATCAAATCTCACTTCAAAACCTCCAAAAGGGCACAACAATTAAAGGTCTGTCTATAGTAAATAAGACTGTCACGTGATAGACAGTCACTGTCTAAGGCAAATTTAGAAACTTCACCTCTCCCACTGCTATGTTAGTCATGTAACTCATGGGAGAGGTTGTAAAAATGTTGAATGCACTTATTTAATGATGTTTTATGTAGAGATTTGTAGCGGTATGGATGGATGAAGTCACTGTTTGAGAGAAAGTGATGTTTGGAACACTAGATGAATAGGACAGTTATAGGTTTGGAGATTCCATCTAAAGGAAGGCTATGCTTTATGGCATGGAAGGTCAAGATAAGACCAAGTGAAGGTGTTGGATCCATTGGAAGGATCAAGAAACATTTGCAAAGGTGAGTTTGATAAAAACCCTTGGTTGAGGCACCTAGGAAGGAGGGTTTACTAGTTGGGTAAGGAAAACTTGATGGAATCTCCAATAAATTGAAAAATCCTTTGTTTGGGGTGACAAGACAACTCTGTGTGAGGTCAGATAGTTTGTGGGATGTGATTCATTAGTACTTGCTTTGCAACAGGAGGGCTAAAAGAGGGCTTATTGTGAGGTAGCAGTCATGGTTCTGGTATTTGGTCCAAAGGAGTGGTATGAGATTTTTAAATATGTTGTGTAGCATGAAAAAGGGTATCTAGATCTATTTTTTGATTTCAGAGTGTCTTGGGAAAGGTGAGAGAAAATAGTGAAAAACTGATTAGGCAGGGCTAATTGGGAAATAGGCCTAATGAAGGGCTTGTAGTGGATTTTGGTATCAAATGAAGAGATGAGGGTTTGGAATCCTTGAGAACATGTTAGTTGAAGTTTTTTAAGATGTATGAAGGTGGAGGAATCACCTGGTTGAAGTGAAGACAAGATTTGAGCCTATTGAGGCATTGTGGGAATAAAGGATAGTTTGTTGAAAAGATTGTTTAGATGAATCCAATGGATGGATTGAGGGACAGAGGTTATGTTTCTAAGATGTAGAGCCTATGGTGGCACAAGAGAATGGTGTGTGTACTCTAATATGTTAGCCATTTTTCTTGCACGGATAAATAACTAGATCATAACCTGATCTCTCCCCTTTGATGCTCTTTTCCTAGCAAGAGAAATGCTAATTGACAAGGATTAAATCCTTCTTCACTTCGGGCTCCACAAACCTAGGTGGGTGTACCTATCTTCAGACTCACTGCCTCACAATGAAATCTTTGCAGTGGATCAGGGGTTCTCACAATGACTTGCTAATGTCTCTTGCTACAACTGATGCATGGCTTAGAAAGCCAATCCATGATATTAACAAAAGAAAACAATCATTGCAGAAAAATGGCAAATGTGACAAGGGTAATCACCCTTCTTCTCTTCGAGTTTTAAACTCAGGCAGGTTAACCTAATGATTCACTCTTCAAGGAATCAACAAATAAATTGTACTACTTGAATACAATTAGACATGAATGTTCACAGTAACATGAAAGGGAAAAGTGATTTGATTAAATTGATGCTAGTTTGGCAAATGACTTCTAACAGTAAAGACCAGTGCCTTCAATCTGGGCATGGAGTCAAAACTAGTAAATATAAACTCAAACTACAAACCATGTTTCATTGATTAATATCCCTGCGTTAATGCCTTACATTAACACATTTTCATCGCTCAATATGAAGAATCATACAAATTCATCGCATTGATCAATTTCCAATCTGCATTTAAGGATTTTACAATCCTTCCTTGAAGGATATCCAAATACAAACAGATACATTCTCCCTTGGAGAAGACAAACTCAATATCCCTTGAACACTGAATTCATACTGAAATTGAAACTCAATACAATGAAGACAATTCTCTGAAAACCATACATGCCTTACATATATTTCGATTTGCAATCAAATTTACAAACACTTATATTGAATCTATGACAGAAAATGAAACACACAGAAAACCATTATGCTAGACAATCATGAACCAAAGTTGGAACTCAAACTTGCAGAGCTCTGCTCCTACAAAAAGATTGGAACCCTTACAAAAGATCTGAAATCAGAATAAGAAGGAGAGGAGAAAACTCCAAATTCATCCACAAACTGACACTTGTCAAACTCTGCATTACCTACTGAATGAGTCATCGCTCTGAACTGAATGAATCACCGGATGCAACAAATAAGATATTTCCAAAATATCTTCCTGGCCCCCTATTTCTTTCAACTGCAAATATCTCAAAACCAGCATGACCTGCATTGAAACTGACCTCAGAAATGGATTCCTCATCTTCTCACCTTTCCGGCGGTATATAACACTTGATATCCGGGCGAAAAATAAAGCCCCCAACAATTAATTTTGTCCCCCATGCTCTGCAACTTCAAATATTCAAATTTTTATATAGTCAAAACTATATAAAAATATATTTATAATTTTGATTTTTTGGCCTTGAATGTGCACAAGAATCTGAATAAAATATTATTTTATTTTCTCCCAGATCGGGACCCACATGCCACGTGGCACCGGCCTGCCACCTCACCTACCAACTCACCTGGTCGCATGATCGCATGCGCCAGAAATGGCGCATGAAATCATGCGACTACTTCTTAGACCACCGCACACTTTCCTTCAAAAAATGGGGCCCATTCACCATCTCATAAGAATGCCACGTGGCGACCAGTCGCATGATCGCATGGGCCAGAAATGGCCCATGCGACCAACAGGGAGTTGCATGCGTATAGCTTTCACTTTTCAAGTTACCTTATATGTTTGTTGACTTGCTTATAAACAACTCAAATTTGCCCAGCGGGAGCAATGTGGGATTAAGTTTATGAGAGTTTTTTAAATAATACATTAAAATATACCTTAGTGCGCCCAGCTGGCATACACTTCCGGGCAGGCCCACATGAGCAGAGGATTCCACATGCCTTCTTCCTTAATTGATTCACGTTCATATTGGGTGTCAGTGTATATAAACATTATTTTGACATCAAAACTCATGAATGTGGGATAAATGTTCTCTGTGATCTTATAGGCAGTTTTGACAGTGACTCACTCAGTCACCTGTATCTCGTGAACCAGAACAAATTTTGAAAATCGCTTCAGTGGGAATCAAGAAAACTAGGTTTTAAACAACATATCCAAAATTTAGCCCGATCCAACGGTTCAATAAAAAGTTATGGCCCCCGCAACATGACTGTTTTTTCTTCTTCTACAAATCCGTGACTTCACAAATTCGTGTTGCAAAAACAAATCATTATGTGGATGGTAATTCCTTTTTGCTTTCTCAGAAAGAATATTTCCATTTAATACATAGCATCCATGTTACATTTAAAACTCCTCTTCCAATTTATTCTATTCACATATTTGCTTCATTGTCATGCACCACATTTTGATTACCTTCAGCCTGCAATCACTTTCATTGGCCAAATGTGCCCAGCCAAGCCTTGTATTTCTTTTAAACACTCACACTGGTAGCCCCTTCTATTTTTTGGTGTGGTGTGTAATGATCATATCCCTCAACACATATGCACACTGATTAAACATGCTGGCATTTATATATTCATATTAAGGCTGGCAACCTCTCAATCATAGTCATTTTCCTTCAATGCTCACTTGGGTTCCATTTCCTTGGCCTTTTGAAACCACTGAAAGAAGATATAATAAACACTAATGTCCTTCTTATCAAACCAATAGATATTTGCAACAATAATCAATTCCTTGATGACTTTCATTACATTCAAACAGACATTGACACTAGCATCCTTGGTCGCCTTTCATTTAGCATACCACTACAAAATCCACATTCACTCTTTGTATTTCTGTATGCAACCACTTGAAGGAAATTTGAGACAAAACCACATCGAAATCACAATCTCACTGTGCACCTTGTAAAATTTGTCAAATAACATTAGCTGGCCTCTGGAAGCGGCCTTGAAAACTTACTGAATGAAACTTTCAGAGACCAGCATCTTGGGCATTGATTCACCCCCAAACAAGGAACATGAATCCATAATTAGCATGCCCAGAAAATCAGATGATGAATTATCACCAAACACCAAAGTCAGCCAGTCAGTAACATTTTGAAACAAAACAGTGAAATAAGCATAAATTTGGTTTGAAATTGGCCTGGGAAAGTGGTCAAATGGATTGGTCATGGTTCTGGATTTGGCACAGTGGGAGTAAAACATGATTGCAACATGACCCAATCACTAGCTTGCTCATCGGATTACACAGGTATCTTTTATACCCTGTCAAATATAACCCTTAAAACTTTTGAACTTCTGGGTTTCAGCAAAATAGTGAAAACTGGGAATGGATTTGGCTTTGAAAAGTACTGAAACAGATTCACCAAGGGCTAAAAATTGACAGGCTAGAAGAAAAACATGTTTACAACATAGATCAATCATTAATTCTTCTTGACCAATCACCGGGCATCAGATACAACTTGACAAAGTAGGCTTCTGACAAAAGTTCGCACATTGCACCCTGTCCAGACAATGAAAACTTCAAATGGAATCGCATTGGGAAACTCATCCAATGGATTCGTCATGAGCTACAAACTAATAAAGACAAAGTAAAACTTTTTTACAATGTAGGGCACTAACCCAATTCTCATGACCAATCACAGAATGAAACTTATAAGATCACGAATAGGGCCTCTGGCAAAACTGTGAAAAGGTGCGCCAGACAGATTTAAGAAAAGACCTCTGAAAAGGGATGAATAAATATGATCAAAAATTATCACAGGGACCTGAAACCTAACACATAGAGAATATGAAATGTGTACGACAAGACACTAGGCTCATATTTTTATGACGCTCTCCAGGGTGCATATTATTCAACCTCAAAGTAGCCCTTCCCGGTGAATTCTACACTTAGCAATTTTCTGATTTTGAGACCCCCTAAAAATGAAATGATGCAAACCCATTTCAAAATGCCATTTTAGGACTTAGAATGAACCAATGAAACCTATGAAAGGCAATGGACAAATGCATTTTACGAAACCACCCAGAAAACACCCGGTTCCCACATGCATCCTGAAAGCAAAAATAATATAGATGCATGCTAATGTGTCCCATTCCTCAAAAATTTTAAAGGGTACCAACAGGAAAGAGGTTATGTTTCTAAGATGTAGAGCCTATGATGGCACAAGAGAATGGTGTGTGTACTCTAATATGGTTGAAGTTGACTGGATCAAGGAGAGTGATCCTATGAAGATGCTTGGTTGTGTTGTGAGAATACCAATAAAAGTCCCTCTTATTATGAATAACTGAAAGTCCACCTAGGTCTCTACATCACCAAGGATGAAGACTAAGAAGACACTAGAGGCAAAAAGATGACAACATGACCATATTGGGTCATTGAATGTAATAAGACCTTGTAAAGGTCCTTTTTGATATGTTTTGTAATCATTTTGTTAAAGTTCAAAATTGTAAGCCATTAATGGCATGATGGAAGGACAAGGGTTACCTCGGGGTCATTCAATGTAGTACAATGGAAAATGGAGTCCTAGAATGTACTAGGGTGCATAAATGAGGTCAAAGAGTCATAAAGTGCATATAAAATGCAATAAATATGATGTAATAGCAAAAATATGTCAAATTGTCAAAATGTTGTCAAACAAGCCACATAGGGCACTGAAGTGGAATCAAAAGGATAGGTGAAGTTCTTAAGTCCTATTAGGAGTATTGTCTCATTTAGGAATTGTGTTAAAAGTCTTTGACTGCCCGAGGTTAGGGTAAAGTACTGTTGTTAAGAGTTATTAAAAAGATATTAAAAACTGTTCAAAACTATCTCAAGACAGTTAAAGGAGTTTTTGGTCGTTGGACAGTTTGGAAAGGGAAAGGAAGATTATAAAACATGGTGTAGAGGAATGTACCAGGAGGTGTTGAGCATCTCAATGTAAATGCTTTGAAGAAATCAATACAATACATTAGTTCTCTGTTGCTTTAAGTCTGCTATAGAACAGTGAATTTTCTTTGTTCCTATCATTGTTTTGTGCAAAGTTTATTTGTTTTAATGCTTTCATCTTGATTCAAAAAATGTATTAGAATTTTTTAAGGTATTTTTCATCAGAAGAAAGTCATTTGATAAAGGTTTTTGCAGCAGTAAATTAATTGGCTGTCACTGTCACGTGACAGAGATAACATTCTGATATAAATTCAAGGATTTTACCCCTTCCACTGCTATAATGGATATGTAACTCATGGGAGAGGGTTTTTGAATGTCTAATGCATTTATAAAATGAGGTTGTGTGCAGGAATAAGCAGGAGGATGGAGAAGAAGGTCTCTAGTTGAGACAAAGTGATGTCTTGGGAACACAAGGTGTTTGGACCAGGCATGGTCTAGAGATTCTACCAACATGAGGGGTATATTTTATGACATAGAAAGTCATGTTAGGACAGCACTTAAGAAGCCTTATAGGGTACAAGGGTGGAATGAACAAGATATTTTGGACATCACTGAATGAGCATGTATTCCTTTCAAAATTGGTGCTTATGAAGATGTTTTGTGGTTTGATATTGTTCCAAAGATGGAATGACATTTGATCCTTGGGAGGACATGGTAGATGGAAAAGAGGATAGTACATTATGGAAAGGATAACACATATACTTTCAGTCATAAGGGGTAGATGATAGTAATGAGTCCATTGAAGAGAGGGCAAGCAACATGGCAAGTGCATGGTCACATTGGTGTGATGGAATGGATAGGTTTTGTAGAACCTAGAAGGAAAGATGATGAAGCAAGAGTAAAACAAAGTGTTCATGAAATTAGAGATGAGGAAGTGGATCAACCTAAG
This sequence comes from Chamaecyparis obtusa, assembly GCA_027943335.1. NCBI lineage: Eukaryota > Viridiplantae > Streptophyta > Pinopsida > Cupressales > Cupressaceae > Chamaecyparis > Chamaecyparis obtusa. Next base: position 840,972 of record BSBK01001913.1, read on the forward strand.
GTCCTAGTGAAAGAGGATATGGTGAAGGACTGTCCATTATAAGGACAAGATGTTGAAGGAAAGAACAAAGAGGTTGCAAGTGTGGTAGATAATTACTAGGGATATCAATGCTTAGTTTCTTGCTACTCATTAAGATACTCATGAAATACTTTCATCTCATTTCTAGTTATAATTATAAGCTAAGCACCTAGCCCAACATGCTAGACCAAACATTGGTAACTAATTGAGTGTGGTGATGATGCTTTGACTGGCATATATAGTCCCAAGGTAAGCAAGATCCAGTTTGCACTTAGACAATTCAAATCTAACTTAAAGGTTTCCATATCTAAACATTTTGTTAGCTTTTTAATAAAATTAGTTGAATAAATATGAATTGATTCCTTTAACATATTAAATTTATCCTGGGCATACCAAAAGTCTCATGAAGAGATGAAACAGGCACATTTAAAAGTAACTAACATAATCTGATTTATGTCCTTTCAGGTACTAAATTTAGCCTGGATGTACCAAAAGTATCAAGAAAAAGTTGAAACAGACACATTTAAAAGTAAATGAACATAATTTGATTTGCATCCCTTCATGACTCATCTATTAAATTTAACATTAATGTACCAAAAGACTCAAGAAAAGTTGGTAGAGACACATTTAAAAGTAAATGAAATAATCTGCTAAAAGCTAAATCATGTTTACTCAATAATGCATAAGTAGGCAAGTAATCTCCTTAATTCAAGCTATGCTTAAGGCATAATTTGCACCAAGTTATAAAACTATTTTCATATACAACCCATTACCACCTAGTCTAGAAGGAAAATTCTCATGTCAAGAAGCTCAACATGTCAATCATATTACACTGAAATCAATCAGATGCAACACATGCTCTAGGGAACTGGGACTAGACATCTGACAGGATAAATGTATGATAGCAATAGAATGGCTGGATGTTTTTTTATTTAGACCACCTCGGTAACTTTTCTGGAATGTTCAATCTCTTTATGATCTTCTTTCGATGTTCTATTTGTGCCTAATGGCTAGGATGATTTTATAATTCAAATCCTTAAAAAATGAAAGCACAATAATTTTAAAAAGATACATGTAGGTGGTGAAGTGCTCTTCTTTGGAGGACATTTTTCACAATTGCAGTGGTTGTTGTAGTACTGTGAGCATTCATTGATTATTATGGAAGTAGAAACTATGGGCTTTTTGGAGGTGGAGGACTGATAATGTTTGATGTGAGTTCAGTGACTATAAAATATATGGCTATTGATCTACTTCTAGTAGTGATATTAGGTGTCATTGGAGGAGTGGTGGGAGCAGTATATAATTACCTTCTTGAGTGTACTCTAAGAATATATGCCTTAATCAGTCAGTAAGTTCTCCAAGGCACAAAAAAAAAAACTTTGTATTAGATTGTGGCTAAAGCAATGAAAAATTGTATGTTCCCCTGTTCTTCATTTTTCTCTGCGGCATCTTTTCCCCTGCATACATGTGGACTACTTTCTTTTCTAGACTTTTAGGTCTCATGCAGTCAACAAACCTCCTTTATCTAATAGTACTATTTACCCCATTAGTATACTTATTAAGAGTACTTAACCTTATTTAAGAATTACAAATTTTTCTTAATTTTGTACAGAACATGGCGATGAATGACATAGTTGTGTATTACTGATACAGGAGAGGGCCAATATCCAAAATACTCCTTTCATGCATTGTGGCTTTGTATACATCCTATTGTATATTTAGACTTCCATGGCTTGTAGCATGTACACCATGTCCAGAAGGAAAGATGCTCAACCACGAATGTCCCAATGTTCACAAAATAGGGAACTTCAAGAAATTTCATTTCCATGCAAGCTATTACAATGACCTTGCAACTTTTCTTTTCAACACAAATGATGCTACTGTTAGAAATATATTCAGTTCTGGCACTGGAAATGAGTTTCATTTGACATCATTGATGCTCTACTTTGTTACAATTTTCATATTGGGACTAGTAACATATGGACTGGCACTTCCATCAAATCTCTTCATACCTGTAATCTTAATAGGCTCTACATATGGCAGAGCACTTGGTAATTTGATGGGATCATTTGCAAACATTGATTAGGGACTTTTTACAGTGCTTGGTGCAGCCTCTCTTCTAGGAGGGTCAATGAGAATGATAGTTTTTAATGGATCATGGCTCTATTTAGCTTTGATAAAGAGACTCTTCTGCATGCATTATTATGTATGCCTGCTTAATCTTATCCTTAAATCCTTTGTCATTTAACCTACAATTTCTGATAGATAATAACAGTAGATATTCCAACTTGCTTCTAGGCGATAAGATTTGTCCATCTTAGTGTGAAGAGATGAGAGTAGGAGTTGTTCCCCTTAATGTTGATATGTTCATAGATCTTAACTACTTTATGCATAATTTGCTTCATGGGGAAGACAACCACCATATAAAGGAAAAAGATATGAATGGACATCCCCCTACCCTACAAAACACCCATTTTCTCTTTATAATGGTACAGAATTGGCAGTATTCACACATTTGTAAAATGTAACATTTCTTTGGAGTATTATGATAGTCATAGTCTTTTGTTAAGTTAATATTTTTGGTTAAAACTTCTGAAGTCTATAGAACCCAAAGAAATATGCTTTTGTGTTTGTTGGAAAATAATAGTTATAAGTTTGGAAATCAAATAAAATAGCCTGTAGATTATTGTATGCAAACTGTAAAAACATGATAGTCTTGTGTGCAAACTTTATAAATAACTGTATTTATATCTTTTACCATGTGTCTTATGATTAGCTATTTTGCAACATGATTCAACATGTTTATTATTTCATTTTTCTAAAAAAAATTTGTTTGTGAAACGTGAACACCCTTAATTGCAACATTGCTCGGACCTTTTTAGATGTCTAACCTTATACTCTGGTTACTTTCTAGGGTTCATGGATTTGTTTGAGTTTTATCACTATAGTTTCATCCTTGACATATTAGATGTGATCTGGTCGATATTTCACCTGCATTAAATGAAGCAGCAAGTGCTATAGTTGATGTGAGTGTCCAATGTCAATCTCTTAAAAATCTCAAGCAATCTGGATTTGTTTCTAACAGAATAGAACATATGGTTTTTGTGAAACTGCAAGCTTCTTGTTTGGTGATTGAAATTGTTTGTTTCAAATCAATCAAGTGAAATCTACATTTCTAAATGGAAATGTAAAAGTTCTTGTGTGATTCATTTCTATACAGAGCAAGTTGCATGCATTGATTACAAGTAATTACTAACATATTCATAAGCACTTTCTATCTCATTAATGTTTAAATTTTACATAAATGATTGTTCTATATGGCTCCCAATATCTTATTAATGGCAAGTCCTATTTCACTTCCTCCTTATTGATGGTAAGAAGCAAGGATCTATTGTTGCACAGTATCCTTTAGTGAACAAAATGTTGAAAGTTTTTTGAGTTTTGGTCAATGAGACAAATTTTACTTATTAATTAAAGAAATCAGAGTTTTTTTCCATAGGCTGTTTACCCATTAAAAATATATTACATTGCATGAAAATGACAACCAGTAGAAAGATAACCATCATGAGGTTTCACATTCATTTAGCATTCTAATGTCTATTTTCATTCTAATGTCTTATTTTCCTAGTTCTTTAATATCCTAAATTTTAAATACGAGGTTGTTTGTAATGAGATATACACCTTCCTGATACTATGCTAAATGGTTTTTAATGTCTAAAACTTAAACTAACTTTTCTTTGGAGTAAATACCTAACACAGTCACCGGTCATCCAAATTTTGATTTTTCCTGCACTTCCAAGAAGACACTTAAATGTCTTGAGCTTGACTTTGCCTAGCCAGTTAATGAAAATATATGCAGGTTTCTCTTTTTTTTTAATTGGTAAATTTAGTTTATATTAAATTATAAAAAATGATTATACAAAATTTTGAAAATGATAGTTTGTGGTCTGAAATCACAGATATGTCTTTGAATCAAAGCAGAGCCCAAAATTCTAATAGTTTTCCCATGACATAATTACATTCTAGCCATTCTATCTGTATACTGAGTATTGAACCATACTAATACACACGATTTAGTCAATTTCCAGATTCCATACCAACTACTCCTTCAAACAAAGTCCAGTACTTACAGATTATACAAACTTCTCATCGCTCTCTTGCACCCAGCATTGAAGCTTTCTAATGCGCAAGAATTGTTGTTTGTGGACACCGAACGGATTTGGAGATTTTATTGCAAAATCTGGTGGTTTCTTCCCGCTCTCCTGTGCCCAAAATGCATGCCCCGCTCTCCCGTGCCCAAAATGCATGCCTGCCTTCTACGCGTGAAACTCAACCTGTTCGAAAATGGATGTTTTTTTGCTTGTGTATGTCGATCCTCTTTAATATTTGCAGAGTTTTAAACTATAATTTTTTATATTTATTTATTTACTTATTTATACTTGTATAAATATATATATTATTCTAATTAATTTCTAGTTATGATAAATACATTTCAAAAAATAAGTGTGCAAACTCCAAAAAACATATATTCATATTACTACCCAAACTTTAGTTCTAAGAAGGCTTGCGATTTTTAATAAGATTAATATTAAAAAAACATTCATATTACTATTATTTAACATTTAAAACATATAGCATTTTATTAATAACTAAAATTATTAATATAATTATATATTTTTAAAAAATTTAATAATAGATTATATACTTAATTTTAAAATAATAAATTTATTTATATTAATAATAATTATATTATAATATATAAATATACAATTGAAAATATAAAATTAAAATTAAAATAAACATTAAAAATAAAAAATAAAAAAAATTATAAAACTTAAAATTTAATCTTTAAGTATTGATGTTCCCACATTATATCTTTTAAATATTAAAAATTTGAAGTTAAACATACTTTTAAATTAATTATTTTAATGATTAAAAATTTGGATGTAGTTTTCTTTTATCAAAATGGTACCATTTTTTAGAATTCAAAAGTGTGATGTGAAAATTAACTACTCTGACATAAACGACATAATTGCACTGACATACTCAACATCCATGGAGAAGCGTGCAAAACTCCGATGCAAATTTTTGGCTCTATAGCAAGCACCTTTCTAGTGAGGATGAATAAAACTACTTAGTATTCATTGCATTTTGGTAATACTTGTACAAAGAAGAACATGTCTCCTATAAAAATGAATGGAGCAATTAGCACTCATTGCATCTAAGTGATGCTTGTAGATGAAAGTCTCCATACTTCACCTCTAGAAGCAATATCACCTGGATGTAATAAGTGCCAAGTGTTAATTGGTTCATTCTCAAAAGAGATGGGTTCTTATTAACCACAATTGATGAAACATCCAATTACTTTGACTCAAAAACTAAAAAGTGGAATTTTTATCACTAATGTTTTGGGCTCTTATATTGGTAGATATGAAATTAGAGTCTGTTAAGCTTACTAAGTTTCATATCTTGTCTTTCCTTTCGATTATCATTAATCACATCATATTCTATTTTTCTTAATTACAATTAAATTCATATCTTGTCTTTCCTTTCGATTTTCATTAATCACATCATATTCTATTTTTCTTGCAAATAAAATTTGATTTTTTTATAGATCCCATCAAATGTGTAATTTTTATAATTATTAGAACAATTTTGAATGCATTGCATTCACTTTTTCAAATTTGTGGGAAATTTTAGTCTCATTTTCAAAAGTCTTTCAATAGAATATCTATATATACTTTTGATTTATGTTAATATCATATTTTCACACTTTACTTTATTATATAAAAATTTATATACATTTATGGATTTTTTTCCCCTTTTCTCCTATAATATATGATGTTGACCATGACACGTCTATATATGTCAACCACCAAATATTGTACTATGAGGTGATTTGGATTCTCATGATCATGATGTAAGCAATATAATTGTACTAATTTTCAATCCTTATAATTATAATTAAGGAAAAGTACTGGACTAGACTGCAGTCAATTTTAATGTAATATTTAGAACTATTATTTGTTAATAAGACCTGTACAACAAATTTTGTTAATTATAATTTGGCTATTCCTTTTGATAACACTATCTCTAATTCTTGTTTATCAATCGGTTTTGAAATCACCAAAAACCAAGATTTATGGCATGATCAGAAGGACCATGTGCAATATATAGTTGCTCACACAATAAACCTATTGACGAGAAAGCATTAGTGGTCAATTGGAATTTCTAAGTCTATGATATTATATTCAAATGTTATAATTATAAATGAGGTATAATCGTTCATTTAGTCATTTTGTTTAGGTGACTAATTATGTAGTCATTAATTTAATCATTTATTTAATAAATTTTGTTTGGGTAACGAATTATTAGTGACTAATTATTTAATCATTTAATTAGTCATTTATTTGATCATCTGTTTAGTCATTTTTATTTGTCTACACTTGTGGTTTTATCTTATGATCAAATTAGTCACGTATTTAGTCATTTATATTTGTGAAGTACAAAACATTAGTGGAATATGATCAATTTTAGTCATGTGACTAAAAGTTTTAGTCATGTAGTCACATATTTGCCAAAATGTACTAGTGAAAGTACGATGATAAGGTTCTTCATTTTTCTAGCCTCTCTTGGCTTTCCCCATATGCAGGAGCCTTACCCTTATACTTGTTTGACATCTTGATTCTTCACTGAAATAAAGGATACTAGGCTACCAGCCTACCAGTGAAAAAGAAAATGTTTACTTGTTGAAGAGGTGAGAATAGAACTATAATACATATAAATATGATTCAATCACCCTTAAATCATGTCTGAGGTCTCCCTGGTCACCACTATTCACTAACTAGTCCCCACTAAATAAGAATGAACTCAAATTTACATAATCGCAGAATAATAATCACTTACCTTTGCCTCAAATTCAATTACAGTCACGACTCACCAATGCAGTTAAGACTCAATAGTCTGAATTCTCTGAACTGAACCAAATTGTGTACAATAACATTGATCTATGAATGTATTTGTACTAATCCTTTTTTGGCAAATTGGGCGGGAGGTATTAGTTCTACAAATATTTGGTGAAGCCCAGGTAATTATAACACGTCTTGTGTTATTTCTGAGGTGATTATGGGTCCTCCAATACCTTGCTATGATTAATAAAGTTGGTGAAAATGCATCGGTTTGAGACACATGTCCATAAAATGCCAGGTGAATTTGGGGCTGCCTATAAATATATATATATAAAAATATTGACGAATATAGGTCATCCATTTGGGGCCGCTTGGAAATTATAGGTGATTTTTTAAAATATATCGTGCCCAAAAATTATATGCCATTGGCAATAATGTGAAAGAAATGGAAAAAATTAATAAACTGATGGGTGATGGGCCCGGGCATTGGACCAAATTTTAATAAATGTGGGGTGATATGGTCAATCCCATATGGGTAATATATTCACCAAATCAGGGGTTGCCGACATGCGACATTCACCAAATGGCGAATAATCACCACTAAACTTTTCACTGAAGGTGATTAGGATAAGAGGTATGATGACGATGATAAGAGTGTTGATAGATAGAAGAGGTGATGTGAAGATGATATGGAAAGCTTGACTTGGAGGTAAATTTGACAAAAATATTTTTATTGGACTAGAAATTTTTTCTTTTTTCTTTTTTTTTGGACTTTAGTTTTATATTGTTTTTTGGGTTTTCAAATTTTATGTTTGTTTTAAGATTTTTGAAGTTTTATGGCTTTTTTGGATTTTTGAATTTAAAAATACACAACACACAATGCAAAAGACAAAATTCCCAAGGCTTAATTTGGTTGATGTGTCCCTTTTTTGTTTCAAGTGGGGAAGGTGATCTAAGCATTCAAGCACATCAAACACATCAACAATCTATTCAATTTTTAACTAGGATGTAGAATCTCAACTAACAGATGTCCTTGATATATGCAAGGTACATGAACAGTCCCATAATAGGTAATAATAATCATGTCATGGATTCTCCTAGGAATAGTATATTCAAACTAGGTATCATTTTTCCTATCATGAAGTGCATTTAAATTGTCAATCCAGTGACGTATACTTGAAATGGGATAACATTGTTTGTGCACTAAGTCTCTCATGGAGTCATTTTTCTTAAGCCGCAGGAAGGAAAATACATGAAAGAAACTTACACTATTGCTATAGGAAAGTAAACATGCACATCTACTAATAAAAATGGTGCTAACAACTATAACTTCAATCCTAATCTATTATGTCAACCCAAAGCATTCACAATTATAATTGCTACAAGTTTTGAAGGAACATACACAGCATATAGTGTTATAGGAAAGAATAGTGAACTCTACTTGAACTTCTGTAAATGCTCAAACAACTCAATCTGCTCAAACAAATCAATCTAATCTACTCTAATCCACCTTCCAAGTGGCCCCCCTTGGTCATCTTTTGCTAGCTACCGACACATAATAGAATTCAAAATCACTTCTTCATTGTATTTCCATAAAACTAATTACATTATCATGAGACAACACATAGGAAAAGTAACTTTTCTTCAGATTGTATCAATAATACAACCATCTGACTAACTCTCTATCTAACCATCATCTCCCTTTATATAGAGGATCAATTCTTATTTGAGAACGCAAGATAACTTCTAAATAATTCACGCCATAAAGAAAGGAAAGTAGAATAGTCCATGATAGAATAACATAAAGGTTGCATAACCACTTTAATAGAATATTTATCACAAAGAAGATATAGCGTGAGCGTATTCCTATATTTCCTGGAATGGTTCTTCCTTCAATTTATCAGACATGTCTCGTGGTACCATAATGACTTTCCTTCATCATGACCAAGTCTTCCTCGCTCTTCATCAATGCTCATTGATCCATTCTTCAATTGTTCCTCTTTCCCTCGCAAGTTAGTAGCATATACATATCTTCAAGCATTTAACCATTCAACTAATCCAAATATTAGAACACACATTTAAACAACTATATGAAATACTATAATATATGTATAATATTTGGCAAGTATATCAACTATTATCTACCCATGAGTTTTGAATATACTTATAACATATTCACAAGTTCAAATACTAAAAAGGTATAACAAATGTTTTAGAAATGTTTGAAACGGAGCATAAAAACATCACCATTATTTTCCCCCTACGAGCATAATGCTTTTCCTCAAGCATTTCATTTCTTCACTATTCCTTGGAATTCCCCAACTTTATTCTTTCATCTTCTCTTTCTCTTGAAAGTATAATAAAATCCTCTAGTCTTCTCCCAGTAATCCACCCTATAATCTTCCTAAAGCTAATCTATCTTAGTAGCATTAACATCATATAGAGGCCACATGAGCATTGGTGGTTGAAATGTCAGAGGACACCAGAGCTCATGTCGAATCTGCCTCCCTAGTTGCATATACTTGGGTGCCCTATTTATGTCTACTTCAAGATTAAGGGGGCTATGTGGCTCTGATTTCTTGAAAACCTCTGGCAACCTGCTCAATCTATTTTTAACACCTACTAGGGATTAATGGAAGGTAAAATAGGGTATTCCCTAATATTCTTTGTAAACTTTCTCTCTAACAACACAAAATTTATCCCTAGTTTCTATTTTTATCTTTCCATAAGTGAGATTTAACTAGTCCCTCAGTAAAATATCAGGCTTACTACTTTCATCCCTTAAGGGTAACTTTTCTAATCTCTCTTGATCTTTGTAAGAATCTAATTGTATGTCATAATTGGTGTCATTGTGCATCGATGACATTATATCTTTTAGATGTATATCTCCAATATAAAGTAGAGGATTCCAATCAGTTTCTTCAGGAATAATAAAATTATGGAGGTAAAGTTCACAAAGTAGATTTTGTTTCTAGATAGGAAGGGATTGGTATAGACCATAGAATTCTTTATCTTTTTTAAATTTAGACTCTTTATCTTTAATGGTCATCGTTAACTGAAACAAATAAATGGTTCTTTTAAACATATAGCATAAACCCTAGGAGGAGGCCTACAGGCAATGATCTGATCGGCTAGCTTTAAAGAATGGTCCATTTTTTGCTTCTGCCTTTGCATTTTTTCTTTCAAACATTTTATTTCCTCCCTTTGTTCATCAATTTCTTTTTGCATTTTCTTTCTTTCTTCTTTCCAAAGAGTCCTTTTAAACACAAATTGAGTATATAAACTGAAAAGAATAGACTGAAGAGTAGGTGGGCCAAATTCTATGAGCTGATGTTTTTTCTTCTTACTACAGGTCTGCTCTAGATAATCAGTTAATTGGGTTCTTTTAAAAGGCAAAATAGCATTTCTAGAAGAAGAGTGAGCTGATGCTTGAGCCAGTTGAGGTTATTCTTTCTTGTCGTCTTGAATTGTTTGATGCATTTCCTCAGGATCACTCTATTGTTGAGGTGGTAAGTACTTTAAGGTTGATTATCAAGTGATTCATTCAAATTTTGGGAATTATCTAGAACATTTTTTAATGCTGGAGAACTATCAAAAATATGATCCATGTGAGATTCAAGGGTAGGTTGATCTGATGAGATAGATTGGCCATCTAGAGAAATATGTAGCATTTTCCCTCTCATTTGGGAGCTTCTCTACAAAGGAGTCTGCATAACCTCTACTATTTTTTTCTAAAAATTTTCTTCGATCTCTCTATTGCAGGAGTGGTTGCTGCATGAGTCAGCTTCTTTTCCTTATTTCTAGAAACTGTAGGGTTTTGGGTTTGATTTTTATCCTTAGGAACTGAAGTTCCTTCATCAATTTTTATTTTCCCTTTCTTTTGGGTAGAGGTAGATACATTTTATAATGGATTAGGGAAAGGTTCAACTTCCCTAATATCTTTAGGCTCTACTCCTTGGCTAGCTATTTCAGCAACTGGTTCAGAAGGAATATCACTCTCATGGACAAGTTGTTCAATAGGGTCATTCTGGGGATGAAAAGTCTTGATTTGAAAAAATTCATCCCAAGTTAAGGGAGATACATCCCAAAGTGACTTCTCAACAATAAATTTAATTTAAGCATTCTGAGTGACATAATTTTTTTCCTTTTTTGATTTCTTCGGCACCAATACTCAACATATTATAGAGAAAAATTGGAACATTGACTAGAGAATTATGTCTGACATAGCTAAGGAATTTAAAATTATGTGGATTTAAATGAGAAGACCTCCCTTCACAAGTGAGGTACCTTATAATATGTGTCGATATCTCATCAAATGAGGAAGGAAGAGACACTGGATTGCAGCCTTGCTTGTTCACCTCCTATGGATAGTCTGCAGGTAGGATAAACTAGGCCCAAGTTGACCTAGCATCATTCTCATTGGAATAATGCTCACCAACCATAGGAAACACAGTTAATTCTATTATTCATTCCTTTGTTGCCAAAACTGTCAGGCCCCACACATTTTCTTCTCCATACTCGAAGGTATTCATGAATTATGTAGCTACCTACTCATCAAATTAGGTCAATTTTAGGAAATATCTAAGCCACCCACAAGCATGAAATCTTCTGACTGCTTCTACATATGTAAGAAAAATGGTCTGAACCACTAGTTCATGGAACATTAAGTATCTACCTATTTTTCCAAATGCTTGCTCCAAATTATTTTTGCAATTTGTCAATTATAATTTTCTCCGCTCCTTCTGAAATTCCCCAATTCCCTAATCTCCTCTATAATACCCTACAATTCAGCTCCTAACTACACCTTTAACTATGCATTCCTTTAAAATGATAATAATGATGCTTAAAGAAAGGGAATTATAGTTTTAAATGAAATTAATTTTCACATAACTTGATTACGTCATTTTAGGGTTACATCAAGTCAGAAATCAAAAATAATTTTGAAATTGGGGTACGACACTTGTGTGAAACATAAAGGACTTAATAAAATGAAATATAAGTACATATTTGAAAAGATAGGAAATCTCGTAAGGAATTATCAGTATGACAATAGTGACCTAGAAAATTAATACACTTTCCTTCCCCCTATGTATTTAAGACAAGTGTCCACACTTGTCATACTAAGCATGAGATAGGAAACTAGTGTAATGCCATATTATAAATAAATGGCGTATTAAATATAATAGTCTAAATGTATGAGCTAAAAGTAGAAAACATAAAATTTGTGTACTTGTTATTATGTTTCAACATGTGCAAGAAGGTGACGAGAATTAAAAACTTCATCAAAGGAACGGGTACTGAGAATGACCGTATCGACTGATATGGCAATTATTGAAAGCAAATAAAATAGAAATGTAATGATGTGGATAATGGTTGGATGGAAGGTAGAGAAATGGAGTGGGATGGAAAGAAGAATTTATAAAATTAATGGAGAAAGAAAATTCATTGAAAATGAAGTTTTTATTATGAGCATACGAGAAGGAATTTAGGGTGAAGCTGTAGGAAGAAGGATGGCACCTTTTGTTGTATGAAGTACTACCTTTTGTGATTCTAAAGTAGTGTCACAAAATTGATGTAGGAAATGATCTTGGGTCTATGGATGATGGTATAGAAAAATTCTATGACCATTTACAAATAGCTTTAAATGAATAGGATCAATGGTGGATAATTGGACGGCTCCATTTTCAAAGACATGATCAATTTCATAGGGTCCTAACCACTATGTTTGTAACTTGCAAGTATTTCTTGAAACCGTGAATCAAATAGTAATTCCCAATCACCTACTAAGAAGCGTTTATTCTTTATGTGTGAGTCACGCCACTTCTTCCTCTATTTCTGGACTATCTTTTTTCTCTCCAAGGTGGATTTTCTCATCTCATCTAAAGAGTTGAGGTGGAGAAGACAGTCGCGTTGTGTTGCAAAAAATATCAATGTTGGGCTTCAGGGCAGTGCGCAATGTTTTATGTTCAAATTCAATGGGAAACATTGCTTTTTTCCATAAAGCATTTCAAAAGGAGTGAATACTATTGGTGTCTTCCATGTTGTTCTGTAAGCCCAGACTACTTCTGGAAGGTGGTTTCTCCAATCTTGAATGTAGTTGAACTATTTTGGTAAGAATAGCTTCAATTTCTCTATTTGTAACTTCCGCTTGACCATTTTCTTGAGGATGGTAGGGACTGTACTTTCTGTGTTTGATATTGTACTCATTCATAACTATTGTGATCAAGGTTGATGTGAATTTTATCCCTTGATTTTTTCCTAACTCTCTGGCTATACCATAGTGGATAAATATTTCTTCTTATAGGAATTTAGCCACTTTGTTGTTAGGTGCATGCTTCATTACTTTGACTTCAACCCATTTGGTGACATAGTTTGTGCACACTAGAATGTAAGATTTTCCATTAATTGGTGGGTCAATAGAACCAATAAAATCCATGCCCCATTATCAAATGGTGTGATCATCATTTTTGGATTTAGAGGCATTTGATTTATCTTTGTAGGGTGACCCATCTATTGACATTTATCATATTTACTGGTATAGTTCGATGCATCCCTATGAAGTGTAGGCTAGTAATACCCAGTTGTCAATATTTTCATATTTTTTCTTTTAGCTGCAAAGTGTCCACCACAGGGCTCATCGTGACAAGAATAAAGGATGTCATAAGTTTCATCCTCACATACACATCTTCGCATAACTTGTTCTAGACCAGTATAAAATAATATGTTATCAATCTACAAAAATTGAAAGATTTTCTCAATGAGCAGTTTTCTTTTCTTAGGAGAAAAATGTGTAAGCATCTTGCCAACTACAAAGTAATTAGCTATATTAGCATACCATGGGCTTTTGATAGAAATATGAAAAAAATTCCTATTAGGGAATATATCATTAATCATGGAAGTGTCAATGTCATCATTCTAGAGCCTTGATAAATAATCAGCCACAACATTAGCTCTACATGGCATGTCAATGATAGTTAGATCAAATTCTTGTAATAGAAACAACCATCTTGCTAACTTGCCTGAGATGGCAAGTTTGTTCATAAGATATTTTATGGCTTCATTGTCAGTATGAACAAAGATTGGATATCCTGTAACATAATGATGGAATTTATTCAAAGCATAGACAATAGCCAACAATTCTTTTTCAGTGGCTATATAATTGAGCTCTGGTCCATGTAAACTCTTGTTGATATAGTAAATGGCATGTTCAAGGTTATTGGCTTTCTGACCTAAGAATTATCCTATTGCATAATTAGAATCATCAGTATGAATGTGGAAAGGTAAAGACCAATCAGGTCCTCTAAGCACCGGTGCTCTTGTAAGAAGGGACTTGAGCTCCATGAATGATTCCTCATAGGCTGGTGTCCATGTGAACATAGACTCTTTTGTAAGAATGTGTATAATGGATTGGCTATTTGACTAAAGTTTTTAATGAAACACCTATAATAACCAGCATTTCCTAAAAAGGATCTAACATATTTTTTCTTTTTAGGTGTAGGCAATGTAAGAATTACCTCAATTTTTGTAGGGTCCACTTGTATTCTAGCTTCTGAGATGAAGTGTCCTAGAACAACTCCTTGCATCATCATAAAACATTTTTCTCTATTTAGGGACAAATTATGCTCTTTATTTATAATCAACACTTTTTCTAAGTTCACCATAGCTTCATCAAAAGTAACACCAAATGTGGTGAAATCATCCATGTAAATTTCCATGCAATCATGTGAGATATCAACAAAAATGTTGATAACAACCCTTTGAAATGTAGCTAGAGAATTACATAAACCAAAAGGTAACATAGAATAGGAATATTTTCTCCAAGGACATGTAAATTTGGTCTTTTCTTGATCCTCTAGAGAAATGTTGATCTGGTTATATCCACTATATCCATCAAGAAAAGAAAAATACTTTTTACCAGCTAAGGTATCTAGAACTTGATCAATGAATGGTAAGGGAAAATGATCATTCTTTGTAGCATTGTTCAATTCTCTATAGTCCACACATATTCTCCATTTACCTCCCTTTTTAGGGACAATTACCAAAGGAGAAACCCATTTGTTGTCTAAGATCAGATAAATAAAACCATCATTCAATAGTTTCTGCAACTCAGTCTTTACAATTTCCTTCAAGGGTGGGTTAATTCTTCTCTAATGTTGGTGGAGTGGTAAACTATCTTCATTGATATAGATTCTATGTGTACAAATTCTTGGGCTCAATCCTTTCATATATCCATAATCCTGAGAAAAATATTTCTCGTGTAGTTTACAAAGGAGTTGAGTTAATAGGGATAATTGTGGTGATGAAAATTTATTGTTGACATGTAGGTTGTGACCAAGTGAGAGCTCCACCTTACTTGTTAGTTCAAGCATTGATACTTTAGGTAGAGGTGTGGATATCTTAGGGTAGTAATTGATGGATAATATCAAGTTCAAGAGGTAGAATACATTCATCATAGGTAGACAAATACAAAATATAACTTTCAGAGATATCTTTTACTACAAAAAAGTCATTGGTAAGAATGTTTTGAATCACATCATCATATTATTGAAGTTACAGGAAAGATATTTTGTGTAACATCATAATTTGAGAAATAGAGTTAAGTTCTTCCACCTCATCTCCCAAATCAAGCCAAATAGGAGTACTTAAATCTGGTTGAGGTTGGGCTGGAGGATATAAATCTAACTTCTTAATTGTTTGGCCATCTAAAATGGTCATGTTACCTAAATGATAAATTATATTGGCATCAAACATGGCTAACCAATTTCATCCAAGGATGACTAGGTAACTAGCAAGAGTTACCTTAGGTGATAATATCATGAAGTCAACAAGATATTCCTAGGAATCCAATGTAACTACAATGTCTTCTATTATGCCATATGGGGTGACAGTGGAATTATCTACAAGATGCAAGACTGTTGGAGTGGTTCTCTATCCTTCAATACTTATTCTATACATGGTATCTTTAGTCATAACATTAATAGCAGCACCCAAATCTATTAAAGTATTTTTCACAGACTAACCATTAATTATAATATCAACAACTAGACTTCCAGGTCATAGTACTTTGGAATGACTATCTTTCCCAACATAATATATACAAGTTGACCAATAACATGTGTTGTTTGAGGATCCTTTTTCTTATGTCCTAGCTTCTTAAGGACAACTTCTTTAATAGCTTTCTCATAGACAGGAACATCTTTGATAGCTTGAAAAAGTGGAATTTGAATATGCATGTTTTTCAACTAATCAAGAATATCAAATGTTGTCTCATCTTGGGGTAGAGATATATTAGCTCTAAGCCTATGAGGAAAAGGAGGATTAACTTTGGTATGAATGTCAGCTTGACTTGATGTATTAGTTTGTGGGACATTATTTAGAAAAGTAGTTTCAAGAAGAGGTGTTGATGCTACAAGAAGGTTTGGAACTGATGTAGGGGAATTCTAGGGTACTCGGTGAATCTGCATGGGAGGTGTATGTTTGGCCAGTGTTACTTGGTTGCAGCCTTAATCGATGTCCATTGAAGGAAGCTCGGTCACTAAAGAACTTGGTAATCTTTGGCACTTGGTGAAAGTGTTACTTGGTGATGTCTATGGTACTTGGTCAACACTGGTGCTTGGCGATGCCTGGCTTGCTTGGTTATTTCACTATTGCTCGATAGTTCTAGTTTACCAACTAGAGTTCAGTGTGATTTGTTGGGCTGACTTGGTGCATTTATTGTTGGTATCTATTGGTATAGGCCGATATGTTGGATTAAATATTTGTAAGGCTAATTTGATGTTGACTTGTATTAAATTTAATATTTGTTGGGGGGAGTTAATGATTTCATCCAGCTAACTTGTGGTTGATGATTAGTATTTATAGGGTGCTTGGGGTAGATTTTTAGGGGGAGGAGGAGATTGTAGAAGTTCATGACTTGGAAGGCTTAGTGAATCATATCTGAGGTTCTGAAAGCTAGAGTTGGTGAAGTTGTGGAAAAGATCTTGCATGATCTTGTAGATCAGATTGATTTCTGATAGTTTTTGTAGCAGAGCTGGTGGTTTACACACTTGGAGACAAGGAGATTGTTTGGAGGCTTGCGAGCTCAAGTTTAGATCTATCTTAGGGTTTCCATCAGCTTCTGATTGTCTTCAAAGCTAAACTAGCTGAGATTGTATTGGATCTATTTGGATCTTGCAGAATTGCTTCTAATTGTAATTGGCCCTAACCTGGAAGGCCTTACAGTCAAGCATGTTAATGTAAATCAGAGTTAAATAATTACTTTGTTGTTGTGTTGTTGAGTATTCCATTGTGTTGTTCTATTGGCTGCAGGTTTGGACTGTCCTTAATTGGATCCATCATCCTTGACTGCATCAGGTGGTATCAGAGCTGAAAGTTGATCTTGTTGTTGAAGAGATCGTATGATCTGGATTGTAGATTTGTGGCACTAAACTTGTGGATCTTACCCTAGTTGTTTGTTTAAGGTGGCAGGTTAAGATTTGACTTTTACACAACTTGGAGATTGCCACAAGGTGGTGGGTGAGGGTTTTTTGTAGAGGGTTTTGAATATATTTAAGGATTCCTCTGAGAAGATTGGACCCTAGAGTTATTTTGGATCTTTGTGATACTGTTAAATCCTAGATTACAAAGAAGGTGAAATCAGATTTTAGATCTGAGATGGAATTGATGAAGAATGACATGGTCACCGAGATCATGAGAGATGTTACTGCTATACCTCGAAATGTTGGTACTAAGGATGGATATGAAGAAGCTGCTAAAGGATTTGAACCTACTGGATCTAGTGCTGATGACTGGAGGGATAGATCTGGTGAAGATAGAACTGCTTGATTGCCTAGATCTAGAGCTTGATTAAGTAGCAGTTGCCGAATGGAAGTTTCTACTTTCTCTGGTACTTTGAAGCCCAAAAATTTGATTGATTGGATTGGTGAACTTGAAGATTTATTTGAGTTGGAAGAAATTGAAGATCCTCTTTGGGTGAGATTAGAACAGACAAAGTTGAAAGGACATACTGCTCTTTGGTGGAAGGAACTACAAAGAGATAGAGAGAATGAAGGTGAAATTAAGATCAATTGGTGGAGGTTGATGGTGACTAAGTTGAAAGCTAAGTTAATACCTTCTGACTATGAGCTTTACTTATTTAAGAAGTTGTAAAATCTAAAACTAAAGGATTTGTTTGTTGAAGATTATACCAAGGAGTTCTACAAACTTACTATTCGGTCTAGACACTGAGAGCTCGGTAAGGAAAAGGTAGCTTGGTATGTGAATGGTCTGAGATTCAATATTTAGGATGAGCTTGGTATGCTAAATATTGATTCTATTGAAGATGCTTATCAGTATGCTCTAAAGGCAGAAGATAAGTTGAAGAGGAAACAACATAGTAATTCCTAAGGGAAGGAAAAGACTGATCACTCGGTGAAGGATAAACCGACTGATGCAAAAGATGAACAGAAACCTATGGAACTAAAGAAGAAGACATGTAGATTTATCTCTAAGGGTACTTTCTTTAACTATGGAGAGGAAGGACATCTTTCTTTTGAGTGTACATAGAAGAAGCTTGGTGAACGATGAACTGTTGTGGTGAATGAGAATGAACCTAAATCTGAGAACTTTCTACTTCGGCGAACATTTCTTGGTACAAAGGAGGAACCTTATCAGAGGAGTAACTTTTTTAGGACCTGATGCAAGTCTAGAGGTAAACTCTATGATGTTATTGTTGATAGTGGTAGTACTAATAACCTTGTTGCTGAGGACATGGTTCAAAGACTTGGGTTGAATAGATTGAAGCATCCTTGTCCTTATAGGATTGGCTGGTTACAAGATGTTCATGCTCCAGAAGTAAGAGAACAATGCTTTATTGATGTTTAGATTGGCTAGTATAAGGATCTTTTGTTATGTGACATTGTGAAGATGAATAGTTGTGATATATTGCTCGGTAAACCTTGGCAATATGATTGCAAAGCTATGTATGACTGTGTAAGAAATGTGTTGACTGTTGAGAAGGATGACAGCAAGTTTTCCCTGATGCCTTTGCTAGATACAACACTTGGTAGGAGAAGCCTAAGTATTGGTAGCCAAGTTGAGATTGTGGATCCAGAGAAAATGAATGATCAGTTTGGAGAACAAACCTATGTGTTGTCAAGAAAAGACTTGGAGAGAGAGAGGAAGCTGAAATGGAAGATTATGCAAGCTAAAAAAGTGGAGGACTTGTATGTGAAGAAGTAGTTTGGGGTTTATGTGCTGAATCCTGGAAGATTTTCTTCTCACATGTGAACATCTTTTCGAACCTAGGGTGTCTGATGCATGGGAATTATAGGGTACTCAATTGCAGCCTTGACCGATGGCCTCAATCATTGAAGGAAGCTTGGTCACTGAAGGAACTTAGTAATCTTTGGTGCTCGGTGAAAGTGTTACTCAGCGATGCCTATGGTGCTTGATAGATATTGGTGCTTGGTGATGCCTAGCTTGCTCAGTTATTTCACTATTGCTTGATAGTTCTAGTTTACCGACTGGAGTTTTGTGTGATTTGTTGGGCTGACTTGGTGCATTTATTGTTGGTAGCTATTGTTACAGACTGACATGTTAGATTAAATGTTTTTAAGGCTATTTTGATGCCGACTTGTATTGAATTTAATATTTGTTGGGGGGTTAATGATTTCATCCAGCTGACTTGTGGCTGATGATTAGTATTTATAGGGTGCTTGGGGTAGATGTTTAGGGGGAGGAGGAGATCATAGAATTTCATGACTTGGAAGGCTTAGCAAATCATATCTGAGGTTCTAAAAGCTAGAGTTGGTGAAGTTGTGGAAAAGATCTTGCATGATCTTGTAGATCAGATTGATTTCTAATGTTGTTTGTAGAAGAACTAGTGGTTTTCACACTTGGCGCCAAGGATATTTCTTGGAGGCTTGTGAGCTCAAGTTTAGATTTTCCTTAGGGTTTCCATCAGCTTTTGATTATCTTAGAGATGAACTAGCTGAGAGTGTATTGGATCTGTTTAGATCTTGCAGAATTATTTTTGATTGTAATTGGCCCTAACCTGGAAGGCCTTATAGCTAGGCATGTTAATGTAAATCAGAGTTAAACAATTAATTTTTTGTTGTGTTGTTGAGTATTCCATTGTGTTGTTCTATTGGCTATAAGGTTTGGATTGTCCTTAATTGGATCCACCATCCTTGACTGCATCAGGAACTTCTGTAATAAAAGGAGGTTCTGGTGCTAGCAAAGTAGTGTCAGATCTTAAGTGAATATTAGTTATTTCTAATGCATAGGTCGGGTACTATTGGGCATCTGTAGCATAAATAGGTTGTTATTGTTTCTTGTTGTTAGAATTAGGTTTTGGATGAGTAGGTAATTGTGTTGGCCTTGGAGGAGGACTTGTGGATACAGGAGGTGGCATGAGTACAGGTTGAGACACTTGAGGTGGTAAGGATTGATAGCCATGATTTTGATTAGGCCATTATTGGAGTCCTTTCCACTAGTTATATAGTTGAAAACTCCCTTGTGGTGGCTACCATTGGTTTTGAGGTTATGGCCATTGGGTTTTCTATGAATTAAACCACTAATTTTGTTGAGTATTAGGCCAAGAATTATTCCAACAAGGTTGGGAATATTGAGAAGGGTATTGAAAATTCTAGTTCTGCAATTGGTTATTATAAGGATTAAAAGACTGCAAAGGATCTTGAGGCATACCATGTCTTGGGGCCCATGGCCGATATTGAGCAAAAAATAATAGTTGCTCGTCTTCTTCTTCTATTTTCTTGAACTCGGTAGGAAGGTGTTGGGTCTCCTAATTCACCACTAGCTTGCACCAATAGTCCTTTTTCTGTCGATAGTGAGGATAGTATTCAGCTAACTTTGTCTTGGCATCTTCATGCTTATTCTTGGTCTGCATTGTGTCCAAATATGTAGCAACATCATTGATAATATATTGTTTTAAATATGATAGCAGATTAGAAATTTCCATTTTAGAGATACCGGAGCCATTCCCTTTAGAAAGTGTGGGTTAAAACCCTCTGCCTTTCTTCACTACTAATCTTGAATAGTTAAGACATATTTTCTTAAGATCATCTCGGGAAGATTGAGAATTATCTCCTCCAACCATAAGATCTAGTGCTTCAAGACAGTTTTCATTTACTCCCCTCAAGAAAAGGAGTTTTTGTGAATCCTCTTGGAGTGCATGCTGAGGATTCTTCTACAGATTATACAGGAAGGATGAAATATAATCTTCCAAAGTTTCATCTTTCTTTGGTGACATACGAAAAATGTCATCCCCCTTAAATTCCCCCCTTTGCAATACTCTTTATACTTCTATAGAAACAAATTTTGCATCTCATCCCAAGTGGTTGTTGCATTATCCCCTAATCCCATGAACCATCTTAAAGCTAACTCCTTTAACATTTTTGTAAACAACTTGAGTTTGTGATTATCAGTATTATAATCAAAACTTTGACAAAGAATGTAATAATAAAATAGAAAGGTGTCATGGTTTTCACTGATTAGACCATAGAACTTTGGAAGTGCAGCAGTGGGTGTGTTTTTGAGATTGGAATTATTTATAAGACTAGGAAGAGGGAATGAAAAGGTAGGTTGTGCCATCACTACAGGTACTTGGGAGTGAGGTTGTTATTGGGAAGTGACTGCAGCCAAAGGATTATTAGGAACAAGTATACTTGTGGTGGAATTATCAAGAAAATTGGCCAAAATTTTAGCAAAAGGTCAAAGATCAGATGGATCAAAGGAGTCTTCTATAGATGAGGATGCTGAAGGAAATTCAGGACTTGCATCAACAAAAGGTAATTCAACTTCTTCATATTCTATATTCAGATTACTGGGTTCTCTTGGAAGGAATCTTCCATAGACATATCATCTTCTCCCCCTTTGATGCATGTAGGTAATTTGGAAAACTTTTGCAGCAAGTTCAAAACTAAAAACTACTATCTAGAAAATAGGAAACTATCTAACATGAATCAATAAAGTTCTTATCTTGACACTATCCCTGACAATGACGCCAAAAATGAATAGCCCCATAATAGGTAATAATAATCATGCCATGGCTTCTCCTAGGAATAGTATATTCGAGCTAAGTATGATTTTTCCTATCATGAAGTGCATTTAAATTGTCAACCTAGGGATGTATACTTGAAATGGGACAGCACGGTTTGTGCACTAAGTCTCTCATGGAGTCATTTTGCTTAAGCTGCAGGAAGGAAAATACATGAAAGAAGCTTACACTATTGGTGTAGGAAAGTAAACACACACATCTACTAATGAAAATGGTCTTGAAAACTATAACTTCAATCCTAATCTATTCTATCAACCCAAAGCATTCACAGTGATTATTGTTGCAAGTGTTGCGTGAACATACACAGTGTATAGTGCTATAGGAAAGAATAGTGGACTCTACTTGAACTGTTGTAAATGCTCAAAAAAATCAATCTAATCCACTCTAATCTACTTTCCAAGTGGGCCCCCTTGGTCGGTTTCTGCTAGCTACCAACACATAATAGAACTCAAAATCACTTCTTCATTGTATTTCCATAAAACTGATTACATTATCAAGAGACAACACACATGAAAAATAAATTTTCTTTAGATTATATCAATAATAAAACCATCTAACTAACTCTCTATCTAACTATCATCTCCCTTTATATAGAGGATCGATGCTTATTTGAACACACAAGATAACTTCTAACTAATTTGCACCATAAAGAAAGGAAAGTAGAATAGTCCATGATAGAATAACATAAAGGCTTCATAACCACTTCAATAGAACATTTATCATAGAAAAGATATAGCATGAGCGTGTTCCTATATTTCCTGGAATGGTTCTTCCTTCAATTTATTTGGCATGTCTTGTGGTACCATAATAACTTTCCAACATCATGACTGAGTCTTCCTCTCTCTTCATCAATGCTCTTTGATCCATTCTTCAATCATTCCTCTTTCCCTGACAAGTTAGTAGCATATACATATCTTCAAGCATTTAACCATTCAACTAATCCAAATATTAGAACACACATTCAAACAACTATATGAAATGCTGCAATATATGTATAATATTTGGCAAAGTATATCAAGTATTATCTACCCATAGGTTTTGATGGTTTGACTGTACTTATAACATATTCACAAGTTCAAATATTGAAAAGGTATAACAAGTGTTTTAGAAATGTTTGAAACAAAGCATAAAAAACATCATAAAATAAGGACAAATTATAGATCCATCAATACATGAGGCTCAAATTTGTAAATGAAAGAGAATATTGTCAAACAATCAGGAGGAAATAGTAACCCAATCTTCACCTTCACTTCCCAAAGGTATAAAGGTCTTTGGGGCTTAGCTAAGATAGACAATATTATACTTCTAAGAGTTTTGTCTTTATATTCAATCCTCACTATTTATACTCCATTGGAACATGAGAGTTGAGGTTGTCCCCTAGACTGATCACTTCTCTAGGTAGGCCCCCTAAAAATAACAAAGCGAGATCTCTTATTTATGTTCCCCTCAAAGTCCTTAACAAGGATGCAAGAAGAAAACATAAATCAGAAAATATTGAGGATTATAAGATAAAGGGGTTCATTTTAAGCCCAAATCCAAATGTGAATGATTAATTTTAAGCCCCTTTTTTCGATGTGAGGAAGACACACCAAAGAAGTTGACCAAAAGAAAAAAAATGATTTTATGATGAAAAAGAAGACAATGATCACTTTTTACATTGTAAATAAGAAGGTTTGGAATATGTGCAACTTGATTTTATTCTTTCCAATTTTTATTTTATTTTTTGCTCCTTTGACCCACTATGATGAGCTCCAAGTTGCCTTCACAAACTCCAATCAAATGTGTGAAATCATGAAAAAGTATGATAATTCAAAGAAAATAAATTACATAAGTTGATTCCACATGAAATAAAAACTTTTAATTGACTTATTTACAAAAATATAAAATTATTCTATTATGCATTAAAGTATGTGCAAATAAAGTGGAAGCTCATCACAAATTTTATATTTTTTCCATTTGACCTAGTCAACAAGATCTGATTTTTTTGCTATAATTTTGGCTCCAAAAATAGAAATGAAAAGAAGAGACCCCTATTAAAAATATGAGATATTTCAAAAAATGTAATAACTTTAGAGATATTCCTTTATTTTTGCCCTAGAGACCTGATTTATCAAAACAAACTATTTTTCAAAGATCAACTTTTTAAGATATTGTCTTTCATTAAAATTAAAAACTCAAAGAAAAGACCCCCTTAAGAATTTTTAGACCTTTTCAAAAATGTAAAGTTTTATAAAAAATTCACTAATTTGAGACAAGAAATGAATTTTAATGAAAAATAGTTAAAAAAATATAACTCATGTAAAACTGATCAAAAAAATCTAATTTTTGGACTGCGACATATATGGATCATCTCACACACGCAAAAAACATTTCATAGAAAAATTACAAGTTCTTTGTAAGATATGATCATATCTTTCAAAACTATAGGGTTTTGTCTTCAACTCAACCTGCACAAGGATTAGCCTTGAAAAACTTGAATAAAACAACAATACAAATTTAGAAAAAAAATAAAAATTGTAGATCTAATAAGGACAAGAGTCTGTCCCACTCGACATGCCAAAAATGTATCCAATGAAAATTCTTGCAGTTGCACCACAAATCAAAGCATGAAAACACAAGAAATTCAAAGCATTTAAGTTAGAATAAGTGCATGTTAAATAACTTGTAATGCAAACCCAAAACCTTGTTTGATTTACTCTTAAATATTTTGTGGGTGTGCTCTCCCAAATCAATACAATAAATCCCACTATGATTAATGAGTGAAGCATTGAAAACAATTATGAGGAACATGCCCCAATCTTCACAAAATGATGATACAAAATCTAATATCTATGTTAAAGAATAAAAATGCCAGAGATTAACAAACTAGATTCAAATGAAAGCTAAACTAAGATGATGTAGTGCCTCCATGATTTGCCTCTTAGCACAAACAACATGATGGTGTATTTTCAACCTTCACACTCATTGAGTATGATCATGTTGGTCCCAAGTGAGGGTGAGTCCACCAAGAGGATTATTTTTGGAGCTTATTTTTGATGCCCTGTGTGAACTTGGGGACGTTGGGTGTGGTTTTAGATCGTATCCCAGTGACCCTTAGAGATAGGGATGAGTTGGTCCTGAGTATGCAGTGATCGTTATCCACATAATATTTTATGATGCAATTGTGAGATGCACCTAGTTCAACTTTATCTTATGTTAATCAGAAGGTTATCATTGGGGGTTGTGATGGGCACGTATTAAGGGACCCTACCTTGATCCTATTATTGTATTCCTTTTTTTCCATTATAGAATATGTAATTATAAAATCTATGTTGATGCATTATGGATTTATATTCTAATGGATAGAGGCTTGACCTCTGATTCATGATGTACTCTTTTTCATGTTTCTTATGTACTCATGTCAATAATTCTAGGATACTCTATGTTTGCAGTAGGGTTAATTGAATTCAACTAATTTTTATGATAGTGCAATCGAGTGCATGTTTTGTGGAAATTGAATTGGAACAAGGAAATTTAAATAATAATGTGTGATATATATTCTAATGAAGTTAAATGTTGTTTTCCTTGTGGAAATGCAATAGGAAAGGTGTGTTGAGTCGTGAATTGAGTAGGTAGAATGTACCCTTTATGAATATTGAAATATTATTATTAGATATGAATGTTTAATCAAACGAAAATTTGAATTTATATTACATTGAGATGTGAATTAATAGAAAATTGATTTTAGGTCTTAATGTTAAGAAAGAAATTCCAAGTATTGTGTTTTGGTTACTGATTCAAGAAATGTAATTAGAAGTGATTATGAAATCAATTGAAATGTTAATATTATCTTGATTATGAAAATGTATTTGATATGTTTGTGAATATTGTATTCCTAGAGATTTTGTGGTAAAGGAAATTAACAATGGATGAGTCAAAATTATAGAATGGTGTGAAAATTGCTAGTTGATTATATGATGTATCTTATGTGGATGATGATTTAGGATATATTTCCATGCTTTGATTTTTCAGGTCTTCATGTTATGGTATTTGATGAATTATTTAATTTTGAGTATTATGTTTTAGTTTCATGTTGATGCAAGAAATGTTTATGTGACATGAACCTAGTTAATGAATTAGGTTATTTGATATATATGAGTTCTTGAAATAACTTCTTAGAAATTAAGAAATGCATTCTTGAGATTAAGTGAATTTTATATGATGTAGATGCAGTTAGATTATATAATGTATTTTATGTGATTATTTATGATCTAATTTATATTTATATATGTCATTTGATCTTTCATGAGATACTGATATTTTCATCTATTGTACAAGAAATTGACCATGGATTATAACGAGGGAAAATTAAAGATGGATGCATGTGAAAATCTTGTAAAGCCAAGGTTAACCCCAAAGGGAGAAATAACCTCGTTGTTATGCAATAATGTTGTAAAGTGATGTTTGAATGTATTATTTAAATTGTGTTTATTTTTATTTTATATTTATGTCCACTTAGCATGTCATGTGTGTACTTATGTGTTGTAACCTTATGTGGTATCAATTAACACGTGTATGTGAGATGGCATGGTCAAGTAAATTGTTATTGGTTGTCTTCCACCTTTGAGTCACCTTGTAGAATCCCAAGGCTAGGTATCTTGGTTGTTGAGTCTTGGGAGGAAATCTTATTTTAAATTTTCGTGGGTCAACTCTTAGTGGACTTTTGAGAGGTTAAATGCTGCCCTAAGGGTTAGTTAGGGTTAAAATTAGATAACCCCATAGGTGCACTTTGGGTTGGGGGTCAAATTTTTACCAATAGGATGTTTTTGGCCCATTTTTGTCTCTTCTAAAATGTCTTTTTAGAATGTGACGAAGTTGGGAAGTGTGTCTTTTTTTCCACTTTTGTAAATTTTGAATTTCCCTCTTGTTAGAGAGAGAACCCTTGGATAGTGTGTCCAATCACCTTTGAGGTTAGGTAAGATGTTAGATAGGGTTTCCTTTTAGTAGGATGGAGAGGAATTTGGTATGTGGATTTTCCACTCTCCAACTTTAGAGACATCTAGTGGACTTAGCAAGTTTTTAGTGGACTTAGCAAGAGAAGCCTTGTAAGAAGGGATCTCTTCTCAACCCTCATTGCCATAGCTTGAAGAAAGGTTGGTGGCATTTCTACTTGCAGATTTTTATGTGTAAAAATGGCTTTAAAAGGTCGTGTAAAGAGTAGTGTTAAAAGGTCGTGTAAATGCCTAAATGCAGGATGAATGCTTGTAAAAGTTTTTATTTGATTGTGAAATGTTGTACATAAATTTTTATGTATTTCTAAAGAAAGAAAATGTAAAAATGAAGATTTATAATGCTTTGAATGCAAAAAAAAAAAAGTCTTGCTGATTTATTTTCCCATAGGTAAGAAAAAGTTAAATTTTCTTATGATTGTTAATCTCTTCCCTATGTAGTCAAAATTTATTTCAAATATTTAGTTGAAAAAGAAAAGTTAATGTAGATTTGCTATCCTAATTACCTATGTAAGAATAGATTTCATTTTGATATCGTGTTAGTTTAAAAAAATCTTGTATATACACCTATGTATATATACTTGTATATATACATAGATGTATATGCTCTATTGGAATTCTGATGAAGGGTGCTCCCCTTAATACCACAAACACATAACAGAAATAGAGAAACAACAACAATATGCAAGAACAGAAAATTGGCTTCTTATTATCTCCACAAATGTGGAATTACAAACTTTCAGAATTACAATATGCAAAGCCACATGGGCATTCCCTTACAATATTCTGTAGGACAAAGCCTCGAACTATTACCCAGATCTACTACCCAGAACTATTCTGAACTGCCTAAGACAATAATACAGCCTTCCTTATATAGGCAATTTTCCACCGCCTGGGAAGGTTCCAGAATTTTTAGCCAATAAGGCCGACCAAACTTAGAATTATTTTATTTTACATTTTATTACATCATAGTCGGCTCAAGATAACCTTTGAAACCCGAACAGAAATTTTGAAGAAAATTATTTTTCGCCATTTCAAGTGGCCCAACTTTCGAAGACCATAAGTCATCACCGGTTGACCCGCTCGGCTATTATAACCCCATTTCAGAAACGCCACGAAGCGCTTTACAGGCTTGACTGGCGCAAGCGCCTGTCACCCAAATTTTCAACCTCATCCGGGGCCTCTAAAGCCTTCAAAACTGAGTTCGAGGTTTCTGTACCCTGCTGCCAATACCGAAAATCTTCAATATCTTCCAATATACACTTGATCTGGCAATGAAACTTTACTGGCAGACTTATATGACCAAAATCAACCTCCAAGAAAGAAATCAGATCATTCTGAGCACATACAAAAATTACCAAAAATAGTAACTTTCCATAAATAGCAGCTCTGCACAAAATAACCCTTATTGAATAAAAACATAAATATTTTTGGGTGATGCAAGATTGCTCTTACACCCAGGATGCTCCTGCATCAGACACCCGGGGTAATTTGAGAAGTGACCCTGTCATGACTCAGGTGTGTAGAGGAAAACCAAGACAGTTAACCTCCTCCTTTGTTAGCCATGATGAGTCTTCAACAGGTCGTCCTTTCCACTTGACCAGATATTCTTCATATGTCCTGTTCCTTGTGCTTCTGCCAACACGACTATCCAGTATATCTTCAATTTCCTTAGTGTCTGAACTAGTTGCTGGAATACTCCACTGTGCTGCTGTTGTCTCATCTTCAACACCTCCCTCATGATACTCTGTCAGATCTGAAATGTTAAACACTGGTGAAATATTTAGCTCAGTAGGCAATTCTACCTCATATGCGTTTCCTGAATCATGTTTCTTCAATATCCTGCATGGTCCAAACTTCTTCATTTTCAGCTTGTTATATGTACCAACTGGAAACCGCTCCTTCTGCAAATGAACCATGACTTCATCACCAACCTGAAATTCCTTATACCTCCTTTTCTCATCTGCCTTAACCTTATACTGTGCATTCATCTTGGTAATATGCTTCCTCACCTCCTCATGGATGTTCTTCAAGTGTTCTGCAAAATCTTCAGCTTCAGCACTACTTATTTCTCCTTTATCTATCTTCCTCAATTCAGATGCATTTCTTGGACTACTTCCATAGACAATTTGGAATGGTGATTTACCAGTGCTCCTATTGATAGAATTATTGTATGCAAATTCTGCCTGTGGTAAAATCAAATCCCATCCTGTTGGCTTATCTCCAACCAAACATCTCAGCAAATTTTCCAAACTCCTATTCACCACCTCTGTCTGTCCATCAGTCTGTGGATGATGTGATGAACTAAATTTCAAATCTGTCTTCAACTTCTTCCACAATGTACGCCAGAAATATCCAACAAACTTAGTGTCCCGATCTGAAACTATGGTCTTTGGCAAACCATGAAGTCTCACTACTTCTCTGAAAAACAATTCTGCTACATGAACAGCATCATTAGTCTTCTTGCAGGGAATGAAATGTGCCATCTTCGAAAATCTATCAACCACTACAAAAATTGAATCATGTCCCCGCTGAGTCCTCGGTAAACCAAGAACAAAGTCCATACTGATATCCTCCCAAGGCTTCTCTGGTATAGGTAATGGCTGATACAACCCTGTATTCTGCTTCACTCCTTTCGCCATCTGACATACTCTGCAACTCTGTACAAACTTCTTCACATCTTGCTGCAACTGTGGCCAATAATAATTCTCACTAACCAAACCAAGGGTTTTATCACGACCAAAATGTCTATCCAATCCTCCGCTATGCTTCTCCTTGATGAGATTCACCCTCATAGAACTTCGTGTAATGCACAACTGACTCCCTCTGAATAGCATATCATCTTGGATGATAAAATCCAGCCATTTCGTCCTGTCTAGAGTAACAGGTTCTGTACAAGCTTTCCAAGCTTCACCAAAATCAGGATCCTCTGGATACAAATTCTTGAGTTCCTTGAACCCAACCACTTCAATCTGCATTTCTGTCAGCAATAGTTGCCTTCTGTTAAGAGCATCTGCAACCCTATTAGACTTTCCACTCCTGTGTTTCAAAACAAATGTATAACTCTGCAAAAACTCAACCCATTTCAAATGCCTTTGATTCAATTTTCCTTGACTATTCAAATATTGCAAAGCTTGATGATCAGTATACAAAACAAACTCCTTAGGAAGTAGATAATGTCTCCACTTCTTTAATGCCTGAACTATAGCATAAAATTCTTGATCATAAACAGAATATTTCCTCTTGGCATCATTTAACTTCTCGCTGAAATAAGCAACAGGTTTACCTTCTTGGCTCATAACAGCTCCTATTGCAGTACCACTAGCATCACAATCTACTTGAAACATCTTATTAAAATCTGGAAGTGCTAAAACAGGTTGTTCTGTAACTTTTTGTTTCAACAATTGAAAACTCTTTTCTGCCCCTTTAGTCCACTTAAACTCTTTTCTATCCCCTCTCATTGTTTCAGTCAAGGGTCCACAAATACTGCTAAAATTTCTGATAAACTTTCTGTAAAAGCTAGCTAGACCATGAAAAGATCTTACCTCAGTAGCATTCCTTGGAGTAGGCCATTCAAGGATAGCCTGTATCTTCTCTGGGTCCATTTTTAGACCTTCTGCTGAAACTACAAATCCCAAATACACCAACTCTTTCTTCACAAAACTGCACTTCTTCAAATTAATCAACAATTTCTCTTCTCTCAACTTCTCAAATACCATACGAATATGCATCATATGCTCATCCAATGTCTTACTAAAGATCAAAATATCATCTAGGTAAACAATGACAAACTTACCCAGAAATTCTTTCAGAACCTCGTTCATGAGCCGCATGAAAGTGCTCGGTGCATTGGTTAGCCCAAAAGGCATGACTAACCACTCATACAGTCCTTCCTTTGTCTTGAAGGAAGTCTTCCATTCATCTCCTTCTCTGATCCGAATCTGATGATATCCACTCTTCAGATCTATCTTTGAGAAATACACAGCTCCACTCAAACAGTCCATAATATCATCCATTCGTGGCAATGGAAACCTGTACTTGATTGTGATCTTGTTTATTGCCCTAGAATCCGTACACATCCTCCATTCTCCATTCTTCTTTGGTGCTAATACCGCTGGTACAGCACAAGGACTCAGACTCTCACGGATCAATCCTTTCTGTAACAGTTCATGTACTTGTTTGTTCAACTCCTCACTTTCTGCAGGTGTCATTCTGTGTGCTGCCTTATTCGGCAAACTCGCTCCTGGGATCAAGTCCATCTGATGACTGATCTTCCTGACTGGTGGTAATCCATCAGGCACGTTATCGGATATAATATCCTGAAACTCATTCAACAAATCTGCAACTTCTACAGGAACATCTTCTACTTCCTCTTTACCAGCTTTTAGAATTAAAGCAAAACATACATGCTCATGCCTCATACCATCTAGGAATTTCTTTCCATCAACAAATGTTATTCTTGCATTACCACATACCTTTTCTTCGGTCTCCTTCAATGGCTTTAGCTTATGTCACACTCCATCCTTTGTCAGGGAATAGGTATTCGCACGACCATCGTGTACAGCACATCTGTCAAACTGCCACGGTCTACCCAATAACATATGACATGCATCCATAGAGATGATATCACATAGTACCTCATCTTGGTACCCGCCGATCTTGAACTTCACTAGGCATTGTTCATTGACCATGATCTTGTGGTCATCCTGTACCCAGGCAATCTGATATGGATGTGGGTGTTTCTGTCTCTTGAGCTTCAACTTTGTCACCATCTCTTCTGACACCAAATTGTCAGTGCTTCCACTATCAATAATCACATCACAACATTTACCTTCACACTTGCACTTGGTGCGAAACAGGCTCCTCCTTTGCTCAGGTTCATTCTCACCACTCAACAGGACTCTTCTGTTAATCAACGTTTCTCCTCTTTCAGCATCTTCAGAATTTGATGATCTGGCATCTTCATCTACATGTGCAACTCTGGCCTGGCCTTCATTTCTCCTATATGTTCTGCCTTGGCGCTGAGGACATTCAAATGCCCTGTGACCTTCTTCTCCACAGTGAAAACATGTTCCACGGAAGCCACCTCTTCCAGATCCTTGTCCTCTTCCTCTTCCTCTCTGATCTCTATTATTCTGATCCTGGAAGCGATTGGAATTATTTCCGCACTGATTCTGACTGCTACTGGCCTCATCCTTCTTTTTCAGATCTTCATTTCGGCCACCATATGACCGTCCACCAGATCGTCCACCGTGACCTCTTCCGTTTTGTCTGCTCTCAAACTTCTTGTTCAGCTTTTCTTCTACTTTTAGGGAAAACTGGTATGCCTCTTCAATACTGTTCATTCGAACCAGATTCAACTCCTCCTAAATGCTTGGCCTTAACTCATTAAGGTATCGGGCAACTTTCTCCTTATCAGCTTCGGCATGGCCTGTTCTGATGAGGAGTCGATAGAACTCCTCTGTATACTCCTGAACAGATCTTCCCGCTTGCTTCAAACTCTGCATTTTCTTCAGTAGGTCAAGCTCATAATCAACAGGAATGAACTGTCTCTTCAATTTATCCACCATCCGATCCCATCTCGTGATTTTCTCCTTTCCCCTTCTATTTCGCTCCAACTGAATCTCTTGCCACCATATCTTCGCATGACCTTTCAATTTGGCCTTCGCAAATTTGACCCTATCAGGATCTTCAACATCTTCATACTCAAAATATTCCTCACATTCATTGATCTAGTCGATCAATTCCTCTGGGTTAAGATTTCCAGAAAATGTAGGAACCTCAATCTTAGGTCTTTTCCCAATCTTGGAAATCGCTCGAAAAAGTCTTTCTTCCTCCTGGTTCACAATTTCAACTTCTCCTTCTTGATATTCTTCTTCGGCTTCATCCTCACTTTCGTCTCTGACATTAAGATTCATTCCTCTACGAATCTCTTCTTGCAATGCTCGCACTTGTCTCTGCAACTCTCTAACCTCAGGTGTCACAACACCAAGTCTTCCGCCGCGTTCTCTTCATGGAGGCATGTTTGCGATGCACGCTGAAACCCTAACCACAGTCCTGGTGCAAACTGCCTCACAGTCGGTGATCTGTTTACACACTCAAAAAAACCTGCTCTGATACCACTTGATGAAGGGTGCTCCCCTTAATACCACAAACACATAACAGAAATAGAGAAACAACAACAATATGCAAGAACAGAAAATTGGCTTCTTATTATCTCCACAAATGTGGAATTACAAACTTTCAGAATTACAATATGCAAAGCCACATGGGCATTCCCTTACAATATTCTATAGGACAAAGCCTCAAACTATTACCCAGATCTACTACCCAGAACTATTCTGAACTGCCTAAGACAATAATACAGCCTTCCTTATATAGGCAATTTTCCACCGCCTGGGAAGGTTCTAGAATTTTTAGCCAATAAGGCCGACCAAACTTAGAATTATTTTATTTTACATTTTATTACATCATAGTCGGCTCAAGATAACCTTTGAAACCCGAACAGAAATTTTGAAGAAAATTATTTTTCGCCATTTCAGGTGGCCCAACTTCCGAAGACCATAAGTCATCACCGGTTGACCCGCTCGGCTATTATAACCCCATTTCGGAAATGCCACGAAGCGCTCTACAGGCTTGACCGACGCAAGCGCTTGTCACCCAAATTTTCGACCTCATCCGGGGCCTCTAAAGCCTTCAAAACTGAGTTCGAAGTTTCTGTACCCTGCTGCCAATACCGAAAATCTTCAATATCTTCCAATATACACTTGATCTGGCAATGAAACTTTACTGGCAGACTTATATGACCAAAATCAACCTCCAAGAAAGAAATTAGATCATTCTGAGCACATACAAAAATTACCAAAAATAGTAACTTTCCATAAATAGCAGCTCTGCACAAAATAACCCTTATTGAATAAAAACATAAATATTTTTGGGTGATGCAAGATTGCTCTTACACCCAGGATGCTCCTGCATCAAATTCATTGCTATGCTGATGTTTAAAAAAAATAGACTTAGTTATTCTCTATATATCTTCTCGTTGATTTTGGAAGAGTATATATACATAAATATATATGTATGTATATAAACACCCTTGGTGTTTATATACACACATGTATACTTATGTGTATACAAAACTTGAAAATCTTCATCTTCTTCTTGTTCTTTGCCAAACTTGCAATAACCAAATGAGAGATTAGGGTTTTGGTAGATGTTTTATTCTTAGCCTAACCCTAATTTTGAATTAGGGTTAGGGTTGGCTTTTTGGAGTCATTTTATTTTTTATTTTTTAATTAAGTTATCATTAAATTTTATCTAAATTTTAATTTTTGTTTTATTATAATTTAATAATTGATAACTTTTCATAATCACTTTATTTTGAATTATGTTTTAATATTATTTTATTAATCATTGAGATTCTAAAAAGATTCCTTTTTATTATTTAGTAGGATTTTGTTTAGATTTAAATCCCTATCTTATATTAATTTAATGACTGTTGACTATTGACAGACACTTTAATTTGAATTATTATTTATTTATTATTTTTATTTTCATTGGGATTCTGAAAGAGATTCTTTATTTATTTAGTGGGATTCTGTTTGGATTTTAATCCCCGTCTTATTTTAATTTAATGACTGTTGACTTTAGACAGTCACTTTAATTTGAATTATGATTTATTTATTATTTTTATTTTCATTGAGATTTTGAAAAGATTTTTTATTATTTAGTGGGATTCTAATATTTTTCTTTTGGATGTCATTTTTAATTTAATTGAAATTTGATAATATTGAGATATTAATAAATATAACCTTATTATTTTTAATACTATTCTTCGAATTTGCTATTTTTTGAATTTAAAAATTAATGCCTATTTCCAATTGAATATTATGTTTATTTTTATTAAAATGTTGGTGGTTAAATTTAATATTTAATTTACTAATAATATTTTAATGTAGTAATGGGTTATTTTAGGGGAAATTATTTAATGTCTTAGGATGGGACTTAGATAAATAACTTTCCCTTAGCCTAAATGATAAATTTAATATTAAAGTTTTATTATGGTTATTTTGATCTTTCAAATGTTTAATTTAAATTAATTAATTAACTTTGATAACATTATGTTTTGGGATTAAAATATAGTATTTTAAATTAATTATTAATAACATTATAACTTTAAAATGGGTAATAACTTTGTCGCCCTAGGTTTCACATAAGAATGTTTTTATGATCATATTTCATCAGTTTAATACTTTCTTAAGATTTGATATTTTCATATTTAAAATTTAAAATTTATTTCTAATTGAATATTATTATTAGTTTTAATATAACATTGGTGGTAAAATTTTCTATTTAATTTTTTTATATTATTTTAATAATTAATGGGTTATTTGGGGGAGATTATTTAATGTCCAAAATGGAACTTAGATATTTCTCCCTTAGCATTAATGTTAAATTTTATATTAATGTTTTATATGGCTATTTTAGTGCCCTTAAATTATATAATTGAGATTAATTAATAAACCTTGGTAACTTTATGTCTTAAGTAAAAATATAATATTTTGTAATAAAATATTTAAACAATATTATTTTAATGGGAATAACTTTATAACCCTAGTTTTTGCATAGGGTTATTATATTGGTCTTATTTTATCATTTTATTTGTTGATGTTATTTTTGTGTTTTCTAACCTAGTTAATAACCTAGTTCACGATAGGAACCATTAGGGTTACTAATGCAATTGATTTAATCATTTATTTAATTTAACCCTTTTGGGTGTATTGACCCAACCTTTGACTTTTTACTATTATCTAAGTTTTAATTTTCACTTTTGTTTATCTCTTCTTGGAACCCTGTTAAGGTTTCTTAGAGACCTAGTTAGGGTTTCGAGAAAACTAATGCAGTTAACAAACAATGGATGTTGGAAAGCAAGCACATGTCATGATACCTCTTGTGACTAAACTTTTTTTAGGTTATGTGTTTGTACTTGTTGAAGTGTTCTTTAGTGTATTACCTTATTGTCTTTTGTGTATTAAAAAAAAATTGTTGTGTGTGTGTTATTTCCTAATTTTTGGGCATGACAAATGATTTAATGCAACATTGAAACAAAACTAGATTCATTCTATTACCTAAGATGTGACATCAAGATTATCTAATAGATGCAAGAATATACAATAGAATGACTATGTTCAAATGAGGAGTGAGGCCCCCTTTTTATAGAATGACTTAAGAATAGGTGGCCAAGGTTAAGAGGAAAAAGAACGGATGGTCAAGATTAAGAGGAAAATGGGGAGTGGGTAAGATGAAGAGGAAATAGAAATGAGTGGTTATGATTAAGAGGCAAAACATGCAAAAGGAAAACTTCACTTTTAGAGGGAAAAGAGAAGGATTCAAAATGATTGGCAGACAAAAAAGATGGGGAGGTGGTCATCTTGGAAAAGGTGAGTGTGCACATGATTAGAGGTACTCCACCTTTTTAATCATAATTAGAATAATTTTTATTTTTATTTTTTATCAGTAAAAGGTCAGAGCCAAGAATTTATTAATTATAAAAATATTACAAAAAACCCCGCACGATGCAGGCACTGGTAGGAAAGAGTGGGGCTGAGAAAACCTACAGACTTGCCTGGGACCTTAGTCCAGATTCTGATACATGAAGTTTTAAGAGGGCATTCCCTCATGTTACAATATTGTATGATAAATATAGAGATAAAATCTGTTTGTTAATCCTTCTTGTCCTTGATTGAAATAAGTAACTTTCTTTGATTTTGTGAGGATAGAGAGCTTTTCTTTGATTTCATCAGTTTCTGCCTTTAATTTGATCCTGACTTGTAATACCTCAACTTCTTGGCAAAGATCCTCATTAGTATATCAAAAAACTATTTTTAATTTACACTGCTTCTAAAATTTTTGATAATAAAGTACATGTTTATTTTTACCCTTTCCAAGTATAGTTAAAAAAAAAAAGAGCTTTCTTTGTCTATTCCAAACTTGCTTAAGCGTCTTAGTAAGTTTGTCATGGACCAAGTTAGTAACGAAAGTCCTAGCAATTAGTCATGGACAAGGTCAGTAATGAAAATCTCAAGCAGACATAATTTTAAACCATGCTTTACCTATTTTATAGAGAAGATGCTAATCTTTAGATACATAAGTGTGATATATTGAGTAGTATATGGTGTGTAAAGGATGGAGGCTAATTAAGGAATAGTGCACTATACTTGACAAAGATAGTGGGATCCACTATTTTTCCCTTAATATATAATTAGAATAATATTAGCAAAAGGTAAAAGTAGAAAAAAAAAGGATTAAATTAAAAAAAAAAAAATTAATCAAAGTTTAGAAGAACTTTCTGCTAGTGAAGAAATAAAATTTATTTTATTTTAAGAAATGGATAGATAATATATTAAATTTAATTTAATATATTATACTATTTAAATAAAATTTATATACAAAAGGAAAATGAATGTATTTAATTAAATAAATAGAATAATTTAAAAATATAGTCAATTAATAAAATCAACTATAATGTTAAAGACAAATATTAATAAAAATTAATATTATAGTGCAAATGACAATTTTAGGTGTCCAGATTTTGCCGCTCTTTAATGCAGTGTTGAAATTGGCATCGCATCAAATAAAAAGGAAAGGAAGATGTCCCAATCATGGAAGGACAAGGAAGGATGAGGAGGAGGTAGAGCTATGCCCCCTCAAGAGGACATGCGGGTGCAAAGAACACAAGTGTTCTCTCGAAATGAATAGGAGCAGAAAAAATATGGTAGGGATAAGAAATAAATAGGGGCCTCGATGCAAAATGTAAAATGAAACTAACTAAATGAAAAAAGAATTTTGGGGATTATATTGTGTTGAGAGAGAGAGAGAGAGAGAGAGAGAGAGAGAGAGATAGCATCCTAGTTTTGATATTGTACTTGACGTTATGCACCAAAGTATGAGGAACCAAGATGAACATTTTCCAAGAACATGATAAAAAATGTCAAATACAACCATATGTCTTATGACATATAATGATATGGAAGACCATAATGCCTTGGTGACAATAGGATGCAAAGACCATGATAGATGCAAAACTACTAATGCATACAAGCAATAAGTAAGTATGCACAACCAACATGTTTCCCTAGTCAAGCTGAAACCCAATTGTTGATTGATTGAGTGAGTGATGGGGAAGACAGGGCCTCGGGGATTGGGAAGGATACATCCCATGATGATAATTGGATTTGAAATTGATCAATTTATTATCATCTAATTTGGTTTAAGATGATGACTTGATTAAATATTGATGTGCTAGATTGTAATATTGGAGTACATAGATTAGTATAGATTAACCTTAATTTGACTAACTTGGGATCTTTTGGATTATAGAGATTTTTTTATTTTTTATTTTATTTGGATGAGTGGATTGGATGGAATGGGATTAGAAGAGAATATGATTGGATAAGATGAGACTGAAAAGCATAGAAGGGGATTAATAAATGGATTATATTAGAAGATAAATAGATTTTATAGACAAGATGGTTTGAATAAGATGAAAGGATGATTAAGGGATTGTAAAGGATGGGATAGTAATAAGGAAAAGTGGATTGGGACCAATGACAAGGGATAACCAAGGAATGATGGAGGATGGAAGGATGGAAATATGTTTGATTAGAATATGAATGGATAGAATGGATGGATTGGATAGGAGATAGATGGAATGAATGGATAGGTAAGGGAAGGATATGGAAGACTATAGGATAGAGGATATAGGGATGGAGATCCAAGAACTATGTGGAAAAGGAGTTAAATTCCCCACACTAGGAGGAGAATAATGAATGATGGAAAGATGGAGGATAACAATGTATAGGATGGAAGGATGGTGATAGGAGATGGGGATGATGGGGAGGTGGTGGATGAGGCTCCACGGACCAAGTTGTAAAGGAGTTAAATTACCCAGACCATAGGTAGTAAAATGAAGAATGAAAAGATGGGGGATAAGGATGTATGACATGGAAAGATGGTGTGTAAAGGATGCATGAAGGATATGAAGGCTTATTCATTATCCAAAGCATGCAAGTATATTTTAGTGCCTCTATATTTTAAGAAAAAGCAAGGACATGAAAGTGAAATGGATTTGGATAAGGGATATGAGATGGAGGGTGTGAATAGGATAGCAGATATGATGTGAAAGATATAGATGTGATTGGATAATAAATAATGGATGGAGGAAATATATAGGATAATCAAGATTAAGAACATAGGAAGGAATATGGACTCAAAGAGTATTATGAATGATGGATTAAGGGATTGGATATGATGAGGACTACTAGATGGAGGATAGGGATGTCAAGATCACATATGTGAAAATGGGTGGAATTATTTAAGAAAATGGGTGGGTAAGGAATAAAGGTTATGGAAGGTAAATATGGATAAAGGGGATGCATAGGATAGTCAAGATCAAAGATGGGAAAGGAAATGGTAATAAACTTAGATAGAATAATGGATGGTGGATAGAGAATGTCAAAGATATTTTTGGTAGCATAGTATGGATGGAGCTTGCCCCCAAGTATAGAGTACAAAGGGTGGTAGATAAATCAATGGAAAAGATATGATATGTATGTGAAGTATATTATAGAGAAGATAGTATGGATGGATAGCGAGAAAGAATTGCCCCCAAGTATGAAGAAAAATTGGAGGGAGGGATTACACATGATGCATGTTTTCAAGGTTTTCATCATGATATTTGTCCAAGGTTCCTGATTACCAAGTTTTCACCGTTGGATGATTTTTTTTCTTTTTCTCTCTCTTTTTTTTGAATTTTATGGGAAGAATGATAATGGGGAAATGGAAGGAGGAATCAAGAATCTATTTCAATGGATGGTATCAATTTTATAATATGCCCATAGGTGTTGGTATGATGGTGGGAAGGGGAATGAAATGGATAGGTGGTAGTGGGATAAGGATTTATGCAAAGAATTGGATTAAAGGGGTGGATACGTGGGGAAGGATTGGTGGATAAGAAATGGGAGGTTGGAAGACTTATAAATAAATTCTTGAGAGAGATGGAAAGAACATCATTAGCACACACCTTGAAGGGTGGTGGAGCAATGGAGGATGTGATTTAGAAGGAGATGGAAGAGTAAGCATGGATTTTGGGATGTAAAGACCCAAAATAGATGAAGGAAATAGTGGACTTAGGCTAGTGGATTTTAGGACATAATGACCCAAAATGACGTTCGAAGATGGAGAGCTAAAGAATTTATGAGCGGAGGAAGATTTTGAATTATCAAGGTTGGATGTCAATTTGGATTTTTCTTTTGGATGCATTTCTTCGATGAGTAGCTTGTAAATCCACATGACTTTTTATTTTATCATTTTGGGCCTTTGCGGTGTTTTGAATTTTTCTTTATTTTGGATCATACTTTTCTTTAACTGAACATGTCTTTTATATGGGACATGAGTTGTATATTGTTGTGGATTTTTAGCTTTATGCATTTTAGCTTTGGTATCAAATTTTCTTCCATTAACCATGGTATGGGTGTATGAGGATGAATGGTGTGGAAGGTTTATGGATGGAATGATGGAGAGTGAATATTGGAAGGAATTCAAGGATGTGTGCCTTTGTTGATCTTCATAGGGAATTTTAGGTGATGAAGTGGTGGACTTGGATATGATGGATGGATGGATGTATGTAAGGACCCAAAATGGATGGAAGGGATGATGGGTTTAGTATTGGGACATAAGGATCCAAAATGGACATGGATGTGGAAGGAATGGATTTTTGGATATAAGGGCTCAAAATGGATGCAGGTGAGGATGGGATGGAGTTTATCTTTGAGATATAAGGACCTAAAATGGATGTGGATGTGGAAAGAATGGAAATTTGGATATAATGGCCCAAAATGGATGCAGGTGAGGAAGGGATGGAGTTTAGGTTTTAGATATAAGGACCTGAAATGGACGTGGATGTGGAAGGAATGAAGTTTTGGATATAAGGGTCTAAAATGGATGTTGAATGTGGGTGATGGGAAAATTTTAGTTTAGATGGAGGGATTATGGATATGGAAGGAGTGGAAGGTTTACCAACATCTTGAGACATTATTTGTTCAATGGGATACATATTATTTTGACAATAAGATGAGAGTCCATGGGGAGGAGATACATGAGGACTAATAAGCTTTTGAAGGAAGCCATGTTGGATAGAGGTGGAGGAACCAAGTTTATATGTAGGGGGTTTGTATATGGATTGGATAAGTGTGATGGGATCTTGTAGAGGAATAGGATCATGAGAGGGATTAAGATCATGAGAGGCATTAAGAGGAATAATGGGATCTTGAGATGGATTGGGATTATGACATGGAGATGAAGGGATCCTTTGATCTTAGCATTGGGGAGGATTATGTGTTGGATTGGAAGGGATGATTAGATCTTGATATGGACGGGGATCATGAAAGGGCATGAAGGGGATGGAATCATGAGATGGATCTATTTAATCATTGTATGGAGGGAAATTAGTAGATTGGGTACAAGAAATATCTTCATGAAATGGAGGGGTAGTTGATGATAAGCCCTAGGATATAAGGGGATCATTGATGGAGGTGGAGGGGATGCCTTTTATATTGATTAGGAATGTGACTATGAGGTGAATCAAGAGGGATAAATGGATCTAGAGATGGAGGAACACTTTGTTCTAAAGGGGAATAGGAATCCATGCTAGCAAGCTTTTAGAAAAGGTCTTGACATATATGGAATTGTGAGGATGATGTGATGGAGGGGTTGGTATCTTAAACTTCAATCTCTCCTTTGTCAATAAGGTCTTGGACAAAAAAAATTCTATTGCATATCAAAAAATGATGAAAGATTTTACATCAACACATATATAACTGAAACAAAATCAAAGATCTCGAGAGTTCCACTATTTTAAATCCACTAGAACACTATAAGAAAGTGTAAAAGGATACCACAATGTATCAAAATAAAATTAACTACTAAAAGGACTACTCAATCATATGGAAAATCCTTATCTAACTCATTATCATTAGAGTCTGGGGATACAACAGTGTATCTAATGATTTCATGATACCAATAACCCTAGTTTTGAACTCTATAAGGTTCCTCAACCTAAGGTTGCCACTGTCTAGACTGCTTCATTTGTTGAATGAATTTAGCAACAGTGACCTCAAACTCTCCCTTAGTCTTCATAGAGGTGTACCCATAGGCTATATCCTTCTTTTCTGTAGTAGCCTGCCCATCTCTGAATATTTGTAGGAACTTTCTCTCCTTCAATTTGAGCACAATGGTAACCTTCATGACAACATAAAGGTATATGAGTCTCTAGAGAGACTTAGTAAGGTTCATGCCCTTCCCTGCAAGAACATCATTTCTGAGCCTTTCAAATAATCCACAATATAACAAAAGAAAGAAGTGACTAGAAAGTGTTGCAATATTTTCAGTTATTAATATGTCCTGAGATAACATTTAAAACTTTGAAATGAACATTGAAGGTAAGACCAAACATCTTCCAAATTTCGGCAGCAAAAAGACAATAAAAAATACATGCATAATTGATTCTAGGCATTTACAAATTGTACACAAATTATGTTCACCTCCAGGTTTGTTAAAGGGTAGCTTATGCAGAAAAAATCTCCACAAAAAACAATAATTTTTTGTTTTCAAAGGTCTTTTCCATAGAAGAGAAAAGTATGTGTTCCAGTCAGAGTGTTGAGCATCAAGGTGCCACTTGGAGTTAACATGGGATATAATATCAGGATTGTAGGTAAGAATATTATATATGTATTTGGATTTTCCAAGGTGGAGAGGAGTGTTGTCAAGCCAAAAGAGTTGGAAAGAGAAACAACTTGGGGAGAAAAAACAATTAAATGGACCTAACTTGTTGAGGGAAGCAGATAGGAGGGAGTAATTTCTCCATTGGGTTTTGTGTATATCAAACTTATCTTCAATTACCTCCCATGGAATAAAATTTCCCTTTTGTATCATGGAAGGTATTAATACCCTTTTCAATGCACTTATTTTTTGAACATCCTTGAAGTAGAGCCAATGGTTTATTACCATGTTTAAGATTCCCCCATATTGATTTTTCTCCATAGATTATTCTATCACCTTCAAAAGGGCCAACATCCTAGATAAAGTGTTTCACAAATTTTGAACTCTTCCAAATGGTTTTGAAGACATTTGAGCCTTGAACTACAACATTTGCATCTATAGCTAGAAGATCAGTGTAGCAGAGGTTATTCCAAACCTTGGATTTGCTAGGGTGAGCTTGGGATAAAATTTTTCTTATCAATACTTTCCAAGGATCCTCCCCTATAGCTTCCTTTTCAATCCATTTAACAGCTAAGGCTATACCTTGAGTTATAAGATCTTTGAGACCTAGACCACCCCAAATTTTTTCTCTGGTGCATCACTCCCATGATACTTGTATGCAATGAAAATATGGACCTATTTGCTGCAAATTAAAAACACCAAAACATGAAACAAAATCACATTAGTTGTTAGTCATTCCAAATGCAACAAAATAAGCAATCTTCACTACAACCTCTGATAAGCTAAAACAAGGGCACCCAAAGCCTTGTTTGATTTTCTCTTCAAGATTAATTGTGGGTATGCTCTCCCAACAAAAATCAAATGCAAAACTAATGCAAAG
Source organism: Chamaecyparis obtusa (assembly GCA_027943335.1). Taxonomy (NCBI): domain Eukaryota; kingdom Viridiplantae; phylum Streptophyta; class Pinopsida; order Cupressales; family Cupressaceae; genus Chamaecyparis; species Chamaecyparis obtusa. The sequence continues at coordinate 884,601 of BSBK01001913.1, forward strand.
CTATGGGATGCAAGCTACATGATGGTGAAGGGATTCAGAACAAATATGAGGAACTTACCCCAAGCTTCACAAATGATGAATATTAAATGATGCAAGATTGAGTCTAGATAATGATAATAAGATTAAGATCTATAATAATGCAACAAGATTAAGATCTAAGACCAAAATTAGGTTACAATAAAGAAAAGAACTAGAATGATTAACAATGCTAGAAGATGCAAGAGCTAAGAGATTAAGAATAAAAAGAATCTTAGAACTAAAATGAGGAGTGAGGCCTCCTTTTATAGAAAATGAAAATAATTGGACGGTGGAGATTAAGAGGCAAAAGAATGAGTGGCTAGGATTAAAGGTTAGGTAGGGTTTGGAAAAAATGAAGAGGAAAAATGAAATGAGTGGATAGGATTAAGAGGCAAAAAGATGTTAGGTAGGGTTTGAAAAAGGTGAAGTGGGAAAAGTCAAACTTCACTTTTAGAGGGAAAGATAAATTTAATAATGATTGGTGAAGAAAAGAGATGGAGAGGTGGCCACCTTGGAAAAAGTGATTGTACACATGTTTAGAGGTAATCCATCATTTAATCAATATTGGAGGAATATTTAGAAAAAGGTAAGCATAGGAAAAAGGGAAAATGAATTAAATTAAAATAAATTTAATTTAATCATGGTTTAGAAGATCTTTAGGCTAGTGGAGGAATAAAATAAATAACATTTATTTTATAAAGGGATATAGAGGGATAATATATTAAATTGAATTTGTTGGAGCTCAAAAAATCCAGAATATGTTTTGAATCATACTTGCAAAAAAATTCTCTAAGTGTCAGATTAATGCCTTAAAAGTCTTCAAAAGGTGCCTAGTTTGAGTGCATAGAAAATAGGGCCTGTTGTTTTTCATGATGAGTCACTTGGATAAGTTGTTTATCACCTATCATTTGACATATGTAATAGGTTTGAGGTCCTAGATTTCAATTTTGACATGTTTCAAAAGTGGCTATTTGAAGGTGTTACACAAAAATCTGCATTTGTATCTTTCCAGAATTTCACTAAGTAGTCCACTTGCAAGGTTTGCATCTTTTGACCAATGAATATTCATTGCATGGGGGTTTCTTCATCATGCTATAGGCATGATAGAGAGTATCCATACCCATTTTTAGCCCCCCATGTGCCCATTTAATCTCTTTGCCAATGCCATTTCATTTGCAAATTATTAAATATCTCTGAGTGTGCATAGTCTAGATTTTTGAGTGGCCTACTTTCAGGATTCCTAGTTTGTACTTAGTTCAAGGTCAAGAAAATTTGATAGTTGTTCTATATTTTAGACCTAGAATTGATCTACCCTAAACATTTTTAGATCTTCGCCAATCCGTTTGGTCACTTTCCTAAGCAATTTCTAAACCCAGTTTTTGCATAAATCACTGTTCTAATCCAGAATATATCTAACAAACTGACTTTGGTGTTTAATTGCATTTCGCCATGTGATCTTTTGGGTAAATTAATTATGGACTCATATACCTTGTATGGAAGTGAATCAATCTCCAAGATTGTAGATCTTGAGGGTCTCAGTTGGAAAGTTTTCAGAGCCAGTTCTAGAGGTGACTTATGTAGATTTGGTAGTGCAGACTGAATAAATATTTGTAATGCACTATATTTGGTCATTAATATCTTATGACCTGGGTCTTTAGGTGCAATATCCTTTGGCGATTATGCTCATGTGATGGAAGTGAACTTGTATTCTTGATGGTGCATTCTTGTGATGTCTTTGGATCAGTTTTTGAAGCCATTTCCAGAGGCTAATTGATGTTATTTGGTAGTTTCACAAAAATGTAAAAGAAGCATAGTGTGATTGAATTCTTCAGTGCGCCATGGTTTGTTCTTGCTGAGTGTTTGCATTATGAATGTATAGGGGTTAATATGGTGTGAAGGATCTTGTTTTTAAAGCTAAGCTCCCAGGATTGTTGTTCTTTTTGTGCACAATTTTGCATCACTGCCATGTTTTATCAAATTGAGATGCCAGTTAAAAATACTACACGCACTTGTGTAATCAGAGGTTTAAATACACTTTGTTTTCAAATTTTCTTCAAAGACACCTCTGTCTTTATGCTGGCATTACTAGTATATGTATTTGTTTGAATGGGGTTGTGTGTGCACATGGAGAAGGTGTGTATGACAATATAATAATAAAACAAAAGAAAGAGTGATGTGCATACAAGACAAAGAAGGGGACACACTATATTTGCAAAGAATGGCTAGCATTTAAAGTGAAGGTGTGTGTACCAAACCAAAGTAAGTGGAGCATGTGCAAGTCAAGGAAAATGCCAGCAGGGCATTGAAATACAAGGGCTGCATGTTATGTTTGGAAGGAATAAACAAATGTGAAATGGCCAGCATAAGGAAAAAGGGGAAAAATGAATGGTTTGCATACATACTAAATGAATGAGGCTGCCAATCAGTAAAGGGTGTGCATGAGGCAAAATATATGGAATACAACACATTTGAGATGTTGGCATCTGAGGCAACCAAGGGGCTATCAGTTTACATAGTGTATATACACATTGAAAGGTGTGTATACTCCAGCCAATGCCTACAATCAACAAACATGGTCAAAGGAGGGTGCGTGGGAGTGCATAGAGTACGTGAGATATGTAAGGTAGATGTGTACAAAGCATGGCTGCTTGCGTGGAGTCTCTAGTGAGGCTGCTAACCAACAACAAGATACAAAACAAAGAGGCATGCACCATTCAATGTTGTAGAAGGATGTGGCAATCATAAGGGACCAAAGAGAGTGTGTGAGGCAAAAATGCATTGAGTGCTACACACATTAACAAATTGGCTACATGTGTGGAGGCTGCCAATCCCAGCCATATGTGTAAGTGTTGTTGAGGATGCTAGCTACTTGCTTGCAGAGAAAACATAGATGGGAAGGAGAGTGCATTGGTTTTGAAGGAATTAAAATGTAGAGAGTGTGTGAATGCACCAAGGAAGGTGCATGAGACTAGTGCATGCAGCAAACAAGGGTGCGTGAGTCTTGACTAGAAGCTGGTTACAAAATAAAGTGTTGTCCGTGAGTGTGTTTGTAGGCAGCGTGCCCAAAAAATGAAATGGATGTAACACACACAACATAGCATAAAGCCAAAGATAAGGAAAAATGCACGCAAGCCATGAATGGAGTGAAAAATACACTAGGTGTGCATGTGGATTTATCCCACATGCACCCCGTTCTAGTACTTTTAGTTATTTAAATACACTGGTGCCTAGAATAGAAGTAAATTGTAGTGAAGAGATGTTATGTGTGGTAGCCTCTGAACTTGTGGGCCCACCCAAATTTGCATGCTAGTTGGGCATACTATGCACAATTTTAAATGAAGTATTTAAAAATGCTCACAAGTTTAGTCCCACATTGGCTAGGAAAGGAAGACTTGGAGTGTTTAAATGACCCAATGCATACATTATAGTTTAAAGAAGAAGCTGGAGGCTATACATGCACACGCACTTCAGAGGTGCATTAGGAAGTGTGCCAATGAACTGATGAACACAATATTTTTACAAATAGCTAGCAGTGATCAGAGGTGAGGTGGGACACATAGCAGCCAGTTTCTCATTTGTGAAATGAATTTTGGTGGTTAAAGAAAACATTCAATGACCCAATGGATGGTTAGACGCATCATCGCCAGATACCAGAGGTTAAGGACCAAACATCAAGTGATTCATGAAAGCTCAGTCGTGTGATCTCCAAATTACTGGTAGTTAGTGGCCAACATCTAGTGACTTGGAGAATGCCTCTGTCACATGTTCTCCCAATCTTAGTAGTTAAGAGGCAAGCATTCAAAGAAATGGAGACAAAGGCCTGTCACGTAATCTCCAAGTATTGACCATGGTTAGAAATTGATTTGGAGATTCAGAGATAAAGGGATTCACTCATTCTCTAGATGTAACTAGGGTTAAGTGTTCAATTCAGAGAATAGGAGAATGAAGGCATTTGTGTGATCTCCAGATCAGAGGTAAAAGTCCTAGGTTAAGTCTTAGCAACTAATCAGCTCATCACAAGTGGTGAGATCTGGTGGCTTCTGGGTGTAAAGTGTAGACATAAGAGGAAATGAGAAGAGAAAAGGTAAAATGAGAGATAAAGTACAGATTTAAAGGGTTAAAATACAAGATTTAAAAGAATTACATAGTCTTCTCTATAGTTGAAAATGATTTTTATTTTATAATGATGGGAGAAGATTCACGGGAACACTTTCAAGGTAGACTATAATCATTTATTGATGAGGAGTGGAATCAAATCAGCTGGAGATAGTGACTGCAGGTATGAAGGAGGTTACAGAGGATCAATTTGAGAATCAACATTGGAGAGAAGATAGAGATATTTCATGGAGGATTGATAGCTATCAATTTTTTTGAACTTGGTCTCTTCTCCTATATCTCTCTTGTTCTTCATTGTTACATGGATGGTGAATTTGAGAGCTGAATTAAGAGAGTTAATCCAGGATCCTTTTCTGGCATTCTGCCATTGATAATGTATTGATCTTGAAAATTTTTAATGAAAACATGTTGGAATCCCATATCACATTAGTGTATGTCTTCTTGTATTGATCTTGGGTTTTTTATATGTTAATTTTGCAAAGCAGGTTAATATATGGTTTACAAAGTAGGTTTTGAAATTGTTTTTGAGTTCATGCCAAAGGCAGGATTAAATTTTAAAGATGATTTTAGAGAACTCAATGTTCTTGTGATAATTTGATGTCTGAGTGTGAGAGTGAGAGGAATGGTATGCAAAGTAGTTGTTCTAGGTTCTAGGTGTGTCTGAATTAAGTTTTCTTTTGATGTATGTTATAGGTGACTCTATGCCCTTGAATAAGACACTGGTCTATTCTTGATAGGTAGTTTCTTCATCATCAAAACAAATTCATAAATGATTATATCTTTCAGTCAGTATGCAAAGGACATTAATGCATAGTTTTTATGTTGAATGATACAAAATAGGTTTTTTGATTCCTTTTTAGAAGTGAATCAATAGGTATATGCACCTAAGCATTCAAGGCTCAAAGTGTAGGAGGATCATACTTTTGATCCTTGTTAATTGGCCCCTTTTTCTTGTATGATTTAGAGTGGTTTTAGAGAGTTAATGACACCAGTTTGTCAAACATATTGTAAATCTATAAGTGGAAAGAAAAGGAGCCAACAAAATGGTGAATTTTTTGGGGAATGAAATAATGTTACTATTAAGAGTATCTTGGAGTCTTGCTATATTCATTGGGGAAGAGTCTCAGAAGTATAAAAATCTAAAAAATTGTTTTCAGATCTAAAAGTTTGTTGCTTGGAATTTAATGTTGATTAAAAATTTAAAGGTATATGTGACTTTGTTGTGAGGAATGCCTAGAATCTGGTGATGTTTAAGTAAAAGATCAGTGAGTAAATTTATGTCCAATGTAAGGAGGTGGTGACTCTGTGTTAGAACGAACCTAAGATGTGAAGCATTGTTTCAGATTTCAGCCAAATATGAAGTGAACAACAACATCCTACAAAGATGTTCCAGGTATTTTCCATTTAGTATTTTGTGTGTTTGCATGGTCCTTATCAAATGGTTTTGTCATTAAAAGAAATGACAGATGGGTGAAGTTACATACTTCTGGATTAAATTTTGAGTTGAATCATATATGTATGAAGTATGTTAGAATAATTAAGTGATAAGAGAAGGTTACTTACAAATGCATAGATTTCCTCTTACTGGTTTTGAAAAATATCAAGTGTATATGCACAAAGATTACAGCTAGTAATGGATGTTCATATGAGTTCTTTTATCAAAGGATATGTGCCATTTTGTTATGATGGCATACCTGGTTTCCCTAATGAGATCCCTAATAAAATCAGAGGATATTTGCCAAAGTTTGATAGGAACCAGTCCTAGTTAGCAAATAAGCATGCTCAAGCTTTTGTTGATTTGATGTACAATTTTGATATTTGCCATGAAGATCTATGGATGAGGTTGTTTGTGCAGACTCTAAAAGGAGATGAAAGATATTGGTTCTCATTTTTTCCTGCAGCTTCAATTTCTTCATGGAATGAGTTAAGTTCATCTTTCATTAAGTAGTTTGATGGGTGGGTAGATGTAAAATTAATGTTAGATAGATTGATGGAAATTCAGATTGAACAAGGTGAGTTGATTCCAAGGTTTAATAGAAAATTTTCTAGTACATTGATGGATATCCCTAAAAATTGTAGGCCCCATGATCAGATATGTTTGATTATTTATTTGGGTGCATTGGGCAAAAAGATGGGTTTCTTAGTAAGGGATAAACAGCCACAAAGTCTATATCAAGATTTTGGAATTGCAATGGGTATTGAGTGCAATCTAAAATATGGAGTTATAAGATGACGTAATTCTACTAGTTTGTATTTTTAGAATAGAGTGAATGATCAGGAAAAAGGTGAGCAGCATCAATACTTTTATTCCCCTACTAATTGCATTGATCAAAATATTGTATGTGAAAGTAAAAATAATGTCACTGCTGAGGATATAATTGATGAAGAGATGGAATCTTTTTCAGCCAATGAAGGTAATGACCATTTCCACATTGTTAAAAATACACTCATCCCTTTGCATAATTTACACAAGTAGAGTGATGATAATCATGAAAATTACTTCTCATTAACTAGTGTTGATATAAATGTTGAGAGAAATGGTGATTGTGATGAATCCATGGATGAGGAACATTTTTCACTACTGCTACAATTACAATAGCAAGATTGTGGAAATATGGATAGGGTTGAGAGTGAATTTGTTTCTAATGACCTATCACAAGAATTCTCTCACGCTGCAGATGTTCATTCTTCTCAATTTTCTATGTGTTCCAATGACAATGAAGATGAGTATAAAGTCTTGAAGATTGAAGATGAATGGTGGAGTTCATTGTATGACACTTGTGAAGATGATATGGTTGGTTAGGATACTGATTTTTCATGTGATAATAGTAGAAGTGGTGAGTCATGTTTTGATTCAAATTTTGAATTTTCTTTCTCTACAGAAGATGTATGTGAAGATGGATGTGATGATATATCTTGTGAGATTACTAATATACTACTTGATGAAGATATTGATTTGAACTAGCCGACTCTTTAGTTAAATGATTATGAGAAACAATTCCATGTAGTTTCTAATCCATTGTTTGAAGAATGTGCCTAGGAAATGGGATTTGTTGAGGGTAGCTCATTTTTTGAATTTGATATTTTAAATATGGTTGAGCTTGAATTTCCATCTTCAATGTAGTTAGTCAGAGGAAAGGTAATGCAAGGTGAGTGTTGTTCATTTGATGAGAGTGCATTACATAATGATGGTTTAATTCTTCTACCACCAAGCATTGAGAATAATGAAGATGATTTGATCTATGGTGTGGATTGTGTGAATCATCTTTGTGTGAATAAAAATGTGATTTATCAAGAGAAATTACATTTGATAAATCTAAATGGTTCGATGCATGAGGATGTTTCAATTTCCTTGGCTGAATTGAATGAATATAAATATAGTTTCTTTTCTTTTGATATGCAAGTGTGCATTGAAGATGAGCCTGATGTTTGCAGCCAAGAAGAGAAGGTATCAGTTGTTTGTCCCCTTCCATATGTTTCAATTTATGATGACTTTGATGATACATGTTTTTCAAAAAGTGATTTTGTGTGGGGACATAAAAGGGAAGGCATAGTTGATTGTGATTTTGAAGTTGTTAAGAAGCCTATGTTCCATGGTGTTTTCTATCGTCATGAATTTAATGGTGGTTTCAGATTGTCAGCTGAGTTTGAAAGAAGAAACCAAGTTTTTGACAAAGCTAAATATTAAGGTTTCTTAAGAATTTTGAAGCTGCTTGTATATTTTATGTATATTTTGTACAGTGGTGTTGTTGTTTTCAATAAGGAGCTAGATTTTTGAAAAATTTGGAGTAAGAGAGTGAAGAAAGTGAAAGTTGATCTTCTTTGGGAGGTCTTCTATACCAAGAGATTATAAATTCTCTACATGCCTGCAAAGGGCATGTGTCCCTAGTCAAAGCCATTGTTGGAGCTCAAAAAATCCAAAAATATGTTTTGAGTCCATACCTGCAAACAAATTCTCTAAGTGTCAGATTAATGCCTTAAAAGTCTTCAAAAGGTGCCTAGTTTGAGTGCATAGAAAATGGGGCATGTTATTTTTCATGATGAGTCACTTGGATAAGTTGTTTATCATCTATCATTTGACATATTTAATAGGTTTGAGGTCCTAGATTTCAGTTCTAACATGTTTCAGAAGTGGCTATTTGAAGGTGTTTCCGAGAAATCAGCATTTGTATCTTTCCAAAATTTCACTAAGTAATCCACTTGCGAGGTTTACATCTTTTGTCCAGTGAATAGTCATTGCATGGGGTTTGTTGCATCATGTTGTAGGCATGAGAGAGAGTATCCATACCCATATTTAGCCCCCCATGTGCCCATTTGACCTCTTTGCCAGTGCCATTTCATTTGCAAATTATTAAATATCTCTGAGTGTGCATAGTCCAGATTTTTGAGTGGCCTACTTTGAGGATTCCTAGTTTGCACCCGGTTCAAGGTCAAGAAAAATTGATAGTTGTTCCATATTATAGACCTAGAAGTGATCTAACCTAAAGATTTTTAGATCTCCGCCAATCCGTCTGGTCACTTTCCTAAGCAATTTCTAAACCCAGTTTCTACATAATTCACTATTCTAATCTAGAATATGTCTAACAAACTGACTTTGGTGTTTAATTGCATTTTTCCATATGATCTTTTGGGTGAATTAATTGTGGACTCATATACCTTGTATGGAAGTGAATCAATCTCCAAGATTCTAGATCTTGAGGGTCTCAGTTAGAAAGTTTTCAAAGCCAGCTCTGGAGGTGACTTATGTAGATTTGGTAGTACAAACTGAATAAATGTTGGCAAAGCACTATATTTGGTCATTAATATCTTGTGACCTGGGTCTTTAGGTGCAATATCCTTTGGCAAGTATGCTCATGTGATGGAAGTGAACTTGTATTCTTGATGGCATGTTCTTGTGAAGTCTTTGGATCAGTTTTTTGAAGCCATTTCCAGAGACTAATTGATGTTATTTGGTAGTTTTGCAAAGATGTAAAAGAAGCATGGTGTGACTAAAGTCTTCAGTGTGCCATGGTTTGTTCTTGATGAGTGTTTGCATTATGGATGAAAAGGGGTTAATATAGTGTGAAGGATCTTGTTTTTAAAGCTAAGCTCCCAGGATTGTTCTTTTTGCACATAACTTTGCAGCAGTACCATGTTTAATCATATTGAGATGCCAGTTAAAAATATTGTGCGCACTTGTGTAATCAGAGGTTTAAAAATGCTTTGTTTTCAAATGTTCTTCAAAGACACCTTTGTCTTTGTCCTAGCATGTGTTGATACTGGTATATGTATTTTTTTGAATGGGGTTGTGTGTGCACATGGAGAAGGTGTGTAGGACAATATAATAATAAAACAAAAGCAAGAGTGATGTGCATACAAGACAAAGAAGGGGATGCACTATATCTGTAGAGAATGGCTAGCATTTAAAGTGAAGGTGTGTGTACCAAACCAAAGTAAGTGGAACACATGCCAATCAAGGAAAATGCCAGCAGGGCATTGAAATACAAGGGATGCACATTATGTTTGGAAGGAATAAAAAAATGGGAAATGGCTAGCGTAAGGAAAAAGGGGAACAATGAATGGTTTGCATACATACTAAATGAACGAGGCTGCCAGTCAACCAAGGGTGTGTGTGAAGAAAAATATATGGAATGCAATGTATTTGAGATGTTGGCATCTGAGACAACCAAGCCACTGCCAGTTTACATAGTGCATATGCACATTGAAAGGTGTGTATACTCCATCCAATGCCTGCAATCAACAAACATGGTCAAAGGAGGGTGTGTGGGAGTGCACAGAGTATGTGAGATATGTAAGGTGGATGTGTGCCAAGCATGGCTTCTTGCATGGAGTCTCTAGTGAGGTTGCTAACTAGCAACTAGATACAAAATAAAGAGGCATGCGCCAATCAACGTTGCAGAAGGATGTGGCCATCATAAGGGACCAAAGAGAGTGCGTGAGGCAAAAATGCATGGAGTGTTGCACACATTAACAAAGTGGCTGCATGCATGGAGTTTGGTAGTCCAAACCATATGCGTAAGTGTTGCTGAGGATGCCAACTACTTGCCTGCAGAGAAAACATAGATGGGAAGTGATGGGCTTCTAGATAGCCATCTTTCTCAGTCCTTTTTATCCTCTTTTCAGAACAGTTGATTGCACATAGACATGAATTTATGGTTTTCAAGCATATGAACTTATGGTTTTTATGTATATGTTATATATATATATATATATATATATATATATATATATATATATATATATATATATATATATATATATATATATATATATATATATATATATATATATATATATATATATATATATATATATATATATATATATATATATCTATGTGTGTGTGTGTGTGTGTGTGTGTGAACATAAGATGGAAATATGGATACTTTATAGACATCATATTTGTTTGAATTTATGGACAAGAATGGTAAATGTAGTAGCTATACATGTTAGTGAATGTTTCCTTTCCTAAGCTATGTTTTGGGTAGTTACCTCCTGTAGCCGTAGGACTTGCAAGAGTGTTAATTAGGACTTACACCTTTTCCTAATATTAATGATGTGAACATATATGTATATTGTTGGGTGTGTGCGCATTGATTTTTTTGTAGGTGTTGACTATGGACATTCAAAGACCAACACAGTGGTGCTAGAGTAATCAAAGCCAACCATGGATTGTAGAATCTTCACAAGAAAAGAAAGTCAATTCATGTTTTCTATTACATGCAGTGCACAGATTTAGTTTCCTTAATGCACTATATTTCTAGAAATTATTCATGGTCAAAGATATTTCTATTTTGAAACTTTATGAGTTGTAACCGATCCTCATTTATGAAGTGATTGTAGATTTAGGAGATAGTTGTATGTTTCCTTTAAATAATCAACTGTTGTGACTCTTTAGGAGTTAGTCGAATGAACTAGTTTTTATAATAGAACTCTTGAATACTATTTTCAATCAAGTGTAATCATTTTGTTATGGATGAATAGAATGTCCAGTTCAAGTTTATATATTTCATCTTGATTGTATTTCCTATTCACTCATTCAAGGGGGGCCACTTGATGAGTGTATTGTTCTGTTAGCAGAGTTAGAACTCTATTGTTCCTCTAGTTACTAATAACAGAATTAGTCCCCTGTTCTTGTAGCACAGCCGGTTGGAGTAATTCCTAGCCGCAATTCCCTGCTTTGTTAGAATAAATTTATTTACCAGTTTTAGCATAGTTTTCCTGAAGCATAAGCATTTGAATTCCATAGCTAGTCTTAGAATGAGAAGGTTTGAATCATATACTTTGAAAATGCCATCCAAGTTTACGTCCCTGGTCGATAATTAAATGAGACCAAATAATCCATTTAGAAATCATTTGGGGTGTCCAATCCTAAAATAGGTAGTCCATTGCTCTAGGTTTCTAATACTATTATTTGGCCAAGCATTTTTGGCATCATTGTCAAGGATGGTGTTAATTCAAACTTATCCTTGTAGTTGCATTCTCAGTCCTAATCTAGGACTTAGTCTTAAGTAAGTATTTTATGCATAGAAGGAGACATCACCTTGGGAGATTTCTAAAATGTCCCCTTTCTAATTTTTATATCATATTTTCATCCTCTAATAATATTATGAAATTAAACAAATAGCACTTGAAATATTATACAATTTCTCAATAAAACCCAAATCGGGTATGCTCGAAATAGTGCCAAAAACTTCACAGCTTCACATATTATTGATAAATCAAAAAGTAGACATTTTTACAAAAAAATTTCCAGCATAACAGCCTAAAAAATGACATTTCTAGATCTGCAAATATTTTACACAACAACTCCAAAAAGGAGGACAAAAACAATGCTCATCGAGCTCCCAAAAACAACACAAAATAGCTCGGAAACACCATAAAACACTAATAATCTATCATAGAAGTAGAATCATGACCCAGGGAATATATTCAGATCTATTTTAATAGGAAAATGGCTGCAACATAGTATCAAACCAAACTGATATGAAAAACTCAACCGGAAACACCAAACTCTTACAAGAAACACACCCGAAAACTCACAAATCTGCACTGTTCAGCACAAGGGAAAACTCTGCATGAGCTTGCACATGGAATGGCCTCAAAATTCCATCCTTAGCCTTCCTAGAAACCTAAAAAATCCTATGTTTGGGTCTCCTTCTCTACAGGTTTGGCAGTCTCTGAAGAACAACAAAGCAATGAGCAAAAATCAAGTTCTAGAATGAGCTCGAAATGCCTCCAAACCTGTTTAAAAGAGGTCATAACTCTAACTCATGACCAAGAGGGGTGAATAAGACATATTTTAATAATATTTAACATTTATTAATCCATTGGTTTCTAAAGATTAGCCCCTTTTCCCAAAACTTTACTTTTTGAGTCTGCCAGCCTTAGCAAAAGTTATTATTTTTAATTATTTGAAAAGGGGACATGACAAGTCCTCCCTACCAAATATTACTTGTCCTCAAGAAATGAAGGTTGGGATGCTCAAGAATATTTTCTCCTTCCCAAGTTGCATCCTCCAATGGTAATCCTTTCCATTTGACCAGATGCTTTGTGATGCTCCTATTTCTCAATCTTTTCTCTCTTGTATCCAAAACCTATTTTGGTATTAAGACTAATTTCCCTTCATCATCAAGAGGTGGTAATTCTATAGATACTATGGTTTTCTTTCCTAGAACCTTCTTCAAGAAAGAGACATGGAAAATATTATGTATTTTTCTATTTGGTGGGAGCTCCAGTTCATAAGCTGCCTCTCCTACCTTCCTGATGATCTTATAAGGCCCATAGAACTTTGGCTTGAGCTTCTCTACCCCACTCCTCTTCAAGGTGCTTTGCTTATATGGATGCAACCTAAAAAATACCAAATCTCCTACCTCAAAAGATCTTTCAGTCCTTTTCCTATCAGCGTACAACTTCTGTTGGTTCTGTGCATGTTGTAGATTATCGTTGAGGGACCTTATTATGTCTTGGCTTTGCTTAATGAAATCACTTGCTGCAGATACTCGGCTATCTGAAAGTACTATATCAACAAAGGAAAGGACATCATAACCATAGAGAGCACAAAAATAAGGCATACCAATAGACATGTGATGAGATGTATTGTAACAATACTCACGTAGGTGCAACCATTTCACCCAAGCATGTTGTTGATTTGAAACATAGTTCTTCAAATATCCCCCTATCCATTTATTAACTATCTTTGTTTGTCCATCTGTTTGAAGGTGATAGATAGTACTAGGAGTGAGTTTAGTTCTTGTCAAATGAAAGAGCTCCTTCCTAAAAGAGCTAAGGAATCTATTGTCCCAGTCATTGACAATGTTTCAAGGCAAGCCATGTAACCTAAAAATTTACTTGAAGAACAATTCAGCCACTTGTGATGCCTTGAAGTCAGATGTGATGGGAAAGAAATGTGCATACTTAGTTAGTCTATCTACCACCACATATATGCAATCATTACCTTGAACCTTGGGTAACCTAGTGATGAAGTCCATGGAAATACTTTCTCATTTTTGTTCAGGAATAGGAAGTGGCTGCAACAACTCTGCAGGAAAAATTTTCTCACTCTTGTTTTGTTGGCATACCATGCATTCCTTAATGTGTTTAAGGACATCCTCCTTTGTACCCTTCCATGCAAACATCTCTCAAAGTTTCATGTATGTCTTGAAGTATCCTTGATGACCATCCAAAGGTGTGTCATGAAAGGCCCTCAATATCCTTTCCTTAGTTTTTTATCCTGGAACTAAGAACATCTTGTTCTTGTAATAAATCAATTCATCAACAACCTTGTACCTATTATCATCCACTAACTTATCCAAAATCTTGGTGGCAAAGGAATCTTTAGCATACTCTAAAGTTATGGAGACTTTCCAATCAGCAGAGATAGATGTTAAGGAACACAAGGTGGGCTTCCTTGAGAGAGCATCAACAACCACATTATTCTTTACTCTCATGTATTCAATATCAAAATCATAAGCTTTCAATTTTCTTACCCATTTTTGTTGACGATAATTCAAATCCCTTTGGTTCAAGAAGAACTTGAGGCTATTATGGTCTATCTTTACAATGAATCTCCCACATACCAAATATTGTCTAAACTTATGAAGCGCATGCATGATTGCCAACATTTCCTTATCATAGATGGAGTAACCTTTCTCTGATTGATTTAATTTTCTTCTCTCAAATGCTATTGGATGTCCTGTTTAAGTTAGGACAGCCCATATACCTTCTCCAAAAGCATCACATTCAACAACAAAAGGTAAAGAGAAATCTAGAATTGCAAGCACAAGGCATGAACTCATTACCTCCTTAAGCTTATCAAATATTTTTTGTGCCTCTTCTATCCAAATAAAAGCTCCTTTCTTTTTCAAATCAGTCAAGGGGGCAGAAAGCTAAGAAAATCCCTTGACAAATCTCCTATAGTAGCTACACAACCCAAAGAAACCTCTCAGCTATTTAAGATTAGTAGGTGGAGGCCAATCCAAAATTGCCTGAATTTTTTGTTGATCAACCTATACTCAGAACTTATAATATGTCCAAAATATAGAATCTAGGACAAACCAAACTCACATTTAGATAACTTAGCATAGAAGGATTGCTACTTCAAGATTCCCAAAATAGTGTCTATGTGCTGTAGATGCTCTTTCCATGTTGTACTATAAATCAAGATATCATCAAAGAACACCAAAACAAATTTTTGAAGATGCTTGCTGAATACCTTATTCATACAAGATTGGAACATTGCTGGTGCATTAGTGAGGCCAAATGGCATAACAAGAAATTCAAAGTGCCCATAGTGACATCTGAAAGTAGTCTTTTCCACATCTTCCCTCATGCGGATTTGATGGTACCCTGATCTTAAGTCAATTTTTGAGAAGTATACGGCACCATGTAACTCATCAATGAGTTCATCTATGTGTGGTATGGAATACCTATTCTTTATGGTCTTCTTGTTTAGAGCCCTATAGTCTATACACATTCTCATTGTACCATCCTTTTTCTTGACAAGTACCACAAATGATGCAAATGGACTAGAGCAAGACCTTATGAATCCCATGTTCAAGAGTTCCTTAATAGTTTTTTCTATTTCTTCCTTGTAACCTCTTGGATGGTAGTATGGAGTTTTTATAACTAGCTTGGAACCCTATTCTAACTCTATAACATGCTCAAAACCTCTATCTGGTGGTAATCCCGGAGGCAAATCATTGAAAACTATACTATGCTTATCAAGAATATTTTGAATTTCAAAATGGAAATTACCTTGATTCTTTGGAGAGCTTTGTTGGATGGATTACGACTCTTGTTGCCCATGCTAGTTGTCCTCTTTGAAAATTCCTCTCCATCCTCTTTGCAATGACCACCTTAGGTGCTCCATTCGATAAGCCTCTCAATAAGACTTCTTTCCCATTAGAATGAAATTTAAACTCCATAGTTTGATGGTTCATGTAATATCCTCCAATAGAGTGCAACCATTGAACACCCAATACAAGATTTGTCTCCCTAATGCCAACAACATAGAATTCATCACATAACTCATAAGCACCTAAGGTCATCCTGAGTTGTTTCACCACCCGTGTGCAAGGCATAGTGAATCCATTAGCTACAGTAACATTGAATCCCTCAAAATCTTCTGCTTTAAGCCCTCTTTTCATGACAAAACCCTCATCAATAAAATTGTGAGTTGCCCCACTATCAAGAAGAACTGTCAACCTTTTCCCTACTAGTACCCCTCAAATTTGAAAGGGATGGTATCTTGGGACTCCTGATAATGCTACTAAAGTGCCACCCTTGCTGATTTATTTTTCTTTCTCTTCTTCTTCCTCCTCCTTAGTGTCATGAAATTCCTCATGCTCATCTGAATCAGATTATGAAGCAACCTCAATATAGTGCACTTGACATTTCCCCAAACATCTATGTCCTAGAACCCATGGCTCTCTACAGGTGAAACAAAGCTTTTTCCTTCATAATTCACTCCTAGTCTCTTCATCTATCTTCTTTTTTGCTACATTTGTCACATTCTTTGGTGGTGGTGGTGGAAAAGTCTTTTTCTGAAAATTCCCCTTATGTTGCCAAATATTTGGGGGTTTTTTATTAGTGACTAGTTTCATAGGCACACAAGTTTCAAGTTGCAAGCTTCTTTTGATAGCTTCCTATAAGGTTAAGGGTGAGAAAGCCTTGACCAAACCCTTAACAGAATCTTCCAAACCATCAAAAAAAAGATAAACAATCCTCTTTTCACTCATATCAGGTACCATAATAGCCACTTTTTGAAACTCTTCTACATACTCATTAACTGATTTGGTTTGCCTCAACTTTGACAATTCTTTAAAATACTCTTCATCATCCTTGAGATCAAATCTATCTATCACTCTTTGACTAAAATCATCAAATGTAGTTACCTGGTCATGACCTTGAGTAGTCATTCCATGATACCACCAATCATAGGCTGCATCTTCCAAGTGTAGACTTGCAAATTGAACAACATCACTCTCCTTCATGGGGTTAAGTGTGAAGAAGGTCTGTAATTTTTGTAGCCATGCTCTAGCTGAAATTTTATTTGTTCCATCAAAAGTAGGTGTTGTAAACTTGCTTATTTTATTTTTTAGTTCTCTTCCACTTATTTCTTGCTCCCTCTTATATTCTTTCTTGGGCATCATAGTGTTCATCATATCCACATATTTTGTGAAAGGCACCGAACTATGAAAGTCATCATCTAAGCCATTGTAAGTAGCCCTCAGTGCAATCAAGTTATCTATGACCTCTTCCATAGGATTAAGAGATGGATTTGGTGCCAATGGCTCATCTGCAGGTAAGAAAATAGTATTTGTTGATTTAGAGGGTGTGGGTTTCAAATTTCTTGGCTCCTCTGAAGTGCTCCCTCTCTCATTAGTAGATACAACTCCTTGGAGTTTTTCTTTCAATAACCACAAAGCCTCTCTAGTTTCTGCCAAACTATCCACTGTTTACTTTTGAGTGTTCTGGATGCCCTGGAAGAATTTTTTTTCCATCTCATCTGGGTCAGCCATACTTGTTCCTTCCTTGGATTTTTTACTTTTATTTTCAACTGGAGGTTTGATCAAAATTTCTTTATTCTTTTCTCACTGCAAATATCTATTTTCTCTTTCACTTAGTTGCATGCAAACTTCTACAAACCATCAGGCTGGCAAGATCATAGCTTTGATACCATTGAAATATTTCCTTTCTTATTTTTATATCATATTTTCATCTTCTAATCAGATTATTAAATTAAACAAATAGCACTTGAAATATTATACAATTTCTCAATAAAACCCAAATCGGTTATGCCCGAAATAGTGCCAAAAACTTCACAGCATCACAAATTATTGATAAATCTGAAAGTAGACATTTTTACAGAAATTTTTCTAGCATAATAGCCCAAAAAATGACATTTCCAGATCTGAAAATAGTTTACACAACAGCTCCAAAAAGGAGGACAAAAATAATGCTCATCGGTCTCCCAAAAACAACACAAAATAGCCCGAAAACACCATAAAACACTAATAATCTATCATAAAAGTAGAATCACGACCCAAGGAATATATTCAGCTCTATTTTAATATAAAAATAGCTTCAATAAAGTAGCAAACCAAACTGATATGAAAAACTCAACCGGAAACACCAAACTCTTATAAGAAACACACTCGAAAACTCACAAATCTGCATTGTTCAGCACAAGGGAAAACTTTGCATGAGCTTGCACATGGAATGGCCTCAAACTCCCATCCTTAGCCTTCCTAGAAACCTAAAATCTCCTATCTTTGGGTCTCCTTCTCCACAGGTTTGGCAGCCTTTGAAGAACAACAAAGTAATGAGCAAAAATCAAGTTCTAGAATGAGCCCGAAATGCCTCCAAACCCCTTTAAAAGAGGGCATAACCCTAAATCACGACCAAGAGGGGTGAATAAGACATATTTTAATAATATTTAATATTTATTAATCCATTGGTTTCCAAAGATTAGCCCCTTTTCCCAAAACTTTACTTTTTGAGCCTGCCAGCCTTAGCAAAAGTTATTATTTTTAATTATTTGAAAAGGGGACATGACAATTTCTTCCCCGTAACTACCAAGAGGACCCATTTGATATATTTAATCCTCAAGTTGAAGAACCCAAAAGAGAGAATGAAGAAGAAGAACCCTTTGAAAATCCATTTGATGATGCTTAGGAACACATATCCTCTTCATCATCTGAGGAATCACTGCATTTGAACGACCTATTTGCTGAACCTGAATACCAAGATAACCCACTTTCTCTTATTATCTATCAGCCACCACCACCAGGTCCTCCTCCTAGAATGGCTTCTTGGGCTCCCTTTCCTTTTCTTATCCCTCCTTAGCAAGGTAACCAAAATTTGAAGAACATACTTATTGTTGCGCTCCCCAAATTCTATGGCCTCCTTACAGAAGACCCTGAGACCTTCCTCTTTGAGTTTGACATCCTTTGCCAAAGTTATGACTATACCACTGATGCCCACAAGCTGAAGTTTTTTCCATCAACTCTAAACGAGGCTGCCTTGAGATGGTTCATGGGGTTGGGTGCTAATGCTAGAGAAAACTGGAATGCCATGTGTAATCTATTTCTTTTAAAGTATAAAGAATACTTTAGGGGTCAAGATTTGAAAGGTGATGACATTTTTAAAATCTCTCAGAAGGATGAAACCTTGGAGGATTATGTATAAAGATTCATGTTCAACCTGCAATGTAATACACAGCACCAACTAAATGACGCATCTCAGAAACACCTTTTCTTAAAGGGTGTGAATGATGGAAGTATTGAGGCTCTAGACCTGATGGAAAGAGGAGATATCACATAGAAAGGTTGGGCTGACATAAAGAATATATGTCTAAATTATTCAAGGGCCACTATGAAGAAGGGTAGGGGACTTAGAGACCTACCACATAAGTCCAATGGTGGTTCAGGAGTATCCAAAATAGAGCTATCTAATTTGTTGTCTGACTTCAAATAGGACATAATTAATGATGTTGCCACTCAGCTAGATAGTATGTAGGTGAGGATGAAGAAGGAAGAGTCAGATGATGTGATGGCTGAGTTCTATTCTCATTGGAGAGAAAAGAAAAGAAATTATAAATGAAAAATAGTTGCATATGTGGATTTCAATCCAATGCCCACTAAGTTTAAAGCCATAGATGAGGAGAAGGGAGAAGTTTCTATGTTTCTCAAAGACATCAATGGGCTCAGAGACAAGTTATGCCTCCAGACCCACTGAATAATTTTGGTTATAATAATAATAGTAATCAATGGCCAAACCATAACCCCCAAAATTCTACTCCTCAAGGTTAGAATTGGAATTATAACTGGTCCAACCATCAACCACACTATAACCAAGCCTATCAGTAATAGCCACCATTTAACCCATACCAACAACATTATAACTCCTATCAACAGCCACAACAGAATAGCCAATGGCCACCTCATGGTAACTGGAAACCACAACCTCAGTGGAGACCCAATCAGTCTAGTCAGTAACAAGCAATAATGTCTCCACCTCAGTAGAAAGCTATTATGCTACCACCTCCTGTAGCCAATAGCAACCCTCAAAGCCAACTCAACTTCCTACTCAGCCAACTCCAAATCCTAATAACAAGAAGCAAGCTTATTCCTTACAAGTAAATGATATCCATCTCAAATTAGGAACTACACTGTCTACACCCAAGGAGCCAATAATAATCGAAGCTGCTGATGCTGAGGACATACCTATGAACCAGCCTATTAATGTTTCACCTGATGTTCAAACTACACTAGTGCCTAAAAATCCTCCTTATTCGCAAAAATTGTCTTAGGCAGTTCCTCCAAAAGAAAATCTTGTAGCAACTGATTTGATTGATTAGCTCAAGTAAATGACAGTGCAAATTCCCTTATTAGATGCCCTTAAAGAAATTCCAATCTATACCAAAGCAATTAAAGAGGCATGTATCAAATAGACTGGAAGGAAGAAAAAAGACCCTGATACTGTCCATGTCTTAGGCCATTTCTCTGATCTCATGCTAAGAAAAGTTGTAATGCCTAAGTATTCCGACCTAGGAAGCCCAGTGGTCACCATCCATATTAATGATACCCAAATTCATAATGTCCTAATTAACTTGGGAGCATCAATCAATGTTATGACTAGGGAAGTTCTGCTAAATCTTGGTATCATTGGTTTGTGGGATATAGCTACAATATTGTAGTTAGTTGATAATTCCACAGTCAAGCCAAATGGTATGGTTGAAGGTATTTTTGTTACCTTGGATTCTTTAGATTACCCTTCAAATTTCATAGTCCTGTCACCCAAAGCCACCTTAGGAGGATACCCATTAATCTTAGGACAGCCTTGGCTAGCTACAGCTAATGCTTGCATTGCATGCACTCAGGAAAAATGACCATAACAGATGGGATAAATACCAAGAGGTTGACTTTTTATTCTCCAGCAAAACCCCAAAGTGAACTTGATCAGGTTGTCTGGCCAAATTTAGGTGATGTTTCCCTTGAAGAAACTTATGTGCAAAAATTGATGGTCATTGAGAGAAATCCATTCATGGTATCACAAGAAGAAGATGATATACTAGCAGCAATCCTTACCAATCAATATGGTTCTAAGGAATCATCTTGTGATGATCCTAATTGTTCCCTTCAAACAATAATGCCCAAGCAAACCACATCTCAGCTTCCTGCAGCACCTGATTATCTCCACACCTTGCTACCCCATGAGATAAAGTCTCCACTGTAGCTGAAGTCCAGATGCTAGAAAAAGTCAAAAGAGTTGAAATTTCTTCAGGAAAGGAGTTGAATGTTAATAAGAACCTCACTGAATCTTAGATGTCTAGTCTTCTCAAGCTTTTACAAGATAGTCAGAAAGCCTTTGCATGGGACTATATTGATATGAAATGATTAGACCCTAAACTTTTCACTCACATAATCTATATAAACCCTGAATACAAGCCAATGAGGCAAGCTCAAAGGAGAATTAATCCCGCTTTGAGAGACATAGTGAAGACCGAGTTGCAGAAGCTCCTTAGTGCTAGTTTCATTTATCCTATCTCTGACTGTCAGTGGGTTTCTCCTCTTGTAATTGTTCCAAAGAAGGGGGGAAAGTGGAGAGTCTATGTTGACTATAGAGATCTTAACAAATCCACTAAGAAGGATCACTTCCACTACCTTTCATTGACTGGGTGCTTGATAATCTTGCTGGAAAAAAGTATTTTTCATTTCTAGATGGCTTTAGTGGGTATAACCAGATACAAATATCACCAAAAGACCAGGATAAGACAACGTTTACCTATCCTTGGAGAATATTTGTTTATTCAGTCTTTCCATTTGGGTTGTACAACACACCTGCTACCTTCCAGAGAGCAGTGCTGGGTATTTTCTCTAACATTTATGCTGACTCTGTTGAAATTTATATGGATGACTTTGACACTCACAAAACCACATTTGAAGAAGCACAAGATAACTTGGAGAAGGTTCTTAAGAGATGTCAAGATTACAACCTCTCTCTTAATAGTGAGAAGTGTTATATGATGATGGAGGAGGGAGTTGTCCTAGGGCACTACCTCTCATCATTTGGAATTCAGGTTGACCCTGCAAAATTGTAGTTATCAACACACTTCCCACACCGGTTAAGCAGAAGGATATTAGGAGTTTCCTTGGCCATGCTGGTTACTACAAGAGATTCATAAAGGATTTTAGCCAACTTTCAGCACCTTTATACAACTTGTTGAAGAAAGAAACTAAATTTGAATGGACAAAGGAATGTGAAGCATCATTCCAGAAATTGAAAGATGTTTTAACAACACCTATTCTCAGAGGACCTAATTGGAAGCTTCCATTCCACATCCACACAAATGCATCTAACTATGCCATTGGATTAGTCCTTGGACAGAAGGAAGGTACTGTTGAACATGCAATTCACTATATTAGTAAAAATTTGCAAGGTCCTAAATTAAATTATACTGTTACTGAAAAAGAGTTGTTAGTAGTTGTCTATGCACTAAACAAATTTAGGCACTACATCACAAGTTATGAAGTATTTTTTTATACTAATCATTCATCTATCAAGTACTTAATGAATAAACCTACCATTAGTGGTAGATTAGCATGTTGGTTACTCCTCATCCAGGAATTTGATGTGAAGATAGTAGACAAACCAGGCAAGGATAATATAGTGGCTGATTTCTTGTCAAGATTACAAGTATCGAATGATCATGTAGCAATTGACGATAGCTTCCTTGATGAGAACTTATTTTCTATTGATTATTTTAATCCATGGTATGCAGACTTAGCCAACTACCTTGCTATAGGAAGAACACCATTTCACTTCTCTCCTAAACAGTGCCGCCTGTTGGTTGAGAAGAGTTTTAACTTCTCTTGGATCTCAGGCTTCATGTTTTATACAGGAGCAGACTAGGTCACCAGGCTGTTGGAAATATAGATGGAGTAACTGAGAGGGGGGGTGAATTAGTTAACTACAAAAATATTACCACAGATCCTTTAGATGTCTTATTAAATCATTTACTACTGTTACTCGGCAAACATACAGAGAAATGCTGAAACTCAGTTATTGCAGTGAGTATTAATTATAACTGTTCTTAAGTATTCATCAATGATTAACATGCATAAAGAAAATAACATGAACACAAGAGACACCAGATTTAATGTGGAAACCCAATATGGGAAAAACCACCAATGTAACTAGTTACTATTTTTCACTCTTCTGAAGTGATGCCCTGTTAGGAGCCAACCCGATAAAAGGTTACAAAACACACTGTTAGGTGTGACCTTGTTAGAGGATTTAATCACCCTATTAGGAGTGGCCTTGTAAGAGGTCTTAGAACAATTCAATAGAACTATCACCTTGTTAGAGGATTTACAAAATGGTTTTTAAACCAACTCGGTTAAGAGATTTTGAAATCACTGCTACAATGGTAAGAAAGTAACAATGAAATGACCTGAATAATGATGCAACTAAATTGCTGATTACAGATCTCTATTCTGCTTCACTAGATCCTTCATGATCAAATATATCTCTGCTGCTCCTCAAGGATATCTAACCATCCTTCAAAATTTTCTCACACTTTCCTTCAAAATGATTTGCATGTTCGCTCATCCACACACTCTTCTTCTTTCACACTTTCACTCTTTTCACTTGCACATAGTGAATTCACAACTTGACCTTCTATATATACCATTCGGATTGTCCATTCACATTGTCAAGTCAGTACTAATAATCGTTACCAACATTACTAATCATTACCATAATCGGCTTGAATAAACAAACTTTATTCCTCAAATTAACAAAATTCTTTACTGGACCGACCTTGCTAGGTAAACACTGATCTGAAAAGAATTCCTTTGGTGACCGAGTGAACTTTGTTACCACTACAAATTCTACAACATCCTTTGGAGACTGATAGATCTCGGTAAACATAGAAAACTACCTTGCTGACGGACTGAGCTTAGTAAACACTGAGAATCACTTAGCTGACCGACTGAGCTTGGTAACCACTAGGAACTACTTTGCTGACCAACTGAGCAAGATAATTGATATGACATTTGTGTGACATCAAAGACAACACAATTAATCCAATAATCTCCTTCAGATAATTGTATCCAACAATCTCCTTCAGACAATTGTATCCAACAATCTCCCTCTTTGGCATTGATTGCAACACAACATGTCATAGCACAATGAAATTTCACAGAAAACACAAAGTAAGAAACATATCCTTAGCTTCATTCTGGTTCTCATCTATGAGAACTCCCTCTATCAGCAAACTTCTCAAATTCTCCAAGAAAACTCTCCCTCTTAGAAATCTTAAGAAATTTCTTGAAATATGACAGCAAACTCTCCCTCTTTGACAACACATGCCAAAGACAACACATACTAGGTGAATAGCAATGTACCTTGAGTACTGATTCATATGCAATGATTCCTTGACTAAGCTGCATCAACTGACTAATCTTCAATATGCTCTCATTGATGCATCACTAAAACTTTATTTAGTGAGCCTCGGATAGGGGAATGACCCCTAACTTACCTCTTAGATACAAGAATGCATCCTTAGGTAGTGGCTTGGTGAATATATTTGCAATCTATTCTTTTGTATGAATATATTCCAATCTGATTTCCTTGTCCTACACCAATTCTCTGACAAAGTGATATTTTATAGCAATGTGCTTGGTTTTGGAATGCATTACTGGATTCTTTGAAATATTTATTGCACTTGTATTATCACAAAACATAACAACTGGTTCTTTGATCTCATCAAATTCTTCATAGCTGAGAGCTGATGCAATGTCTATCATCATGGTGTTATGGTTCTTTTTCTCTGTAATGTCTTCAATAGATAATGTGCCAGTAGGAGCTGTATATTCTCCATCAAGATATTTGCATCCTGAATCACCAATGGAAGCCAGATGAAGTCTCATGAGACCTTGCCATGCTGAAAAGTTATCTCTGTTAAGCCTTGGAATTTCTCTCTTGTAAGACATCCTGATCTTTAGCTTAGGTCCTTGAAACCCTTCCTGCAAGCACCAAAAGCTCTAATACCAATTGTTGGAAATATAGATGGAGTAACTAAGAGGGGGGGGTGAATCAGTTAACCAGAAAAATATTACCACAGATCCTTTAGATGTCTTATTAAATCATTTACTATTGTTACTCAGAAAACATACAGAGAAATGCTGAAACTCAGTTATTGCAGTGAGTATTAATTATAACTATTCTTAAGTATTCATCAGTGATTAACATGCATAAAGAAAATAACATGAACACAAGAGACACCAGATTTAACATGGAAACCCAATATGGGAAAAACCACCAATGTAACTAGTTACTATTTTTCACTCTTCTGAAGTGATGCCCTGTTAGGAGCCAACTCGGTAAAAGGTTACAAAAAACACTGTTAGGTGTGACCTTGTTAGAGGATTTAATCACCCTATTAGGAGTGGCCTTGTAAGAGGTCTTAGAACAATTCAATAGAATTGTCACCTTGTTAGAGGATTTACAAAATGGTTGTTAAACCAACTCGGTTAAGAGATTTTGAAATCACTGCTACAATGGTAAGAAAGTAACAATGAAATGACCTGAATAATGATGCAACTGAATTGCTGATTATAGATCTCTGTTCTACTTCACTAGATCCTTCCTAATCAAATATATCTCTGCTACTCCTCAAGGATATCTAACCATCCTTCAAAATTTTCTCACACTTTCCTTCAAAATGATTTGCATGTTCGCTCATCCACACACTCTTCTTCTTTCACACTTGTCCACACTTTCACTCTTTTCACTTGCACATAGTGAATTCACAATTTGACCTTCTATATATACCATTCAGATTGTCCATTCACATTGTCAAGTCGGTACTAATAATCATTACCAACATTACTAATCATTACCATAGTCAGCTTGAATAAACAAACTTTATTCCTCAAATTAACAAAATTCTTTACTGGGCCAACCTTGCTCGATAAACACTGATCCGAAAAGAATTCCTTTGGTGATCAAGTGAACTTGGTTACCACTTCGAATTCTACAACATCCTTTGGAGACCGAGAGATCTCGATAAACACAGAAAACTACCTTGTTGACCGACTGAGCTCGGTAAACACTAAGAATCGCTTAGCTGACTGACTAAGCTCGGTAACCACTAGGAACTGCTTTGCTGACTGACTGAGCAAGATAATTGATATGACATTTGTGTGACATCAAAGAAAACACACAATTAATCCAACAATCTCCTTCAAACAATTGTATCCAACAATCTCCTTCAAACAATTGTATCCAACACAGGCGATGTGTTCATGAGGATGAAACGTATGACATTTTTTGAGCATGTCATGATGAACCATGCGGTGGACATTTTGCAGCAAAGAGGACCACCTATAAAATTTTGAAAACTGGATACTACTGGCCTACTTTGCATAAAGATGCAGCAAAGCATACCCAGGACTGTGATAGGTTCCAGCATATGGGGTGTCCCACAAAGTCTGATGGAATGCTCCTATGGCCTCAAGTAGTTGTCACACCCTTTGACAAGTGGGGTATTGACTTCGTTGGACCCATTGAACCCTCTTCTCATGGGATGTCCTACATCTTAGTATGTACTGACTATGCTACAAAATGGTTTGAAGCCAAAGCTATGAGGCATGCCAGAGATCACAAAGTTGTTGAGTTCCTCTATGAATGCATATTCACCAGATTTGGAGTACCAAGGGAAATTGTCACAAATCAAGGAGCACAGTTCACCTCTAATCTTATCACAGAGTTGATGCAAGAGTATATGGTGCATTATGGGAAATCTTCACCCTATCATCCTTAGGCCAATGGTTAGGCTAAAATCACAAACTGAAAGATAGAATCTATTCTAACCAAAATAGTGGTTGTGTACAAAAAGGACTAGGCTACATGCCTTCCTGAAGCCATATGGGCCTACCGCACAACATGGAAAACCACCACAGAGTTTACTCCTTTTGAGTTCATGTATGGAAAATCAGCCTCCATGTCGATTGAGTTCCATTATAAACACTCTACACAGCCTTGGAATTGGATATTGATCTCACCAAAGCACAAGAAGAGCGGTTACTACAATTAAATGGATTGGATGAATACAAGAAGTCTGCCCTCCACAATACAGAGTTGATACAGTAGCAAAGGAAAAAATGGCATGACAAGTTCATTCATGATAAGAAATTTTTTGTGGGTGATTGGGCACTGTTGTATGATTCAAGATACCAGCACACACCTAGGAAATTTCATACCAGATGGCTTGGGCCTTATGAGATAATATTAGTATTTGACAATGGAGTCGTCCAGCTTTCAACCATTAATCCTGTTAGATTTAAGTTACTTTTCAATGGGAATCACCTAAAAAATTACAACAAACCTATCAGCCGTGATGAGTTCCTGAAGAAGTTCTAGAGCATAGCTGAAGCAAACAATCCTGTAGCCAAAGAATTTGGGTCTTCTACCCAGAATTCTGCCAATTCTTGATTCCATTCAAGAACACCATAATAAACATTTCACATTTTGTGGAATGATTTCTCCATAATAATTTTCATCTCACCTTCTCTCTCTTCCACCCATCCACCCCATCCCATCACTTCATTCATGCAGATGCAGTTTTCCAGACAACTCTTCTTGCAGTGCTTCCAGGTTTGTGCCACATATACTTGTACATATATTATTTTTATTCCTTAATTTTTAGGATTTTGTGTCATTTTAATTTTATACTCTTGCATAACCTTGCTTGGTGGGACCCATGCCATTACTTAGTTGGGGGGGAACTATTCTATTTTCAAAATTTCAAATTCACATGTAAAAATTGAAGTTTCTTGTCTTTTTGAGATGTCTGCATCATGACTTGTTGATCTGTCCTTCTGTGATTGTGTCATCACATTTGAAGTGAATTAAAGACATTAAAAGATAAACTTAATTTCTAATTATATGTCACAACATGTTCAAGGTGGAAGCCTTGGCATGCACAAGCTATTATGAGATGTTATGCAAGAAATATATCATTAGATTTCATGCAAAAATCTTTAATTTCATGAAGAAAGTTGCAATTGGTACGCCGCATTTTCTTCTTCAACATCTTGTTCCATAATGCATTGAAGTTTTTGATTTACCATTGTCGAGCTCTTTGGAAATAGTAAGTTCTGTGAAATTCAAAATTCTTTGAGCGTAGCAATGGGAGGTGACCTTCAACGGCATGAGCCAATGGATCACAGGGTTTTGTTAAATGATGTGTCCAGTTGTGAAATGTTTAGAAGAAGAGGATGGCTGGATTATTGCTTAATCCTTAAAGGGTTTGATGAAGAAGTTGATCTACAATTTTTATCCACCTTGAAGGATGGATTTGCAGAGGTCAAGGGCTTAAAGATTGAATTTATAGAGGATGTAGTAGCTGAAGTGACTGGTTTACCACAAGAAGGTGAGCAATGGGTGAAAGACTTTGACGTGTGTTCAATGAGGGCCCAGTTCACTTTACACGGTGATCCCTAGTTAAACATCGACGGGAAATAAGGTACTTGGTGATTATCTTTGCCTCTAGAATTCATTCAACCAGCTGCATTTTTTATCCAGTACTTCACCTGCAAGGGACACTACAAGTATTTGCATGCTCTACATTTCAAAATTCTCAGTCATCTTCAGCACGACAACAAACTAATAAATCTTCCCAGCTCCCTATTTAACATTGTGAAAAAGGAAGCTTTATTAGTCTAGTTAGGAAGCAACCAGTCTATTTCGCATCATTGCTTGATAAAACTAATTGTAGAAAAAGAATTAAATAGAAAAATGGTTGGGACATGGGTAGAATTCTTGTAAATAAATGAGGTTGAACCTAGAGTGGTCGGCCCTAGAGGTCATCGTGTTGGATGGAGAGAGAAAACATCCTTTGGGGTTTGCAAAATTATTCAAAGAATTGAAATTGATCCTGAAGCCTCCCCTTCCATTTCTAGGTCACCTAGGAAAAGAACTTTCAGTGCTGGTGCCTCTACTTCTCAAAGGAAAAAAAATAAAAGTAAAGAAGTCCCCAGTATCCCTGAAACATCACAGTTCGTAAGGACCAAGTCTACAACTAGGAAGGATAAGGGTAAAATAAAGGAGTCAGAAGAAGAAATATTAGAGCCGCAACCTATTGGTAATACTAATAATGTTAAAGAAACCTTACATTCCCCTAGGGAAGAAAATTTTGAAAACCCTCCTGAAGCAGTTGCAGAGGAAGTAGCCACTAGTAGAAGGAAACAAAAGAGTCCTCCAAGATCATCCATACCCCCTAGGAGGAGAAGTAAAAGCATTTTCAAAAAGGATGTTGAAGCTCTTGTTCTTGTTGTTAACCTTGAGTCTTTTGAATCTATAGAGAATGAATCTTTAGAGAAGTCCTCTTCTGAGGAAATGTTTCATCAAACTGCAGCTAGTGACACTACATTAAAAGGTCAAAGTTCACAAATAGAAGTTAACCCTAGAGTCAACTATATACTTATTGATAGTGATGAGGACTCTAAGGATACAAAGGAATTTGTAAATAATTCTGTCAAGCTAGATGTTAGTATGGATTCTAAAGAAACCCCTAAGTTTGGGACAGAAATTATTGAAGTGCCCAAGAAAAGTAATCAGGATGGGTTAGAAATGCTGGCTAAGGTGCTGATGTTAGTGAGGAAAGAAATGTAGTAAAAACAATTGTTTTATGGAAAGGAGAGTCCTCTGCACCAAAGAAAACAATAAAAACTCCTCACTTGCCATCTGGATGGGTGGATATACTCAATCAGGAACCTTTACCCCCACCAAATTTGTCTACACCCCTGGCTATAGGGATAAACTTGTATCAACAATTGTTATGGGAGAAGACACAATGGGAATTAGAAAAGGAAAAAATGAAATGAGTCATTAGTGAGAAAGGCTTTTAAATAGAACAAAAATCAGATCAGATTGAGGTATTGAAAAGGATGATTGATCAAATCACTGGATTAATTCCAGAGCTAATGGAATGCAGATCACCATCTCCAGTGTATGCATTATTCCTTAAAGAACAACTTGATAATTTCAAATTAACAAGAATTGTGGAAGGTCTCAATCCTTCTATATCAACTCCCCATGAATTTTACTATGCCTTTCAATCTTCTCCAATGACTCTGAAAAATCTATTGTGTGAATTGTACCTACATAATCTAGTAGTCGCTGATGATAGAGAGTGGAATTTACTCCGCTATGTAGGGGATGTGTAGTTAAGAGTGGTTATGTCTTGGATGCAGAATGAGATAAGTAGGGAACATCAAGCTACACCGTACAAAAATAATGAGATGACATCTCCTTTGATGATGAGCCTTGAAGTTTAGCATTCTAGGCGAACATATTTAGACTGGCTTTTTGTCACAACAAACTCAAGTGGAGCTAATAAAATATATTTAGTGCGAGAACAATATTTTTCAAACTGGGACCATCATTCCTCACATGATATTGCCACAACAATCAGTGCCTCTAGGCAGAGATGGATAAGGATGTCACATGATCTAAAGTCAAAGGAACCTCATTCACCACAAAATTTAACCCTTGCTACAAGAAGAGTTCCATGGTACATTATGTTGGGAAGGACACTCCTTAATTACTGGTTTCCATTGAGGTTTCAGCCTCCACTCTTCCTACAGCCATTGCTAGCGATGAATGGCAGTGCAGCGGATTATGATATGGCCACTGAAGTCCAGCGATGGGAAAGACTCAAAGAAACTCATAGATACTTTGACTATGTTCATGATGAGTCTGGGTAGAGAATAGCTAGTGACTTGAGGGTCTGTGCTAGGATTCATAATTTCATGGCTTCTGGGGACCAGCAATAGTTCACTTGGAGGGAATGATGGGCTTCTAGATAGCCATCTTTCTTAGTACTTTTTATTCTCTTTTCAGAACAATTGATTGCACATACACATGAATTTATGGTTTTCAAGTATATGAACTTATGGTTTTATGTATATGTTATATATATATATATACATATATGTGTGAACATAAGATGGAAATATGGATACTTTAAAGACATTATATTTGTTTGAATTTATGGATAGGAATGGTAAATGCAGTAGTTATACATGTTAATGAATGTTTCCTTGCCTAAGCTATGTTTTGGGTAGTTACCTCCTATAGTCGTAGGACTTGCAAGAGTGTTAATTAGGACTTACACCTTTTCCTAATATTAATGATGCAGATATATATGTATATGGTTGGATGTGTGCACATTGATTTTTTTATAGGTGTTGACTGTGGACATTCAAAGACTGACAAAGTGGCGCTGGAGTAATCAAAGCCAACCGTGGATTGTAGAATCTTTACAAGAAAAGAAAGTCAATTGATGTTTTCTGTTACATGCAGTGCACAGATTTAGTTTCCTTAATGTGCTATATTTATGGAAATTATTCATGGTCAAAGATGTTTCTATTTTAAAACTTTATGAGTTGTAACCGATCCTCATTTATGAAGTGATTGTAGATTTAGGAGATAGTTGTAGCTTTCCTTTAAATAATCGACTGTTGTGACTCTTTAGGAGTTAGTCAAATGAACTAGTTTCTATAATAGAACTCTTGCATATTTTTTTCAATCAAGTGTAATCATTTTGTTATGGATGAATAGAATGTTCAGTTCAAGTTTATATCTTTCATCTTGATTGTATTTCCTATACACTCATTCAAGGGGGCCCACTTGATGAGTGAATTGTTCTGTTAGCGTAGAGTTCATTTTCCTATTTATTTCTAAGTAGTTAGAACTCTGTTGTTCATGTAGCTACTGATAATAGAATTAGTAGCCTATTCCTGTAGCACAGTCGGTTGGAGTAATTCCTAGCCACAATTCCCTGCTTTGTTAAAATAAATTTATTTACCAATTTTAGCATAGTTTTCCTAAAGCATAAGCATTTGAATTCCATAGATAATCTTATAATGAGAAGGTTTGAAGCATATACTTTGCAAATGCCATTCCAATTTTACTTCCTTAGTTGATAATTAAATGAGACCAAATAATCCATTTAGAAATCATTTGGGGTGTCCAATCCTAAAATAGGTAGTCCATTGCTCTGGGTTTCTGATACTATTATTTGGCCAAGAAGGAAGGAGTGTGCATTGGTTTTGAAGGAATTAAAATGTAGAGAGTGCATGAATGTACTAAGGAAGGCACGTGAGACTAGTGCATTCAGAAAACAAGGGTGTGTGAGTCTTGACTGGAATCTACTTACAAAATAAAGGGTTGTGTGTGAGTGTGTTTGCAGGTAGTGTGTCTAAACAATGAAATGGATGTAACACACACAACATAGCATTGACACCCAAAATAGAAGTAAATTGAATTGAAGAGAGGTTATGTGTGCTAGCCTCTGAACTTGTGGGCCCACCCAAATTTGCGTGCTAGCTGGGCGCACTATGCACAATTTTAAATGAAGTATTTAAAAATTCTCACAATTTTAGTCCCATGTTGGCTGTGAAAGGAAGACTTAGAGTGTTTAAATGACCCAATGGACACATTATAGTTTGAAGAAGAAGCTGGAGGCTATGCATGTGGGCACATGCTCTCAAGGTGCATCAAGAAGTGTGCCAATGAACTGATGACCATATGATTTTTGTAGACAACTGGTGATGATTGGAGGTGAGGTGGGACATGTGGCCACCAGTTGCTCATTCTTGAAATGAATTGGTAGTAAAAGAAAACATTCAGCGATCGCTAGATGCTAGAGGTTAAGGACCAAACATCAAGAGATTACGTGAATACTTAATCGCGTGATCTCCGAATTGGTGGTAGTTACTAGCCAACATCTAGTGACTTGGAGAATGCCTTAGTTGGGTGCTCTCCCAATCTTGGTGGTTAAGAGGCAAGCATTCAGATAATTGGAGACAAAGGCTAGTCGCATAATCTCCAAGTGTTGACCATGGTTAGAAATTGATTTGGAGATTCATAGATAAAGGGATTCTCTCATTCTCTGGATGTAACCAGGGTTAAGTGTTCAATCCAGAGAATAGGAGAATGAAGGCATTCATGTGATCTCCAAATTAGAGGTCAAAGCCCTAGGTTAATTCTTAGCAACTAATCAGCTCATCACAAGTGGCGAGATCTGGTGGCTTCTGGGTGTAACATGCAAAAATAAGAGGAAATGAGAAAAGAAAAGGTAAAATGAGAGATAAAGTGTAGATTTAAAGGGTTAAAATACAAGATTTAAAATAATTACATAGTCTTCTCTATAGTTGAAAATGATTTTTATTTTATAATGATGGGAGAAGCATTCACAAGAACACTTTCAAGGCAGACTATGATCATTTCTTGATGAGGAGTGGAATCAAATCAGTTGGAGATAGTGATTGCAAGCATGAAGGAGGTTACAAAGGATCAATTTGAGAATCAACATTGGAGAGAAGATGGAGATATTTCTTGGAGGATTGACAGCTGTCAGTATTTTTGAACTGGCTCTCTTCTCCTATATCGGTCTTCTACTTCATTGTTACAGGGATGGTGAATTTGAGAGTTGAATTGAGAGAGTTAATCCAAGGTCCTTTTCTAGCATTCTACCATTGATAATGTATTGATCTTGAAAAATTTTAATGAAAATATGTTGAAATCCCATCTCACATTAGTGTATGTCTTCTTATATTGATCTTGGGTTTTTTATATATTAATTTTGCAAAGCAAGTTAATATATGGTTTAAAAAGTAGGTTTTGAAATTGTTTTTGAGTTCATGACAAAGGCAAGATTAAATTTTAAAGATGATTTCAGAGAACTCAATGTCCTTGTGAGAATTTGATGTTTGAGTGTGAGAGTGAGAGGAATGATATGCAAAGCAGTTGTTCTGGGTTCTGGGTTTGTCTGAATTAAGTTTTCTTTTGATGTATGTTATAGGTGACTCAATGCCCTTGAATAATACACTAGTCTGTTCTTGATAGGTAGTTTCTTCATCATCAAAACAAATTCATAAATGATTATATCTTTAAATCAGTATGTAAAGGACATTAATGCATAGTTTTTGTGTTGAATGATACAAAATAGGTTTTTTAATTCCTTTTTAGAAGTGAATCAATAGGTATACCCGCCTGAGCATTCAAGGCTCGAAGTGTAGGAGGATCATACTTTTGATCCTTGTTAATTGGGCCCTTTTTCATTTATGATTTGGAGTGGTTTTAGAGAGTTAATGATACCAGTTTGTCAAACGTATTGTAAATCTACAAGTGGAAAAAAAAGGAGCCAACAGAATTCAATATATTTAAATATTTAAATAAAATCTAAATACAAAGGGAAATAAATTTATTTAATTAAAATAAATTTAATTAAATAAATAGAAGAACATAACGATTATAGTCAATTAATAAAATTAACCATAATGTTAAGGGAAAATATTAATAAAAATTAACATTAGTGCGAAGAACAATTTTAGGTGTCTATATTTTACCCCTCTTTGATGCAGTGTCAAAATCAGCATCGTGTCAAAGAAGAAGAAAATGAGATTCCCCAGTAGTTGTGCCTAAGAAAAAATGGGAAGAGGATGAGGATGGTGCCCCCTCAAGAAAATTGAGCAAAAAATTAATTTTGACAATTTTCTCGAAAAGGAAGGGTGAGGATAGAAGAAGTGAATAAAAGAAGGCCTCCAATGCAAAATGAACCTAAATGCATATTATCATTGTGTCAACATGGGAGAGCATATCCTATTTTGATATTGTTCTTGACATTATGCACCAAGGTATGAGGAACCAAGATGACCATGTACCAAGTACATGATAAAAAAAGGTCAAATACAACCATATGTCTTATCACACCATGATATTGAAGACCATGATGCCCTTGTGACATAGGATGCAAAGACCATGATAGATGCAAAAAGTAATAATACATACAAGCAAAAAGCAAGCATGCACAACAAATCAAAAGAAAACTAACATATTGTCCCTAGTCAAACTAGAAACCAATTGATTTATTGAATGACTGGTTGACTGATTGTGAGGGCACGGCCTCAAGGATTGGGAAGGATACATCCCATGATGATAATTGGATTTAGAATTGGTCAATTGATTATCAAATGATTTGGATTAATATGATGGCTTGATCAAAGATTAACGTGATAGATTGCAAGATTGGATTGCATGGATTAGTATTGATTGCACTGACTTGGGATCTTTTGGATTATAGGGATTTTTTTTTAAAAAAAATTCAGGATCATATATCAATTTCTTTTTTAGGATCATTTTGTATTATTTTTGAATTTTTAAATATTTTTCATTTATTTGGATGAGTAGATTGGATAGAATGTGATTGGAAGAGAAGATGATTGGATAAGATGAGATTGAAAAGCATGTGAGGAGAATAAATGGATTGGATTAGAAGAGAAATAGATTTGATAGACAAGATGGTTTGAATAAGATGAAAGGATAATCAAGGGATTGGATAGAATGGAAGAGGAAAAAGGATAAGTGGATTGGGACCAATGACAAGGGATAACCAAGGAATGATAGAGGATGGAATAATTTTGGTTAGAAAATGAATGGATGGAAGGGATGGATTGGATAGGAGATAGATGGAATGAATGGATAGGTAAGGGTAGAATATGGAAGACTATAGGATGGGGGATATAGGGATGGAGATGGGGATGATGGGGATGAAAGTGATATGGTGTGGAGGATGAAGGATGGAGGGATGGTGGATAAAGGATGTATGAAGTGGATGGATAATACAGAAAGGATATTTATGGATGAAGTGAAGGCTTGTATTGTCCAAAGCATGCATGGATTTTTTTTTGTAATTTAGTACCTCTAGATTTTTTTGAAGGGAAAAGGTATGAAAGTGGAAGGCGAATGGATAAAGGATATGAGATGGAGGGTATGAAGAGGATAGGGGATAATAGATAATCGATGGAGGAAATGTATAGGATAATCAAGATCAAGGACATGGGAAGGCATATGGACTCAAATAGTATTATGGATGATGGATTAAGGGAATGAATATGAAAAGGACTATGAGATGGAAGATAGGGATGTCAAGATCAAATATGTCAAAATGGATGAAATTATGCGAGAAAAGGAATGGATAAGGAGTAAGGGTTATGAAAGGTGCATATGGATGAGGGAATGCATAGGATAGTCAAGATCAAAGATGGGAAAGGAAATGATAATGAAATTATATAGGAAAATAGATGGTGGATAGGAAATGTGGAAGATATTTATGGTAGCATAATATGGATGGATCTTTCCCCCAAGTATAGAGTGCAAAGGGAGGTGGATAAATGAATGGAAAATATATGGTATATATGTGAAGCAGATGATAGAGAAGATATTATGGATGGATAGCGAGAAGTAATTTCCCCCAAGTATGAAGAAAAATGGGAGGGATGGATTACACATGATGCTTGTTTGCCAGGTTTTCATCATGGTACTTACCCAAGGCACCTGATTACCAAGTTTTCACCATTGGACAATTTTGTTTTCTTTTTTTTTTTGAGGAATTCAAGCTTGATACTCTTTGGATAATGTTCCTTTGGAAAGATATGCTATGATTGGCCAAGGCCATTGAAAGGTAAGCTCAAAGATGCTGATAATGGTGATGGTAGGGGAAAGATGTGGAGGATAAGGTATATGATGGCTAAGGATTTATCTGTAAGATGTGATAAGAGGAATGGGAGGATATGATATGGAAGGATAGGGAGTAGATATAGGAGTTGGATATTGGATAAGGTATTGAAAGGTTTGTGTAGGAGTAGGTGGAAATGATGGCATGATCAACATAGACACACACCTTGAAGGGTAGTGGATAGTGAAGGGAGAATGAATTGGCTAGAGTGAGGTTTTGATGTAGGAAGTGATGTGGATTTTGGGACAAAAGGACCCAAAATAGATGGAGGAGAGAATACAAGATATTTGGAAGAATACAGAGTGGAAGTCTTTGGAAGTTTGAATGTCAACTTTGATTTTTCTTTTATAGTCCAGTCCTTTAAGAGCAACTTGGGAATCCACATAGCTTTCGATTTCTCTTTACGTTTATGTTCTTTTGACCGCAATTCTTCCATGATGGATTTAGGAACCCATATTTTCTTTGATTTTATTTTTTGCTTGGAGGACCCTTCTGGTCTCTTGAGTATTTCCCTTTTCTTTGTAGCCACATGTTGATTAGATAGGACATGGTGATCTTCATATGTAAGTGGATTTTTGTATTTTATTTTTTTTTGTTGGGCATCCAAATTTATTCCAAAAGACTTGGGAATTATGGATGTATGAGGCTCATATAACGGATTTTGATGGATGGAAGGATAGAAATATCTTAAGGATGCATGTCTTTGTTGATCTTGAGGTATGGTGGAAGAAATAAATGATGAGATATGAGTGAGAGGTATAGTGGATGAAGGAACATAAGGACCTAAAATGGATGGGAGAGATGAAGGTTTTAGCATTGGGATATAAGGGCCCAAAATGGATGGATGGGATGAAGGATTTCCTTTAGGAATATAGGGCCCCAAGATGGATTTAGAAGATAATGAAGGAATATGTTTACGCTTGAATGGAGGTATAAAAGGTGTAGGAGGGATATGAGCATCTGTAGAGTGAGTGATATCACCAAGGCCATAAAGTGTAGGGTTTCCTTCATCCTTGAGAGGATCCTTAATAGGAATAATAAGAGCTTGAGGAGGAACATGATCTTGTGAAGGATTAGGAGCTTGTGATGGAGGATTAAGAAGGATAATGGGATTTTGTGGAGGATTAGGATCATGAGGGGAATTATGGGGAATAATGGGATCTTGAGAGGGATTGGAATCATGACATGGGGATGAAGGGGTACTTTGATCTTGACTTTGGCGAGGATTATTTGGTGGAGTTGGAGGGATGGTAGGATCTTGAGATGGAAGGCTATCATGACATAGAGTGGAGGGAATGGGATCATGAGATGGGGTAATTTGATCTTGATATGGAGGGAGATTAGTGGAAGTGGATGTTAAGCTTTGGGATGGAAAGGTATTATTGGATGAGGCAGAGGAGATGTCTTGATCTTGATTAGGAATGGAACTATGATGTGAATCAAGAGGGATAGGTGGATCTTGAGATAGAGGAACACTTTCATCTAAAGGGGAATAAGAATCTATGCTAGCATGATTTGGGAAAATGTGTGGACTTGTGAGGGTGATGTGATAGAGAGGTTAGGATCTTCAACTTCAATCTCTCCTTTGTCAATGAGGTCTTGGAAAAAGTTTTTAAACTTTAAGCACTTCTGGATATCATGACCCTTGATGCAATGATAATCATAGTATTCATTTTCCTTATACCAATTAGGTTTGGTTTGACTCTCATCAAAGGGAATAGTGTTTGGAAACACCATCATGTTTTAGTCAACAAGTAAGTGGAATATGACATCAAGAGGATCCGCAAGGGTAGTGTATTGTCTAGCTTTGGGTGATTCTAAAGCTTTGGAGGATAGGAATGATGTGGATTTTGGAGTATTAGGATTGTATGGAGGTTGGGAATTATGTTGAGGATTGGGGTTTGATGGTGGATGAGGATTATGGATTTGGAGAAAGGGGGGAAGACACATGTCTTCAAATGTAAACTTTTTCTTTTGACCCCAATTTTGTAAGTTAAGGACAATGTTTCGAAGATCTTCAATCTCTTGGGAAAGGTTAGGAATGTGAGAGGCATCATGCGGGTGATGGAGGGAATCATGTGTAGATGGAGGAAAATGAGGTAGATTTCCCTTGTCAAAGGTAGAGGAAGAATAAGGAATGTGATATGGATTGGGATTGGATATGACTTGAGGATTGGGATTTGGCATTTGAAAGTCCTCAACCATTTTGTGAAACCAATCCATAATCATGATGGTTGAATAAGAGATTTTGGAATGGATTAGAAGAAGATGATGTAGAGGAAGATTTGATTTAAGATTGAAAGATTTGATGATGAATGAAATATAAACTTAAGGCTAGGAGAAACTTTGGATTTTGATTTAAAAGGACAAGGCCTCAAAGATTTGATATGATTGGATGATGGATTTCATTGATTTAGAGGGTAGGGCCTCAAGAATTTTGATTGATTTGATTTGATTTTTATTTTGGATTTGCGAGGGTGGGACATCAAAGTTGGATTTGATTTGATTTGATTTGATTTGGATGATGACTAAAGTCCAAAGATTATGATGGTGCTCCTAAGCCAAAAGTGGAAGATTAGAAGATGGTGTGGGTAAGACTTGGATTAAGAATGGATGAATTGGAAGGATAGATTAAGGATATTTGAAGACAAGTTGAATGGATGATGTGATTGATTTGGATGATAGGGGATATATGGATTGAATTGGAACATAGAAAGCAATAGTGCAATGTGCATATCCAAAATATTTACATAGGTCTCAAAATAATCAATGACACATCAAGCACATTCTACCTAAGGTCAAAAGGGAGGTGTTCCAACCTTTTACCACAACTTAATTCTCTTAGCCCCACAATTAAGTGGTTGAATGGCCTTTCCTAGGACTATGCAAGTTATGGATCAATTGGAAAAGAACAATGCTCGTAGCGCATGTCTTTCCATATTGCCATATTTAAGCTTTAGCATCCAAGGGAACACATATGGTGAGTATCTTGGGGTGATCTGGGTAAGTCCACTTGGATCAATCCTTGCACAAAGGAAGTCACATGGCTAAAATGGTTAGCTTCTAATTCCTTAGGTTTATAGTAAGGTCATTCGTTCATGACTATCCCTTGTAGTTCCGCAAGCGCAATTTAGGCCTATAGCCCTATAAGCACCCAAAATGTATAGTATCATAAGAAATATTTAGACCTCTCAGCCCTACACAAGTTGAATGGACTTCCCTTGTAAACAAGCACCCAGTCAAATGTAGTATTGCTTAGCAAGATTTAGGAAACTAGGCCCTACACATGAAGAAGCATTAGAAGTAGAAATATCCATGTCTTCCCTCTCTTTGGATTGAAAGAAGCTTTTGATTATAGTGGGGTGGAGTAGCTGGGTTTATTTGTTCCCCACTTGGGTCATTCCCAAAAGATTGCTCTCTTGGCAGGCCCTCTAAAGGTAAATGCAAGAAAAGTAAGATGGATAGCTGATGGAGGTCAAGATTTCTGATTTTCCTTGAGGAAAAGAGTATACTCTCCTACTCCATAGTTTCTCCCAAACACATCAAGCACGTGTTCATTTACCCAAGATTCCTTTCTAATGACCAAATTAAGTAGGTCTAGATTTCTAATTTCCCCTTTAAGAGGAAAGAGCATACTCTCGTACTATCCAATTAAATCACAAGAAATGAACCTTCCTAATTAAACTAGGTGCCTATAAAAATCAGCTTAAGGTAGAAATATTTTCTTGAACCTCCAAGGCAACCTACAAAACCAATGAATTAGTAGTCTCAAATCTTTTCAAGATCTTCAAACAACGTCCTACAAAACAAATGGATTAATAGTCTCAAATGCCTTAATCTTGGTTAAACATTCTACAAAACCACTATTAGAAGATTGAAAATATCATAAACTTGTAAGAAAATTCAACCATGCATTGAACAATGTGCAAATAAAGTGCAAACTCATCACAAAATTTTATTTTTTTGCATTTGACCTAGTCAACAAGATCTGATTTTTTTGATGTGATTTCGGCCACAAAAATATAAATACAAAATAGAGACCCTTGCTAAAAAATAGAATTATTTCCAAAAAAGTAAAAATTTTGGAAAAATTCTTTAATTTCTGCCCTAGGGACCTGATTTAACAAAATAGACCAGTTTTAAAATATTGAATTTTTGAGCCATATTCGTGCATCAAAATAAAAAACACAAAGAATATCACATGTGTAAAGCTCTTAGACCTTTCTGAAAATGTAAAATTTCCAAAAAATATGGAGATTTGCGACTAGAAATTAATTTTCATTGAAAATCATTAAAAAAAAAGTATAACTTGCAGA
The DNA here is from genome assembly GCA_027943335.1 of Chamaecyparis obtusa. Classification (NCBI taxonomy): domain Eukaryota; kingdom Viridiplantae; phylum Streptophyta; class Pinopsida; order Cupressales; family Cupressaceae; genus Chamaecyparis; species Chamaecyparis obtusa. The sequence goes on from BSBK01001913.1 coordinate 925,146, forward strand.
AAACTAATCAGAAAATTTTAAGTTTTGGACTGAGACATAATATAATGATTCCCCACCTGCAAAAAACAATCTAGACCAAAACTCCTAACCGTTTGAAAGATATGATCAAATCTTTCAAAAACTCATAGGGTTTTATTTTCAACTCAACCTACACAAGCATTTGCATAAAAAATATTCAAAAGTGTAGATCCAATAGGGATGTGGGTCCCACCGGGTGTGACAAAATGTATGCAATGAAAATATGGACCTATTTTTTGTAAATTAAAAACAACAAAACACCAAACAAAATCACATTAGTTGTTAGTCATTCCAAATGCAACAAAATAAGTAATCTTCACTACAACCTCCGATGAGCTAAAACAAGGGCACCCAAAGCCTTGTTTGATTTTCTCTTCAAGATTAATTGTGGGTATGCTCTCCCAACACAAATGAAATGCAAAACTAATTCAAAACTATGGGATGCAAGCTAGATGATGGTGAATGGATTGAGAACAAGTATGAGGAACTTGTCTCAAGCTTCACAAATGATAAAGATTAAATAATACAAGATTGATTTAAGACTATGATAATGATAATAAGATTAAGATTTAAGATAAATAAAATAAGATTAAGAAACTAAGAACAACATTAGATTACAATGAAGAAAATAACTAGAATGATTAAGAATGCTAGAAGATGCAAGAGCTAAGAGATTAAGAAGAAGAAAAAACTATTTTTTTAAACCTAAAATGAGGAGTGAGGTTTCTTTTTATAGAAAATGAAAAGAATTAGACGGTGGAGATTAAGAGGCAAAAGAATGAGTGACCAGAATTAAAGGTTAGGTAGGGTTTTTAAAAGATGAAGAGACAAAATGAAATGAGTGGATAGGATTAAGAGGCAAAAGAAATGAGTGGATAGGATTAAGAGGCAAAAAGATGTTAGGTAGGGTTTGAAAAAGGTGAAGTGGGAAAAGTCAAACTTCACTTTTAGAAGGAAAGATAAATTTAAAAATGATTGGTGGAGAAAAGTGATGGAGAGGTGGCCACCTTGGAAAAGGTGATTGTGCACATGTTTAGAGGTAATCTATCATTTAATCAAGATTGGAGGAATATTTAGAAAAAGGTAAGCATATGAAAAAGGGAAAATGAATTAAATTAAAATAAATTTAATTTAATCAAGGTTTAGAAGAACTTTAGGCTAGTGGAGGTATAAAATAAATAAAATTTATTTTATAAAAGGAAATGGAGGGATAATATAAATTAAATTAAATTCAATATATTAAAGTATTTAAATAAAATATAAATACAAAGGGAAATGAATTTATTTAATTAAAATAAACTTAATTAAATAAATAGAAGAATATAACAATTATAGTCAATTAATAAAATTAACCATAATGTTAAGGGAAAATATTAATAAAAATTAACATTAGTGCGAAGAACAATTTTAGGTGTCTACAATACATGTATCTTTTTGTTACTTGTACCATCTAACCAGAGGAAGTCGCTGATATATTTCTATATAAAGCTAAATTGGTGTTGGTTAAACAACTAGGCAGAGGAGAAGTAAATTGAGTGGGAAGAAAGAATACTCTAACAAACTTGGACTCTTCTAGGAAATGAGAGGAGATTACTGTCCCATTTGTTTAACTTTTTCACAATCCTTTCCTTGGCCCAATTCCACATTTCATTAATATTGGGTTTGACAGCAAATGGAATATCAAGATATCTAACAATATGGTTAGGACCTCTCCATTCAAATGGAAACTTTCCCCACCAAGTTGTGGGGGGGGGGGGGTTTGATCCCAACCTAGCATGATAGACTTGGAAAGGGAAATCTTACTACTAGAGGCTAGACAAAACAGATCTAGTTTGGTCATGAGACAATTTATGTTGTGTTCATTAAGATATAACAAGATGGAGGTGTCATTAGCAAATTGAATGTTAGAATCTTCTTGGTTATTAGGGAGGATGATACCTTCCACTTTTGGAGATAAGGAATAATCCCTAAGGAGGAAATAAAGGGAGTCTGCAGCAATGACAAAGAGGGAAGGGCAAGGAGGCATCCTTTTCTAATGGACCTAGATAGCTCAAAGAATTTAGATCTAACTCCATTGACTTCCACTACTGTCATGGCTCCTTGAAGTGTAGAGCCCATCTTACAAAAGAGAGGTGGGAATCCAAGTGCTTCCAACATCATCAGGATAAATTTCCACTCAATACAATCATATGATTTCTCAAAATCAATAAGCAACACAACACCTTGTTGACCAGATACTTTAGCCTAATCTAGAGATTCCCAACAGGTAATAATATTTTCAAGGATGTATTTCCCTTTTATAAATCCATTTTGTTAATCACCTTAGGAAGTATATTTTTAATTCTAAGGGCTAGAGCTTTAGCTAGAATCTTATACCCAACATTAAGGAGGGTAATGGGCCTCCAGTTCTTAATAATAAGTTTGTCTCCTTTAGGAATCATCTTGATAAGGCCAGAATTTATATCATCTCCAAAAGAACCTGATGAATGGCCTCATTATATGTATTGAGTATATTTTTTCCAATCCAATCTATATTATTTTAAAAAAATTCAACAAAAAGACCATTAGGTCTTGGGGCCTTATCAATGGATTTTTTGATCTTGCCTTTTGAAAGCCCTCTGTCAAGAATTATTGCATCTTCCTCTATAACCTTCATAGGGATGATTCCTCTTATCTTCTATCTAGAAGCCTCCATGGTAGACCCATTATCTTCTGAAGTGAATAGGTTAGAATAAAATTTGGAGAAGGTCTCCATAATTTCCTCTTGTGATGTGATATCCTTGTCTTGATCTCTGATACATAAAATTTTATCTCTAGCCTCCTTCTTGAGAGACTGAATGAAAATTTTTGAACCTCTATCCCCCAAATTAATCTAGTTGATTTTGGCCCTAACTTTAGCACCTTTGGTCTTAGCATACTGTAATTTTATGAGGGAGTCTCAACAAAGCATCACCCTGTCCAAAAGATTTGGGTTAGAGGGAGAGTGTTGGATAAGTAGTTCAGACTCCTGCAATGCTTCAACTAATCTGTATTCTTCCCCTCTAGCATCTTTAGCTCTTTTCCTACCTATGGTTTTGAGAAAAGTTTTCCAAGAAGCAATAGTTTGGGCCCACTTAGCAACTTTAGATTAATGGTGAGAAATATGATCATTATACCATGAAATGACTCTGATTGCCACCTAGACATCTTCATCCTTGAGAAGAGAGGAATCAACAGAAAATCCTTTCTTTTTAATAGGTAAATTGCCATGACCTGGAATCAGGTGGATACATGAAAGAAAAGGATGGTGGTTAGAGAGAGTGAAGGGGCAAACTTTTATGCAATTATCCTCAGGGGAAGGGGCAGCTGAAAAATTGATTGTTCATATAGAATCTGTCTAGTCTAGAGTAGATCCTCTTATATCCTCTCTGATAATTGGACCATGTATACCAAACACATTTAGACTCACCCTTTTTTCCTACTAGGAGATCAAATAAATTTAGTTTGTTCAACATTTTGTTCCAATAAAGAATCTCACTACCTTTCCATTCAAATCTTAACCCTCCCACTTTATCATGAGCACTTTCAACCATATTGAAGTCTCCTGCTAGGATCCAAGGAATCCTATCTAGATTTAAAATCCACTTCCAAAGGTTAATCCTCTCATTGTGATCATTGGGGGCATAAATTGAGAAATCTTCAAATACATAATCATCAACCTTAAACTTGACCCAGACAACATTGTTGCAAGGATAAAATCGCCACTCTTGGACAAACTTCCTCCATGTTGGACCAATCAAACTAGAGGTTCCACCTCTACCCCTCGGGTGCTTAGTAGAGTAGGCTATTGCATCCTTCTAGATGAATTTTAGGGTTGTATCAAGTGAAAAACCAAATTCTTTTACCTCCTAAAAAAATAAATTATATCCATATTTCTATTTAAATTTAAAAGTCTCTTAACCACATATTTCCTATTAGAGGATTCCAAACCTCTAACATTCCAATATGCACAGTTTAGAATCATGATTACCCCTACTTTTTAGTATCCATGGGGATCTAGAAGCTTTTGAATCACTAAGGAATTTTATTCCTTAGGGCTTTGGGGGGTTTGGGATTCCCACTAAGGAGAGGAGGCCTCCCTCTCTTCCTTCTAATATTGACCCCATCATTAAAATCAAGAGGATCTATCTTAAGAGGCTTACTGGCCTTCTTATTCTTTTTATCTCCATCTAAGGTGAAGAAAAAAGAATCTCCATCTTCTAAACAAACATCATCTTGCACTCTCCTTATCTCTCCTTCCTCCAAATCAAGATCCAACCTCTACTTAGCCTCCAAAACTACCAAATCCTTAGACAGGACGAAGTTCTCAACACTCCTCAATTTGGGCTCATACTTCCATTGATCAGGCAGGGGTGGAAGAGGGGGTGGAGCGGGGATAAAAACTACTGAGAACTCATTGATTTTTTCACTTAGGTCCACATGAAGAGGTGAAATGCCCTCCCCTATTCTATTATCCTAATCAGCAATTAGTAAACTAGAAGGGGGGGTTGTCAGAAGGGAGAAGTCTTTGGGGCTGCCAACCCTATCTAGGGATAGATCTAGGGAAGCAGGTTGGGCAGAGGTTTCACCTTGACCAGGAAGGATGATCGAGTAAACCTTCCATTTAGGCTTAGGGATTGATTTGGTCTTTTATTCTTTTTATCTAATCTTATCTAGAGAAATTTGTTCAACATTTTGGGTTTGGGAATCTTGACACTCAAACCAAAATCAAGATCACTTGAATTGGGAAGTTCCAAGGGATCTTTGGGGACTTCAGAGTTCAAGATAGGGTGATTTAGGTGTTTCACAAATTGGTCTTTAAGTTTATCCAGAGTGGCACTAATGGAGGAGGATTCTAGCATCTAGGTAGGGGAAGAATAACTTTGACCATGTGGGGCTTGTTTCGGAGTAGATTCAAGGAGTGTGTTATTGGCTTTCTTTGAAGGAGAAATTTTTTGGCTATCACCTGGATCAGGGGGTGGCTTCATAGGGGGATATGCACACTTCTTCAAAATAGGGAAATCCTATTTTTTGTGTCCCACCTTTATGCATAAGTAGTAGTCATTAATTCCTCCAAAAAAAGTAATAGGACAATCGATGGGAGAACCACCAAGGTCAAAGTGAAGGGATTTAGGTATATCAAAAGTTGGCTTGAAGGAAATAAAGACTGACATTAGTATTAGGGATAATAAAATTGGATTGATCAACCCTTAAAACCCTACCCACTAGTCCAAGGGCATGTGGAAGAAGACTCAATAAAAATGGTGGGAGGTTTCCAATTATCAGCTACTTAGGTCTTGATAAAGCCAAAAATTCATTGTGGGTGGCTTCGCGTGACCATGGGATGGAACAAAATTTGCAAGGACCAACTCTCCAAAAAAATTTATCAACAATGGCTCATTGGGATTTGGGGTCACAAAATAACATAATGAATAAACCTTTTTGAATCATTCTACAGTATGAAAAATGAAACCCCATTTTTTGCCCCCAAATTTTCTAAAGCCACTCATTAAGAAAATTTCTCGAGGGAAGCTTAGAGACATCTAACACAACAAAGAAAATAACACTATTTCTAAGTCTAACCTTCTCATGTTCTATTGCAAAATGTATTTTTGGATTTGGTTTAATAATAATCTTGGGAGGGGAAGAAACCTTACCTCCATATCCTTCACCGACGACATCATCAAGGGAAACACTTGAGAAGAACTGGACTCCTTCCTGCAAGGCCTTTTCATTTTGCACTGCTTGTTTGAAGGACTTTGGCCTGAGTTGGTCTCCTTTCTTTTATCCATCCTTGGCTTGAATAGGGACGCCTTCTGGTATAGACACTATCGACGCTCCACTCTATGAAACCATTTTTGGTTCCACAATAACACTTCTAAGAGAACTAATGCCTTTGTTAAAAGAAGAACCCTTATTAATGCCATTTTTATTGCCTCCTATGAACCTAGGGGATATAGATACCATTAATGGCCCTCCATCTAGTCACATGTGGTAAGGGAAAGGGTTGCACAAAACTAAACCCTAGTTGCAGAGTGAACGATCAAGTTGCATTTTTCATTGATAGCCACTACACTACCAACAAGATTAGCTAGTAATACATTGGATATGCTATGTACTTATTTTGATGGAAGACTTGAAATCTTTTATCTTGAATAGAAGTACCTGAACTGGATTAGAGAAATATAAATATGTTCATTTATATGTGGTTTATGTCTATTATGTGTAATAGGTGGAGCCACATCTGTGAATTTAGTTATTTCCTCTTGGACAATTTTTTATAAAATTTAACTAGTTCTTGATATCATGACCCTTGATGTGATGGTAATTACATTATTTATTTTTCTTATACCAAGTAGGTTTGGGTTGACTCTCATAAAAGGGCATAGTGTTTGTAAACACTGTCATGTTTTGGTCAACAAGTAGGTGGAATATGACATCAAGAGGGTCCGCAAGGGGAGTGAATTGTCTAGCTTTGGGTGATTGTGAAGCTTTGGAAGGTGGGAATGATGTGGGTTTTGGAGGATTAGGATTATGTGAGGTTGAGGCTTAGCGAGGGGATTGGGATGATGGTCTTGGGCACCAAGCATAAATTTTGGGAGAGGATTGGGGTTGGATGGAAGATGGGTATTATGGATTTGGATAAATGCAGGACATATGTCTTCAAAGCTTTTCCAATTGACCCCCATTTTGTAAACTAAGGATAATATTTTTAATCTTTTCCATTTCTTAGGAAAGGTTAAGCATGTGAGAGGCATCATGCAGGTGATGGAGGGAATCGTGTGTGAATGGAGGATAATGAGGTGGATTTCCCTTGTCAAAGGTAGAGGAAGAATAAGGAATGTGATATGGATTGGGATTGGATATGACTTGAGGATTGGGATTGGATATGACTTGGAAAAGGTGATTGTGCACTTGATTAGAGGTAATCCACATTTTTAATCACAATTAGAATAATATTACTAAAAGTTAAGATTAGAAAAAAAGAAAAGAAGATTAAATTAAAATAATTTTAATTTAATCAAGGTTTAGAAGTACTTTAGGCTAGTGGAGAAATAAAATAAATAAAATTTATTTTATATTAAGAAATGGAGGGATAATATATTAAATTGAATTTAATATATTATAGTAGTCAAATAAAATTTAAATACAAAAGGAAAATGAGTCTATTTAACTAAAGTAAATTTAATTAAATAAATAGAAGAATATAACGATTATAGTCAATTAATAAAATCAACTATAATGTTAAAAACAAATATTAATAAAAATTAATATTAGAGTGCAAAGGATAATTTTAGGTGTCTACAATGTCTTATAGCAATATCCTCAAATATCATTGAAATAACCAATGCACATATGAAAGTGGCCTAAAAGAGATTGGCAATATAAACTGAAAAGAAAACTATGGGAGGGGTATTACATCCACCTCCTCTAGAATTAGGCTTACTCTTAGAAGCCTACAAATAAAATAGGGACATAAATCCCATAATCTTGTTGCATCCTACTAAATCATAAAAGAATCAATGTGTGGGTCTCATTGGACCCTTTCCTTCTCCATGGTATGAACTGTGAGGATCATTCCCCTCTACAATAGTATAAAATCTAGTTTAAGGTCCTCTACTTGAAGACCCATTTATAGTGTCTTGGTACTCAATCAGACAGTGATCAATGGCTGAAAATAATTTGTAGGATATACCAACATCCCCAACTATAGGCTCATAAGTTGTCACCCTTTTTCCTTAAAAATGTGTTGTACACTAGGAACAATTGGCTACAATGTGGCCAAACTATCCACAAGAAAAACAACCTCCCCTACTAACACCTCCCCCAATAGAGGGTGCACTAGACTACTAGAAGCTACCTCTACTAAAATCTTAATGGAAAATTTGAGTAGGTTGACTAGTTGAATGACGCTTGATGTGTTGAATGTTATGAAAGTTCCTAGACTAAGAACCACCGCCCTGAGTAGGAGGAGATAATTCCCCTTTATGTTGGTTTTGATTACATCGAGAGAAGGTAGAAGGATTCTTAGAGTTCCCATGTCTCTAAGACTTATTACCTCTAGACCTTGAAAAAGAAGGACCACTAGACCTAACACTGATCTAACCACCATGACCCAAAGCTAAATTCATATCCACCAATGTAACCTTAATGACCACCTTCTTCAAGTTCTTAGGTTTGAAAACCTTAACTCTTCCAATGATGCAACTATTAATTCCTCTAATTAAATGTTGTACCATCAAGGATGAATCTTGACCAAAGCTTGCATATTGTTTGAGCTCGAAGAAATGAAGCTCATACTCTTGAAAATTCATAGAATACTATCATAGATTATGGAACTCATATGTATGCTACTACCTCCACTAATCAGATAAGAAATGTTCCTTAAATTTCTCGAGAAAAATCTCCCAAGTGATAGTATCCATGCTAAACTCACGTTTATTCTCCTTAATCCTCCACCAAGTGGATGCAAATTCTTTGAGGTACATGACAGTACACCTCACTCTAGTATTGATAGAATAGGGATGCATATAAAAATGTCAATCCAAACTAATAAGCCAAGTCTCTACCTTAAATCCACTACCTTTTCCATCAAAGGAAGGAGGTCGTGACATAAGAAGACCCCTCATATGATTATCCCTGATGGCATCCTGGTCAAAAATAATATAAGTCCTTCTAGGACTCCTAGATCTTGGTCTCTCCTCATTCCTAGAATGATGTGACTCATCATGATCATTATCTTTCTCAACCCTATTGTGTAAGGGTAGGCAATCCAAAATAGCCTGTAGTAACTTCCTAGTATGAGATTCTTTGACTCAGCATGTTTCTCTCCACTATGCTCTTCTTTGTTTTCCTTATGCACACTCTCACTTATGATACTTGAAGAAGGGTGGTGAATCCTACCCCTTCCACATCCTCTACTATGATGTGAAATTTTTCCTCTAGCAAGAGATCTAGTCTCAATAGGCATCTTACCTACAATATCCAAACGAGAAGAAAAATATCTCAAAACAAGACAGAAAATAAAGACATGATTCATAAAATAAAATAATAGTCTAAAATACAAGAGAGTTATATGTCTAAGTTTTGTTTCAAGTTTCAACTATTAGACATCTAATGGGGATATAAATTCCTAGAGTTATCAGTGTAGAAACTTGGGCTCCGATACCATGTATAATGCCCTGCCAGGGAACCCAAGAGAAATTAACCTAAAACATGATACTAAGTTTACAAAATAATTTTTTCTTAAGAGTTTACAACCAATAATGAATAACAATGTGAAAGTAATATAATATAAGCCAATACATACTCATAAATGGAACTCAATCATTGATTACAAATCCCAAGGGTTCCATGAAGTAGAATTATGTATGTTAATTAATTATCAAGAATAATTATAAGTACAAAATCTCACATACACATGAATAACAAGTATATCATCAAATAAATGTGAAGATATAGATACAATTGATATCACACAGTATATATAATGAGCCAAAATCCATTGCACAAGTCATAGGGTATGTAATAATAAACCAAGTACAAAGTACATGTACAATATAAGAGAGATAGGAGAAAAACTCCAAAGATAAATAAGCAGAAGGTGACTTCTACAAGGATCATCTAGCACTAGCACAAGAATGTCTTGATCTCAATGGTAATACAATCACTACCACCTAAATAACAAGTACAAATGAACAACAAGTACATCATCAAAAAAATGTGAATATATAGATACAACTGATATCAAAAAGTATACATAATGAACCAAAATTCATTGCACAATTCATAGGGTATGTAATAATAAACCAAGTACAAATTACATGTACAATATAAGAAAGATAGGAGAAAAACTCCAAAGATAAATAAGAAGAAGGTGACTTCTACAAGGATCATTTAGCACTGGCACAAGAATGTCAAAATCTCAATGGTAATACAATCACTACCACTTGACCATGTGGAATCCAAAGGTCCACTCCCACCATGTTGAGGAGATAACAACAGACCCCACTCGGATATCAATCACAAAATCCAACACAACATAACACTGAAGTAAGGGATCATGAAAGCTCTCTGTCTCAAGAGGTACTACACATACTACAAATATGTATACACTAATACAAAGGAAACCAACACATGTAGGAAACCTAAGATGTAAATGGGGAAGTTTAATTACATACATCTAACCCTTGAGTTATCTTGCAAGCTTCTCTAGACCCCAGCACCCAAGTGACCATATGTGGCTCAGTAAACATCTCATGTAGAAAAGGTTACTAACTATGCTATATCCAAGTCGCCTTAGGCAGCAAGCATAATCTCACATTCCATCCTAGCATGTACTAGCACTCAAGGCATGTGTAAGGAACATAAAACATCTTATTAATTTATTTTAAAACCACCCATTTAATGTATCAAATTATCACTTAATTCAGTCACTTATAATAAGTTATTCTAGCATCCACTTGTGGGCCCTAACACTGATTGCAAGCCACAGTGCATCTATACACCTAGATACCTACCCTAAGATCATAAGACAAATAACATCAAAATGATAAAATTACCCTCAAATTAGTTCTTTAGTACAACAGGAACACACTAGTTCTCACATAACCATAACATCAAATACACACCCTCGAGGTGTTCATATAACAATGAGCTTACAATGAACAAAAGTTGGGCAAAATATTGAAACCATCACAACCATCAAAATGTACATAACAGAACACACATACATCAACAAGAAACACACCCCACCTCTGGTATACCTTTCCAAAAAAGCCAACTTAATTTTCCAGCTTAACATTACAACAAATCCACCTTAACCATATTCTATTAATCCATTAACAAAAGTTGATTGAATATAAAATTTTGCCAATAAGTGTCTTTAATAACATCACACATTTTTAACCATTGAATAATAAAATTAATTATCATAAAATAAACATCATTAAAAATATTATTCAACATTAAATTCCAACCATTAATAAATAGTAATATTCGTTTAATACTTATTAATAAATAAATATTAATAAATATTAAAATAATATCTAATATTAGATATTAAAAACTTAATTTCAAATTTATTAAATTAAATTTAATTAAATTTATTTTAAATAAATTTAAAAATGTTTTTTTAAATAAAACTAAACTTGCATGTGGGTGGCCTGCGGCTTTGTCGTTGGGCTTGCCAATGGTTTTTCCATTGGGTAGCCCATGGCATTGTTGTTGGGCCTGTCAGTGGCTTTGTTGATGGGCTTGCCCATAGCAGCTACAACTTAGCCATTGTTGTGGTAGGAGTAAGCCCCTTGTCATTTTAATATATTTTTTAAAAAATTATATTTATTTACTGGTTAATTTTACTAGGTTTTTCCATCACGCCATTTAAAAAAAATGAAAACCAATACATACATGTGTGTGTGTGTGTATCAATAACCTCAATTACTATTTTAATTGTTGTGTGTGTGTGTGTGTAGTAATAACCTCAATTACTAGTTTAATTGTCCAAACCTTAGATTCACATATGAATATAATTTTTTAATTAAATATCTTAGATCTATAATCTAATCTGGGGTTTCATACATAATCATAATAGGTTTTGAAGACTAGAGCAAGATTTGAGGTTTTCTACCATGAACATCAAAACCCTAATCATATAGAATCATAAGTTTTCCTAGATCAAATATCTATCAATTTCACCAAGAACTCTATGGTTTACCGTCATAAAATTAATGTATATTTTCCATACACAAAAACCATAACAATCTAATCTTTCAAGTTTCTCAATTGACAACGAAAACATAATACAATCACCCCAAGATCATTAGCCAATCTAAAAGACACAATAAAGACAATCTTTTCAAAAGAAGATTTGCAAAGGGGTTTCAAACCCTACCTTAATCAAATGATGATACGCAACCATGAAGACCAGTTCTGAAAATTCCAAAATCCAAGCTTTCAAAATATTCTTCAATTCCAAATCGAAAGTCAAGACTTGCAATCCCTAAAACATTTCTTTCCAAAATGATCAAAAGACTTTAATAATGAAAACCCAAAAATTAGGGTTGAAAACAGGCAACTTCCAATCAGAAATTAGAACTCAACTTCAACCTTGTTTCTATCAAACCCTTTTGCATGATTAATTTTAATTTTTATAATAAAATTAATGTATATTTTCCATACATGAAAGCCATAACAATCTAATCTTTCAAGTTTCTCAAAAGACAATGAAAACATAATACAATCATCCCAAGATCATTACCCAATCTGAAAGACACAATAAAGACAATTTTTTCAAAAGAAGATTTGCAAAGGGGTTTCAAACCCTACCTTAATCAAATGATGATATGCAACCATGAAGACCAGTTCTAAAAATTGCAAAATCCAAGCTTTCAAAATATTCTTCAATTCCAAATCCAAAGTCAAGACTTGCAATCCCTAAAACATTTCTTTCCAAAATGACCAAAAGACTTTAATAATGAAAACCCAAAAATTAGGGTTGAAAATGTGCAACTTCCAATTAGAAATTAGAACTCAACTTCAACCTTGTTTCTATCAAACCCTTTTGCGTGATCAATTTTAATTTTTATAATAGTATGCAACTTTTCAATTAATAACTTTTAACTCAACTTAAATTTAGAATTCTTAATTGATTTATTAAATTGAATGTGCAATTAAATTGCATAACACTATTTAATTAGAATTACTGTTTTTAGCATTTATAAACATGCAACTTGATATTTTATGTTAGAGTAAAGTATTAATTATGTTAATTAATCTTTACTCCCTTCTTAAGATGTCAACTTCCTTTTGCTTTAGTTAAAAGCACATGTAATAGTTGTTCTAAACTCATGCATTAGTCATGTAATATTTAAACTGATTATTACATGCACTAGACTTTGCCTTTCAAGGCTTTCGATCTCCTTTATAAGGATGATCCATTGTACATTCAATTCATTCATTATATTGAGGATATTTTCTTCTTCATATTCTGAGTCAAACCCTTGCCCTCTTCTTGTCTCTACTTCCTTGTAACAGGTTTTTTGTATGCAGGTGATCTTCAAGTTTTGTGGATTTGTATTGCTCAAATTCTACATGGTATTAGAGCCTAATCTGCTACAGCTTATTCACGTTTGAAAGATTCAGAGATTAAAAATTCATCTATTTCAGATAAGGGCTTTTTTGGGGTTTTTATTGAATCTGGGGGGGACCTATTTTTCTAGTCATCTTGGCTTCAAACGAACCTCACGGTTGCATTCAAAGCGTCCAAGAACCTCAAGATCCATATAAAATTTATCCAATTTGGACAAAGTTGGAATCTATGAGAAAAAAAATTTGCAATCAACCCCAGCATAGATCCCGAGGTGATCAGTATTTTTTGGAGCACTTCTTGTTGGCATTAAGCAGGATTGCCACTAGTGACAACACTTATTTGCATCCTGAGTGCAAATCGAGTAGAACAGTGCAAACCGAGCAGGACAGTGCAAACCGAGCAGAACAGTGCAAACCGAGCAGGACAGTGCAAACCAAGCAGAACAGTGCAAACCGAGCAGAATAGTGCAAACCAAGCAGGACAGTGCAAACCGAGCAGGACAGTGTAAATCGAGTGACATTATGTCTACTGAGTCACAAGTATTTACCGAGTTCAAAACTTACCGAGTGGTTAGTATGAACCGAGCCTTCACTTCTACCGAGTGCATGATGATGCCGAGTAATGCAGTAGACGCCGAGTATCAGAAAGTCATCGAGTTAGTTTGCAGGAAACGTGTAGCCATACTTGGGCCGACTTAGTAGCACTTATGTTTATTTGTTAAGTCGACTTTGTAATTGTAATTAATTGTTTAGACTTGTATATAAACAATGTTGTACAAATACCAAGTAGTATGAATGTGGAATAAAAAAGAAGAGATAAAAGGCAGAAACTAGTGAATTACAAAGGGCTACTATACATAAGGAGCAGCAGAGACAAATTCATCACAGAAGGTGATCAGTACATCAGCGAATCTCATTCAGTAATCCAGTTGCAAAGTAAGAGATATATTGTTTCATTTTAACCAGTGAATCAGTACTAAAATCCTCTAACCAGGTAGACTTAACAGTCTTTTGTAAAATCTCTTTACCGAGTACATACTTCTTTTGTAAGTTTGTAAAAATCCTTTAACAAGGTGGATTTAGCAATCCTTATTGCTCCTAGTAGGGTAGATCATCAGAAGTGATCAATGTAAGCCTTAATCGGCCAACTTTATACTACAGTATTAAAGCTTTCTGGGTTTCATCCCCACCCCAATTTTACTTTCTTTTGGAAGGTTTCTGGGTAACCAAATCTATGTGTCATTATTGTGAATGCTTTTATGTTTCATGCTTTCTATATGCAAAAGGATAAAGTGAACTATATGTTAATACATCTGATATTGATATAAAAATTTGAAGTTACTAATTCACCCCTCCCCTCTCAGTAACTTGGTTAATTCTTGAATATTTCCAACAATTGGTATCAGAGCTGTATTGGTTCTCAAGATAAAGCTTAACTAGCTTGAGCAAAGATCCAGGACAATGGAGGTATTCAAACTGAACAAGGTGATTGAAAATGAAAAGCTAGATCTGGAAATGGCCATAGCTAAACTTAAAGAAGCAAAAGAACATCTTTCCCAATCCCTAAGAAGAAGGAAGGAACTTGCAAATCAGATGAATGATCATAATTACATTGAAGAAAAGATTGAAGATCTTTTTCCCTCAAATAGCTCAGATGAAGCAAACAATGCTGTCAAAGAACTCCTAGAAAAGAATGGGTCTCTGCAGGAAGAAGTGAGAAAATTAAAAAAAGAACAAGAACTACACTCAACAAGATTTTGTGAGATCTTAGAACAAAGAAACAAGTTGAAAGATGAATTAGATGGAAGGAACAATGAAGTCCAAAATAAAACCCTTCAACTAGAAAACCTAATTGATCAGGTCTCCCATAAAAATGAGGAAATTCTGACTCTAAGATCAGAAATAGAAAGCACAAGAGAAGAACTAAGATCTGAAAAGAAAATCAATCTAAGATTGGTGGATGACCTAAACACCAAAAAACAAATCAATGAAAGAATGCTGAAGAGCAAAGAAGACTTAAATCAGCTGCATGATCAAAATCTTCATAGGCAAAAAGGAAAAGCAGGACTTGGATACAAAGGAGAAGGTGAATCTTCTAAGCAAGGTACTCAAATGAATCAGAAACCTACTTGTAATCATTGTGGAAAAATAAGACATACTTCAAATAAATGTTGGAGCAATGAAAAAGTAGAATTCAATAGAAAATGCTACAACTGCAATCAGCATGGTCACAAAGCAAATGAATGCAAGGAAAAACCAAGATTCAAAGGTAATTTTCACAAATGCAACAAACAAGGTCACAAGGCATCCGAGTGCAGATCCAAAACATTCAATCCAGCAGAACAAATTATGAAAGCAATGTTTGGATGGGATTACAACACTTGGTGTAGATGTCATTACTGTGGAGAATATGGACACATTGGCATGAACTGCATAAAACATCATCTAAGGAAAAGAGATACTACCATAAGATGTTTCAAATGCACTAAACTCGGTCATATAGCCAAAAATTGCATGAATGCTAGTGAAGTTGAAGATGGAAAGAAGAATGAAGCAACTAAGATCAGGAAACAGATGAGACAACAGTGAATTCCTAAATCTACCGAGAAAACCAGTCCAAGTAATGGAATGGGTGGCTCTACCGACTCAAACTAAATTCTCAAGAAAGCACTGGAACTGTATTCTCATAAACAAATTTCAAGCAGTTCCAGAACTGAATTAAAAGAAAAATCTAAATCGGCATACAAGATGCAATAAGATCACAGGAAGGTCGGTATCAATTTTCACCGAGCAAGGTCGGGAGCTATCTAATATGATTACCGAGCGAGGTCGGAGCAATATGAATTCTCAAGTTCACCGAGTTGTGAAGTCTTTACCGAGCAATTAACTCATAGTGGGTGACAGTCTGTCGGAATTCATACCCTAATTTCTACTAAGCATTAATGACAGAGTTGTAAACAAAAGGCAAGAAATCAAACTCATTCTTCACCGCGAACTTTAGCATTTTGAGAGCAGAAAATTTCCAGAGCAATCAAGCGATTCAAATACTTTTGCGAAAAGAATTCTTTGTGAGCTACCATGGCATCATCCAGTGCTTCAGCGAAGAAAGGAACAGAAATGATAATCCAAGGGGAATGGAGAGCACCAGATTTCAAACTCGTGCCCGC
Source organism: Chamaecyparis obtusa (assembly GCA_027943335.1). Lineage (NCBI taxonomy): Eukaryota > Viridiplantae > Streptophyta > Pinopsida > Cupressales > Cupressaceae > Chamaecyparis > Chamaecyparis obtusa. The sequence goes on from BSBK01001913.1 coordinate 941,438, forward strand.
AATTGCAGCAGCCCTAGACCCGAACAGAGCTCAATCTCAAATTCCTCCTAAGGTACTACTTGTTAACGATATTCACAATCATTTCAATTGTGCAATTCAAGAGATGGGAAACCTAGAGCTAGATATTGTGCGTGAGGAATTATGTGTGAATGGTGTTCTAAAACCAGAGCACAAACATCTGGAAGACAAGGGATTAGTTCACATTACACATTTACCTCGAAACTTTCAAGAGAAATGGGTTAGATACATTCTCAGCTGTGTACACGAAGGCAAGATTTGGCTTGAGAAACCCATAGAGATCACTAAGAAGATGATTCACCGAATCACCAGTCTTCCCATGTTAAACAAAGTTAAATCTACCAAAACCCTAGGTCGGCCGGAGCTGGAGAAGAAAACCCTAGCCGAGTGGGACGGTAGAGGCATGAAAGTAAGCAGCATTACTGATGCTGAACTGAAGTTTGGAACACACATCATTGCTCATAAAATATATAGTTCAAGTCGGCAGAATAGTGTTCCCTGCGAAGCCATAGACCTAGCATACAAAGTGGTAAAGAATAATTTATCATTTGACCTTGCAGATTTGTTATTAAAACAGTTTAACAAGAACATGGAAAGCATTCAAACTTCCAAAAACAATCCATGTAAGTTTGGATCTCTACTGGTCTGTTTATTTTTCTATGTTCAGAAATTCTTCCCTTCCAAAGGAAAAGTAGTATGGAGAAAGGATGTGCCAATTCTTTATGAGATAAATGAATATATTTCAGAAATGGGTGAAAATTTTGAGAACATCATGGATAGTTATTTTGAGTCTTTCAAGGAGAAAATGAACGATAGATTCTGGATTCCACAGAAGTTGGTGGAGGATTATAAGGATGATATTTGTTTCATGGTGGACTGTGACAAAGTATACATTCAAGCAGCTAAACCAAGGATTGTACATGTGAAACCTCTTCCTTATGAGGTAAACATTGATGAAACAAAGAATATCATTGAAGCCCTCCTTAATCAGCCTGTTGATCCCAGAGCTCCATATTTTGGGACATATGATGAAGCAAAAGTGAGAATTGAATTAAGTATAAAGCTTCCACAGGCAGTAAATAAAGGAAAAAATAGGATAGCCAAAATGCAAATGCTAACCGAGGACAGAGGAGAAGACATTGAAGAAGAAGAGAAAAAGGATGAGAAAACAGAGGAACCAGAACCTGCAAAGAAGAAAGGAAAGGTATTCGTCACCAAGGTACCTAAGCCTCCCACTGCCGTATTTACAAGGAGAAGTGCAAAGGGTAAGGCAGACAAAAAGGACAAAGATATAATATTCAAAAAGCCTCCTCTAACCCTTCAAGAGAAGATCAAACTTTTGAGAGAAAGATTTGGAGTAAGGAGTATAAAATCTTTAAAATATGAAATAAGATCAGAAATAGAACAAAAGGAGATTGAAGATGCTGTCATTGAAAAGATGGGACAGTGGAAATACTCTCCTAATGAAATAGCCTAACAGATTCTAGGAGCTTTATTAGATCAAATAAAAATGAGATGGGCCAATGCAAGGCAAACTGTAAAAGACATATTTGATCAAACCCTGAAACAGTTAATGCCGAGCTTGAAAAATGATGAAATAAAGAAGGCATTGAAGGAGAATGAAAATAAGATGACACTGAAGTTCCATACTTGTTTAATTCTGTTTAACAATATTGAATCGGTTGTGAAGAGTGAAAATGCCACATGGAAGAACATATACCATCTTCACCAACCGAGTACTGAATCAGTTATAATAAAAGGAATTGAAGATGACAGTGATGAACAAGAAGAAGCCACTGAGGTAGATGATACCGTGAGGATAGCAGCAGAAGTCATTGCATCACTTCCTACCTCTCCAGCAAAAGTTGCTACATCTAGCCCGGAGACATCTTCAAGCATGGTTGTGACAACTTCAACATTTGTCCAATCACCTATAGCAACAACAGAAGTAACTACCATTTCTTCTACCAAGTTGTAGTCTCCTATTTCATCAAGTTTTCCAGCAATAAGTATTCCAGTTTTTGATTCTACAAGTGTAAATACTTCAAGTTCTCCAGTAGACAGTATACCATTCTTTATAGCCAGTCCTACTATGTCTACTATCACTACTACTAAGGCATTAAGTATAGATAAGCCTAAGGCTCAACCGAGTATAAGATTTTTGGGCAAGAATATAGTAGAGGATATAGACCTAGATGAGGAAATAGAGATTCCAACATTGAATTTTGCAAATCTATCAGCGGATCAAATGCAAAATATAGGTGAACTCCTCCAAAGGAAAGCGAAGCAAAAGAAGCTTAAAGAGGAGAGAGACAAGGAATATAAAATCATTAAGGATGCTAAGGACATTTTGTCAGAAGCATTAGGTATTAAAGTAGACTCCTCTCAACATGTTTTGTTACAATTAGCAAAAGCGGTAAATAAGTTCAATGAGGATTCATCTGGGATAGACAAGTTAGTTGAAAAAGCCGAGAAGAAATTCAACAATAAAGTGCTTGAGCACATTGCTCAGCACATAGCTATTAATCAAGTAGAATTATCTTCAGTTTTGACAAACATTGAATCTTCCTATTCGAATGTTACCTCTCTTTTGGCCAAACTATGCAATGTTGTCAAGTTCACCAAGGATGTCAAGGATAAAATGAATAAAATTGATGAGGATTTGAAGATTAGCATACAGAAGCTGCAACTTGAACCAAGTTCAAACTCTACTCATCACATGAAAATCTCATTCCTATCAAATATGCAGTCAGAACTACTGAAAGAAGACACAAGGATCCGGTCCACACTGCTAGACATTCAGAACATGATCCTTCCCATCATGAATACAATGTATAAGCACATTGAACATTCCAAAACATTAATTCATGACAATCAGTTCTCAATAGCAGATCACATGATTGCACTCTCTGCAGAAGTCCAAATTGCAATCCAAACATGCAAGATTCTACAAGAAAATTGGGACAGAACTCTGGCACTGATAATGAAGCTACATTTTGTTTTTCTATCAAATTTTGGATTCTCCCTGTAAAACACTTGTATATACACCTTTGGCATTATCGTCAAAAAGGGGGAGATATGTATTGAAGAAAAACTTAGTGCATTGAAAGGGGGAGATAATTTATAAAGGCCTATGACAAAGACAAATTTTGAAAAATCAAAATAAATCTCAGCATGGTTCATGTATATAAGTTTTGGGCAATAAGTGTTTTTGTCACTAATGCCAAAGGGGGAGATTGTTGACATTAAGCAGGATTGCCACTAGTGACAACACTTATTTGCATCCTGAGTGCAAACCGAGCAGAACAGTGCAAACCAAGCAGGACAGTGCAAACCGAGCAGGACAGTGCAAACCGAGCAAAACAGTGCAAACCGAGCAGAACAGTGCAAACCGAGCAGGACAGTGTAAACCGAGTGACATTATGTCTACCGAGTCACAAGTATTTACCGAGTTTGAAACTTACCGAGTGGTTAGTATGAACCGAGCCTTCACTTCTACCGAGTGCATGACGATGTCAAGTAATGCAGTGGATGTCGAGTATCAGAAAGTCACCGAGTTAGTTTGCAGGAACCATATAGCCATACTTGGGCCGACTTAGTAGCACTTATGTTTATTTGTTAAGCTGACTTTGTAATTGTAATTAATTGTTGAGACTTGTATATAAACAATGTTGTACAAATACCAAGTAGTATGAATGTGGAATAAAAAAGAAGAGATAAAAGGCAAAAACTAGTGAATTACAAAGGGCTACTATACATAAGGAGCAGCAGAGACAAATTCATCACAGAAGGTGATCAGTACATTAGCGAATCTCATTCAGCAATCCAGTTGCAAAGTAAGAGATATACTGTTTCATTTTAACCAGTGAATCAGTACTAAAATCCTCTAACCAGGTAGACTTAACAGTCTTTTGTAAAATCTCTTTACCGAGTACATACTTCTTTTGTAAGTTTGTAAAAATCCTTTAACAAGGTGGATTTAGCAATCCTTATTGCTCCTAGCAGGGTAGATCATCAGAAGTGATCAATGTAAGCCTTAACCGGCCAACTTTATACTGCAGTATTAAAGCTTTGTGGGTTTCATCCCCACCCCAGTTTTACTTTCTTTTGGAAGGTTTCTGGGTAACCAAATCTATGTGTCATTGTTGTGAATGCTTTTATGTTTCATGCTTTCTATATGCAAAAGGATAAAGTGAACTATATGTTAATACATCTGATATTGATATAAAAATTTGAAGTTACTGATTCACCCCTCCCCTCTCAGTAACTTGGTTAATTCTTGAATATTTCCAACACTTCTGGCTCAAACGGACCTCACGGTTGCATCCAGAAGGCCCAAGATACTCAAAAATCATATAAGACTTGTCAATTTTGGACAAGTTGCCATCTGAGCCAAAAAAAAAAATTCATACCAGGCCGTACAGCCTAGCATGCAACTCGAGACAGTGATTTCTTCAAAAAAAATTTAAAAAAATTTGTTTTTTGGGTGGCCACCCTACACCCAGCCACGGCCTCCATAGAGCCACTGCCGCCGGAGATCATTGAGCCCAAGCCGCCACCCGCGCCGCCTAGCACTCCACTCTGCCGCTGCCTGCGCCACCTGTGCCACTACGCCCAGCAGCCCCCGCCCGCCAAGCCCTGGGTTCTATGGGGGACCAGGCCCCTGGCCCCAGCGCCCAACTCTCAGCCCCCTGGTCACTCACATGACTAGGGTCTACTTTTTTAAGCCCCCTGTGATTTAGACCTGCAACGGCCATTTGGCCGTCATTTTTAAGCAGGTTGTTTGTTGATGTCAACCTACATCAACATTTTTTGAACCATTTTTTGGTTTTCTAAGGGTACCTGGGCATTTTTTCAAATATCTTGAGCATATGGGATCGTAATTGGGCGTGTGATATATCATCAAAAATTTGGTTCTGAGCCTAATCCGAATTTGCTGGTATGGTTTTATGATTTTGCCATTTTGATGCTCTTTTTTGCTGTCAAAGTCAGATGTTCTCTGCGATCTTGGCGTTTCAGACCTCCTGCCTTCTGGGATCCGTTTCTTTTGCATTCGGCCTCCATTTTCGACAAACAAGATATTGTCAGAAATCTTTTTCTAAGCTTTTATCAGATCTGATGGTTTCATGTGGTTTTTAATCTTTTTTCTAACGTCACCTATCCTCAAGTCCTTGCAAACACCTTCTTTGGGCCCTCTAGCGCAGCTGTTGGTTTTTTGTTCATATCTTGAGCATACGATGTCAAAATTTGGCAAACAAGATATCGTCAGAAAGCTGATTCCAAGTTCTTTCCAGATCTGGAGGTTATATTTTTTGGTTTTATTTTTCTGATCATTTTTTTCTCTATCAAAGCCAGATCTTCAGTTCTGCACTCCGGGAGCTCTATCTTGCCCAGCCGGACTCCGTTTTGGGAAAATGATATATCGTTGGAAAGCTTGTTCAGAGATCTTTTCAGTGTTATGAGTCATTTTTCCAGATTCTACTCCAGGTTCATTTTATTTAGATTCTTTCTTTTTTTCAGTCTAGTGGATATCTTGGTTGTTTTAGGTCCTGGGATCTCTTCCCTTTGAGGGATGGCTCGTCTTAGGTTGTTCTTTTGTTTTAGCAACCTTTGATCTTCTTTGAGCAGTGTATACTTCACTTTTGTAGCATTCTTTGATGCACACACACTGAGATAAAGTGCCATTCTATTACTTTGATGGGATCTTGCACATGTTCGTGCTATTTGTACTTGCACTCCATTATAAAGTGCCAGGGGGGTTTGATGTTTGCCTTTGTTTGCCATCTTATTTTGTCATGTGAGTGTTCCTCCACCGACATTAGCCTCAGGTATCTTTATTTGTGTTTGTACTCTCTCTGCACATTCGATGTTTTAGATTCATCTTCATCATGCAGTTCATATTGGATGATCTTTTTAGTGTACCTGTCATTAGTACTCCCTTGTTAGTAGTATGGGGGGGTTTCTACTATTGGTTCTACCGCTTCATTGGTTTGATAGTGTGAGCCATGTATTTAGTATTTGATCCTATGTACTAGGCGGTTGCAGTGGTTGGGTACCTATGCATGCCGGTGAGATAGATCATTTACCATATGGACACTCTTTTCTTTCCTATTTTTGGATGCACTCTTCTAGCTTTGATTGATCAGCTCTTCAAGCTTTTGGTATTTATGCCATATGTATCTTCGAGTTCAGGTGTTTGCCTTTGTTTGCCTCCTAATTCAAGTAGTGTTATTTGAGGGCACTCATACTGATTACAGTCTTCTCTACCTGGTCATATTTTTGTGGAGGATCTTCAGATCATCAGTTTCTTCTTGACAGAGTTTGCAGTTTCATGCTGTAGTGATGTTGTACATGTTCATCTTTGTTCCTATTTTTTGGAACATTCCTAGTTTTGGAGGCTTCTTCAGTCCTTCAGACTAGTCTTTGTCTCTTTTTGGAGTAGAGTTTTTCCCATGTGGTTTTCTCTATTTCTCCACTTTTCAGAGACTCTCTTTTGTACTTGGGTACCTGATCAAGCCTTTGTTGTTGGGTCCCATTTGCTTTCTTCTTGGATTGTTTGTAGATGCATCGTTTCCCATCTTAAGGGGGGATGTTAGAGTAAAGTATTAATTATGTTAATTAATCTTTACTCCCTTCTTAAGATGTCAACTTCCTTTTGCTTTAGTTAAAAGCACATGTAATAGTTGTTCTAAACTCATGCATTAGTCATGTAATAGTTAAACTGATTATTACATGCACTAGACTTTGCCTTTGAAGGCTTTCGATCTCCTTTATAAGGATGATTTATTGTACATTCAATTCATTCATTATATTGAGGCTATTTTCTTCTTCATATTCTGAGTCAAACCCTTGCTCTCTTCTTGTCTCTACTTCCTTGTAATAGGTTTTTTGTATGCAGGTGATCTTCAGGTTTTGTGGATTTGTATTGCTCAAATCCTACATTTTAAATATAAATTATAATATTTGTGCATTTAATTTATAATTTGGATTTAATATTAATTAAATACTAAATTTCCACAAAATGACTTTTTAATGAAATCTCTTTAATAAACATAAGTATTTAATTAATTCTCATTAATTAAATATCCTTATATTTAATATTTCAATATTTTATAAGATTTAATTAATTAATCACTTAATTAATCTTAATCAAATATTTAATACATTTTAACATGAAAACAACATCCAACCACATGACATGCAATCACGAAGGAAATTTGGCTATACCCAAAATGCAATAATCATGCTCAGGAAAAGTTCACAAATTCACGTCACCTTGATGAATTTGGATAAGTAGTCAATCAAATACTTGTTCACTATTTCGAGTAATAAATGAATTAAGTTGGGATTTGAACTTGTCTATTATCTCCCCTCTCTTACCATTGAGATATTGCAATAGGAAAGGCTCATCCATGTAATTCAGGGAAGTCAATGCCTGGCACTTGCAAACCTATCATCAGACACACACACACACACACACACACACACACACACACACACACACACATATATGACAATGTTTGGGATCGGTTCATCATGTGAACCTCATAAGAAAGTAACTAAGACTTTGTCCCATACCATATGAAACACACCAAACATAAATGTAAAACACACAAATGATTCATGTGCATGCAGATGCAGTATCAGTATTGTCAGTAAATCCATAAACATAATGGCATCATAACATATGGATAATCATCATGAAAATAACCATAATCATGTAACTATAAACACATGATGTCACACAACTATCCAATGGCTCATATATATCAAATCACAATGATATTTCATACACCAATATCCTCAAATATCACTGAAATAACCAACACACACATTGAAGTGGCCTAAAAGAGTTTGGAAATATAAACTGAAAAGAAAACTATGGGAGGGGTATTACAATTAATGGTAATATTTTAACACTTCCTCTCATTAAACCAATGGATACTTCCAAACAATCCAAAAGAAAACTTTGATCCCAAAGCTTTTTGTCAATACTATTATCAACCCAGTCATAATACTAAGAAATGTTTCTATTTAAAATCTATTATCCAAGATATTATTGACTCTAATTCTATATCTATTGAGGGTGTTAATCTATACCAGTTCCTTACCTTCTCATTCTACCAATACTATTGATTCTACACACTCTTTGTCGCCTTCTTCCACCAATATTGTTGACCCTCCTAGTATTTTGAAATATGATGACGAGTGTACTAAGGCCAACAATGTTTTCAACCTTATTAATCAATCCAAACCTAAACCTGAACCTGCACCTGAGCCTTGCATTACATTTGATCCTAAAGAGACTATTAGGACACTTGATGGTCCTCTTTATATTGTTGTGAATATTAAAGGTCTTCCCTCTCATGGAGTTCTTATAGATCCAGCTACATGCATGGTGAATGTTATAACTAAAGAAAATATTTACAAAAGATGCCTCCAATAAGAATCCTATGACAAATTAGATGTGATGATTAAGACTTTCAATGGTTTCACTTGTCTTGTCCATGGTTCTATTACGTTTCCCATAAAAGTTGGTAATAAAACCTTAGATGTCACCTTTGTTGTCATCCCAACTTGTGATCAATTTCAAGTTATACTTGACCTCCATTGGCTCACTTCCATGAAATCTATTGTCTCTCATATCCATAAATGCTTGAAATCTTCCTGTGGTGGAGAAATAATCACCACTAACTATAGTCTCTATCATCCATTAGCTAGTCATGGGAACTTTGACCTTGACTTATTTTTTCCTAGCATGCATCAACCAAGTCAACCTCATAAAGATAATTTTGTATTATCCTACCAAAAATTTAAATCCAAAAATATTTGTGAGCTTAGTGATTCTATAGTTCTATCTCCTTTCCCTAGACCTGGACTCCTTCCTACACCTTTTATACCTCCTATTTATGCTTTAGCCTAACCTACTATATCTCAAAAATTCCCAACAACTTATATCTCTCAACCTAGTGTAGCTCTTTCTATTATTCCCCCCAAGGGAACAATAATTCTTCAACTAACTAAACTAGTTATGCTACTCTTCTTCGGTTGCAGGAATAGTTGCATAGTTGTGTTCCATGGTTGCAGGAACACTCAACTTCTAAATTAACAAAGACTGAACATTAAGAATCTAGAATAAACTAAACTACAAAAAATAACTAAAAGGATCCTAACCAAGTGGGTCTCCTTGTATAAGTACTCCTAGTTAACAACTATACTCTCAAAGGATAAACAACCAAGACATTATCATTCAACCATACTGATAACACAAAAGAAATGGAAATTACTTATTACTCAAAAAATACAACAAGTACAATATTTCATTACTCAACCAAAAATTTCAAAAAATGTGGGAGGCTTTATAGAAAGCAAATGCTAGAACAAACTAACTAAGTCAACATATCAATCCCTCAAATCTAGGGAGTGTGATTTTATTAAAAAATAGAAACCATGAACAACGAAGAGTAGAACTATCTAACCTCAAGGAGGTGGCGGATAAGGTGTCTAAGCTTGAGATTCGTGCGGCGGAGATCCTCAGAGAATTTGCCTGAGCTTCTCTCCTAGCTTTGGGCCTATCCTAGTTTTTCTTGTCTCTGTCCCTAGTTCTATTTTCTGGTTTTTATCTATTGCTTGCTGGTGGACTGTGACTTGTTTTTTTGTTGGGGCTATCTTTCTATTGTGTACTTTTAATGCTTTATCTATGTTAAACTTTTAATTCTGTAAGGGTTTCAGGGCCCCATTAAAACCTATTTTCCTTAATAAAAAACAAAGAGTAGAATAGAGTAGACTCTATCCGGCCATAATTCAAACCAAATATTTTCCTAAATTTGTTTTGTGATTAGACATGCAAAACAATAGGGAAGGTAAATGCTTCCCCAACTACTTTGAAGAAGTCTTCCATAAGAGACTAGACAACTAGATTACTGTTCATAATTTTTTTTGACCTCTTCATTGCTTGACGTGCCTTAGCTGCTTCAAAAGACCTACTAAATCTTGATGATTGACATATTCAAATAGCTTCACTCAGAAGGTTAGTACCTTGCATATCCTTTGTTCATGCATTAATATTTAAAATACAATAATTACAATAAAAATTCATGAGAATATATATTTATATTGCACCTATAAGGATCACAGTTTTTATCACAAAAAACATCATCATAGCAAGATAGATTGTCATTGTATCATAGAAAAAGTCTTATTAAAAAGATAAAATCACATAGTCCAAAGGAGTTTATAACATCAAAACATAGTCTAACCAAGCATGAAAGTTTGTAATAAAAGAAACATAAACAAGGCTCATCAACCCCTACAAATTGAAATTACCCTGATGTTTAAAGGAAAGATACCACTTCATAATTTATATTCTATCATTCTCTAAGTCCTCCTTTGACTTTCTTTTATTTATAATTTCCATTAAATGCTTGGAATGAGTTATCCTTTATACCTTATTAGCGAAAGGCTTTCCACCTTTCATAAGAATTGAATTGCCACCTTTCATTGTTGCCCTTGAGAATAATATGTTATTTCCCAAATTTATCTTTGATTCATTATCTCCTCAATGAAACCTTCTCCCCTTTATATTCTCCAATGTGGAGGGAGAGCCACACCTCTTCATATTGGTCACAACCTTTCACAATTACCACCCTTCAAAAGCCTCACCATCCTTCATCATTTCACTACTTTGAAAATGTCACTTCTCTATCTTCTTCACATTCCTTTCTTCTTCCATTAATCCATCCCTAATTCATTTGCTCCATTCTTTCTTCCTTCCTCCATATATCCCCTTTTTAAATCATAGGGGTTTCAATTAGTGAACCTAGGTCATATCACGTGCATTCTTGGCATAGTAAAGAATACCCTATTTTCAAAAAAAAATGCCCCAAACTCCTTTCTTGTCACCCCCTCCAATACCCACCCAATACCCCACACACCCTTTTTCCTCTTTAAACCTCTTAATCTCTCACCCCCTCCCCCCCCAATACAGACAATAGATTGCCCTATTTTAAACCTATTTTAAACCCTCCAATATGAATGCATGTGATAGGGTATTTCCCCATCAATGAAGCCCTCATGTTTCAAATGAAACTCTATTCTCTTCATTTTATATCTCATGTTTGAAGGAGTCACAACTTTTCATTTCATCCCTTTTGACCATTTATTAAACTTAGCCAAATTTAAATTATGTTAAATTTAATTTTTATTCATGTTAATTTTAATTTTTTCTTTCATATTTTAATTGTATTGTTATTGTTTATTTTAAATCCTATTTCAAAAAATAAGCCATTGTAGTTCATCTTTCCCATGATTGCTTGTCCCCAAGCAATGTAGGTTTCTATGAACTTAATCATGAAGGTCACAAACCAATCCTTGGAGATTCATATTCCTCATCTAAATTGGTAGACCCGATGTCTCGACAATATCATGGATGTCTCTTCACATTAAAGAAAATATGATCTTAGCATGTATTACGATGAGGATTAGAAGCATGACACACATCTATGACCTTGAATGCAATAAATTCATATCTTTTTGGTTCATTCTAGTTATTAGGATTTCCTAGATCAACCAAAAATATAAATCTAATTATAATAGGAGTATATTTATAATAATCATAGACACTCATGGACTAGACTTACTAAAGCAGATCATGTATGGACCAAATAAGCATACACATGAATATTGTTTGGCATCATTTTTACATGATGTAATAGTAGGGAGATGTAATGCAAAAAGAGAAGTCACTCCCAAGGTTCTTCATGGTCACAACCATGCTGAAACTCAGTTGAAGGTAATGTGATTGCACAAGGAGGCCTTTGCTGGTTCAAAACATTGAAAGCTAGAGACAACATATTTGATCTTTTTTTTTAATTTTCAATTTTTTAGAAAGATAACATGTGCATGCAATTAACAATTCAAACTAATTTAATCCCTATGATGAAAACTAAATTCTAACTTGATTTTTCCAAAAAATTCAAAAGATAAGAGTAACCAAAATTCAAGAAAATTACTGAAAACAAATTCTAAAGGACATCAACTATAATCAATTCAAATGGCATATCAAATATTGGATTAGATTTGAGAAAGCCCACAATAACATGAAATAGAATACTCACAAGTCATATTATGTAAATGCAATCATCAAAGGAATTTTGAAGATTAAAGATATTTTAGAATTCATCAGAATTACAAAGTCATACCATACATGCACACACATAAGAAAAATTCTTCCTTAAGCATAAAAAATTATATCTTCACCATTAACTCACCACCACGAGTAAATAAATGACAGAAAACACCAACTATTTGATTCACAGGAAAAATCATAGCAAAACATACATTTAGTTCTTGAATATGGAAAAATAAATCCCCACATTTGTAGAGATGGTAGATAAAAACACCATGAATGCAACACCCAATTTCTATTATGTTCTATTGCAAAAATTCCAACCCTTATTATAAAACCAAGTTGTGTTTATATATCTTTTACAATGCAAGATCATGAAACCAATAACTAGGGTTTTTGGGTGTCTAAATTGGGCGTAATAAAATCTAAAATCTAGTTTAACTTTTGAAAACTACTTATAATTGATCATATAACATGATAAATCTAATTCCTAAATATTACAATACATAAAAGATGCTCTTTCATAGCCAAAATGTGTGCTCTATAATTTCAGAATGAAGTGAAGTTCATATGCTACTTCACAAAAAACACCTCCAATCAGCTTTGTAGATGATTTTGATGCATGAAATTGAAGGAGTGAACTACTGTTGATGAATGAAAACCATTCCAAGAATCTTAAACACCAAAAACAAAATTTTCCATGTAGATTGAACCCCAAAAATTCTAATTTTTGACAAAAAAGTGATTTTCTAGAATTTTGACCTTTATCTTTTCTCTTCATTTTGGGCCACAGCTAGAGTTTATGAATGAATAAATGCTAAAATCAAGAAGAATAAATGAATAAAATAACATCGGCGCCGAGGTAGAATGCCTTGGAATTCTTGGAAAAAATTCTCTACAACTGTATCTATTTCATCAAAATTCAGAAGCTTTATGAACTCAAGACGAGTTTGTTGATTCTTCCAAAAATATTCAACCATGTTCCTACCTTCTAAATTTCTTCAATATCTTCCATAATTTCTCTCACATTCTCCTTTTCCTCATACATCCACTCTACATATTCCTTTTTATTTAAGTTGGCAAGAACTCCACAAAATTGCTAAATGATGTTTTTGGTACTATATGTTTTTTCTTTATTCCCATCTTGGTAGAGCTCAAAGTCAATAGAATCAAAGAATTCCTCCACTTTCTTTACTCAGGGCATTGCTACTTCTCTTTAGCCTTTATTAAATCTCATATTTTATTATATTCCTCGATGGCAAGGTTAATGGCCCTTACCCAAACATCCAATTTATCCATTTCTCCACCCTCAAATATCTCTACTTCAACCAATATATATGTTCCCTTCTTTCTTATCTTCTTTAAATCATATAAGATATTACCCCATATTTCTACATTCCTCTCTATACTCCCTTCTCCTTTTGAAACCATGTACAAGAGGTGTGTGGCCTTAGTGGAAATAGTGTGAAAATGCAGTAAAACTAGTTGAATGGTTTCTTTACCAAATTCCTGCAATTCCTCCTTCCAATTAGTACAATCCTTGAAAAATGGGTTATTTTGTACAAGGGGATCCATCCTCTCTAATGTTACATGTAATGAGGCCTCTGGATTATTCTAATCAATGGGACAAACCAACTAAGAAATCTAGTTCTTTAGGACTTTATTTTGTTCTTGGATATTCTATATATTTGTCTCATCTTGGTGCATGTGCTCAAACAATGTAGAAAATCCCAATGCTACCAGTGCCTTGCCATCTTCTCTTGGAGGTACCTCGAGATCAACTTCCTCCATCACAAAATCATTGGGGTGACCTCTTCAGCATTCTTGTCCTAGGGTGGAACTACGATGTATGCCTTCCAATTTCCTCTCATATCCTTGGTGACATATGAGATTCATTGTGCTTTCCTCCTGGACTTCCCTTGGTGGAATTCTTGACCAATTTGAGATAGGTCAATAGCATCCATGTCAGTGTATGTCCTCTTTCTAGGCTGAACTTTCTTCGCAAGCTAAGTGGGTTTGGTGCTTGCAAAAAAAGGCTCATAGGGAGGTTCTTCTTCTTCTCCTCCTCATCCTCCTCCTTGTACAAACCTAGGTAGTCTACACGGATTGCAAGAAGGCACACAACATAAGAAGTCATGCAAAACTTGGGGTCTCTTTTTTCCCTCTACAACTATTCATCCAAGTTGTCACTGATGATTCTACCCTAGTCTATCTTTCTATACCTTTTCCGTATGGTGTCAATGTACAACACCATCTAAGTCTCCAAATGTCTCACCTATGGGAGACCAAACACTCTATTTAGGAGGGTAACACAATTTCTCATATCTTCCATCAAGTATTCTCTATGGAAGTCCATCTTCTCTAGCTTTGCCTCTTTCCTAGGTTATTCCAAGTAGTTTTGACTGATCTTATGAAGCATGTTGGCCTCTGTCTTGAAGTAATGCTCACCCCTCTCTTTAGAGATGGTAAGGTATGAGTCAAACCTCAGGATGAGGAAGACATCTTCGATCACATTTGGCCTAATAATTAAGACTACATCTCCTTCCTTTTTTTTTCATCTTTTTGTCATTGGGATCATAGTGTTTAGCAATTGTCATAATTAAGACTAGAGAGATGATTAACACTAGGTGTCCTACAACATGTACTAGGTCTGAGAAGACCATGGTAGTAGCATTAGGAGTCCTACCATTTGGGTCTGATATATCCTTCAAGAATAAATTAAAATCCATGTGAGTGATATATTTATCAGTAATCTCACTGTGGAGATTACCTAGTTTAGATGGTGGCCCATATCCCTTGAATTTATACTTCATTGGAATCAATGAAGTCATACATTAAGTTCTTGCACTCAAAGAAACATTCATCAACATTTTTTATTAAAAGAAAGAAAACTAGGAATCAAATTACCTACTTGCAAAAAACAAGAAACAACTATCTCTAAAGCTATAAAATTGAGAAAATAAACACATAAAGTAGACTGACAATAGAAAATTGCAAATTTTAAGCCCTTTTTGTTGTTTTAAGGCTTCGACTCTCGATGACTCCTTTCGGAGTCATGAGGTCTAACACCCTAAACATTGACCCTTCAAAATGTAAGTATTGGTTTCTTTGTTTGAAACCATCATGGTTTTGGGGTGTTGGACCTTTGAAACTCTTTCAGAGTTTTGAGGGGTTCAAACCCCCAAAAGCCCAATCGGATTTTGATTCGTTGTAGTGTGTTGAAGGAAGAGTGAAGGGGTGTCAAGGTTTCGGGCCCCGATCCCCCTTTCGGGGTTTCTAGGTTCCAAAACTCTGAAATCCCAAAAAGGACATTGTCTTAAAAAAATGTCTAGGGCATGGTAAGTGATTGGGGTTTCGGGCCCTAATTCCCCCATCGGGGTTTCGATGTTATGAAACCCCAAAATTCTAATGAAGACTTAGGTGTTCAACCATTTTATAAATTTTCATGATAGAAGAGGCCCTAAATTGATGAACTATTTATTTTTTGATTGATCAAACTTGTTCGATTAGGGCATAAAAAGACCAAAACAATGAAATCTCTCTATTAAAACCTTTAAAAACTAGAAAGACTAAAAAAATAAACCAGAAAACTAAACTAGGGCAAAAAAAAAAAAACCCTACCTAAAGAAAGTAGAATATCGACTCAAATGCACCTTGAAGACCATGGAAAACTTGAAAACAAGTCAAATTGGAGAATCTAGCCAATAGACTAGGTCACCAAAAAAGCTCGATGGTGGTCATCACTCAAAGAAGGCTTGGGAGTTCATGTGCGCAATGTGAGAAAAATGAACAATGTCACCCTTTTATAGGCACATGGGGACCATCGGGGTGATGTCACCCCAATGATCGATCAGGGGTCAGGGATCAGGTGTTCGGGGTTACAGGGGTCCAAGGACCTCCGAACAACCTCGACACCTTGCATGTTTGATAATAGCTTGAGACTTATCCTTTTCATTTAGTGGGTCAGCGGGCCTTCAAGGCTTCGGGGTCCTAGGGAAACTTGCACTTCCCCGAACCCCAAAAGCCCAAAAAAGGATTTCTTACCTTTCCTAGGGGGGTTTCTAAAAAACCTAAGGCGAAAATAACCAAAACGGAGAAAAAGAATATTAAAGGTTCAACAAACCTAGTTTCTAACCCAAACCAGTACTTGACCATTGGGATCTATCAAGCTCACAATCTGACTCATTGAGTACCTAACGGATTAGAACCTAGGGACAAAAAGAAAAGTGAAATGAAGAGAAAGGGGAGTCCCCATTAGGCCAAGTGACAAAAATGGGGTGTGAGTTGTGGAAGCACAACAAATATATGTAGCATGAAGCATATACATGAATACATGTATTGTTATATTCATTCTCTTTGACTAGAATGCATCCACTAATTTTATTTTACCCTATAAGCTTATAGGATTAAAGAAGAAAGAAATAAGTATTTGGATTTGTAACAAGAAAGGAAATCAAAGGGTTTATAAGGATCTAGGAAGGGGACCTAACTCTTCTTTACTACTCTTATGAGCCAAGAAGGGATCCTAACTCCACCTTGCTACTTATAAGCCACTTACAGCTAGAAAGAGGGCCCAAGCCCACCTTGTTTCTCATAAGCCACTTAGAGCCAGAAAGAGGGTCTAACCCCACCTTTATACTTTGATGAGATGGGAAGGGGGCCTAACCCACCTTGACACTCATAAGCCACTTAGAGGAAAAAAGAGGGGTTGACCTCATCTTTTTGCCCACATGATTTGGGAAGGGATCCTAACCATGCCTTTCTACTCATAAGCCACTTAGAGCCAACAAGAGGTCCTAACCCCACCTTTTTACACCCATGTGCCAAGAGGGGACCTAACCCTACCTTGCTGCTCATAAATGTGTCATATTTGTTCTCCAATATGCTTTTGAACATTTTTTCAATATGTCCCATAGATCTTCTTCAATATGCTTCAAAACAAATTTGAAATAATTTTCATATTTCTCTACTCTAGGACTGCTCTAGATTTTATCTAATATGCTTCAAGGATTTGTGTATGAAGTCTCTTTGGATTTTCTCATAACCCTCTTTTACATATGCTCTTAACTCTACTACAAATAGGAAAGATATTCATTAGTTGCTTCAACTATTGGTCAGCCCTCAAGATGGCAGGAACAATGCTTTTATATTGACTGTAATGTCCCCATTTGGGATTGCCCCAAATTTTGCCCACTATACTTGTAGAATATAATATTATTGTAGGTTATGTATTGTCAAACTGATGTGGTAATTTGGATATATTTGATTTGATTTTGTTTCCATGTTCGATTTATGAATGTCACTCTCTTGGATGAGTGTTATTAATGAATGGTTTGATCTACATTTGATTGCTAAAGATTCTTTTCTCTCTTATGAGGATTGATGTTAATTACATTGATTTTCTTGATTGATTGATATCTTTGAACTGCTCTACTCTTTATGAGCACCTCTACTAATTGAATTTTCTTCCTTGATGTTTAAAGGAAAGATACCACTTCATACTTGTAGTTCTAGTGTGCTCTAATATGCCTTTGACCTACTTTTAATTATAATCTCGTTTGAATGCTTGGAATGAATTATCTATTACCTTATTGGTGGAAGGGTCATCACCTTTCATAAGAATTGAATCACCACTTTTCATTGTTGGCTTCGAGATTAATATATTATTCCCCAAATTGATCTCCACCTTTTATATCCTTCTCAAATGAATCAGTATCCCCTTCATATCCTCCAATGTGAGGGAGAGTCACACCTCTTCATGATGGTCACAACCTTTCACATTTACCACCCTTCAAAAGGGTCACAATACTTCATCATTGTTGTCCTTTCAAAGAGTCACTCCCTTATCTTCTTCCTATTCCTTTCTTCTTCCATTAATACTTCCTCAATTCCTTTGCTCCATTATTTCTTCCTTCGTCCATATATATCCCCTTTCAAATGAGGTTCTCTTCTCTTCCTTTTATATCTCATGTTTGTGGAAGTCACAACTTTTCATTTCAAATATCTTGACCTTTCATTAAATTAACTTAATTTTAATTATATTACATTTTGTTTTTATTCTTTTATGTTTTAATTTTATTATTATTGTTTATTTTTAAATCCTATTCTAGAAAGGGGTCATTACATCATTCTAACGTAGAGGAGTGTTGGATGGTGAGTAAATTAAAATTAAAGACCAAACCATTGCAAAGAAAAGGGATAAACTAAAATTTATATACTAATATTGTGTTTCAATTACATTAAATAGATTGGATTTATAAATTCATTATTTACCGTGCAAAACTAACTTATGGCAATGAACTTCCCAACTAACCTAACTACAAATTGCTTAGATTATTACATGTAAACCTTATTTCCTAGCAACTCCCTCCCAAACCTTAACGTTTACATTATAAAGAAAAACAAAATCAAAATTTTATAACCATTGGCCTAAACTTCCAGGGGTAGACAAATAGCTGAAATCTTAAACTCTTCTTCATCAACATCAACCTAAACTCCTTGGTCTAGGTAAATGTTTTGAACCTCTAGCTCTTCAGTAGCATCAAACTAAACTTTTTGGTCTAGGCAAATGGCTAGTTATCCAACTCCGATCACAATAACCCAAACTCCTCTTGCCTAGGTAAATTTTCAACAATATCTATGATCAAGACATACTCCATTATCCATAATCATACCACCCCTCTATGTCTACAAATCAAGACAAGATCCATCAACTACAAACTAAAACAAGATTGAGACACACTCAACTATTTGCAAACAAAAAGAACTTCTTTGCAGGATCGAGATAAACTCAATTATCTGCAAAATCCCTCATTTTCTCCATGAAGAGGGATTCAATAAATGCCAAGAACCCTCTTTTCTTTAGGGACACAATTAAAAAAATGTTTATCATGCAATAAATCACCCCTGAGTGAGAAGCTAGATTAGGATGACAACTATTCTTCTACCTCCATTTCCTCCAACCTCCAATATGATCTTGTTACACTCTAACTACCAAATGTAGCATTGAAACCTTTGAAGATCCTCTTAGGTGTAACATAGATTGCAAGAGCACAAACATAATGTGTTACAACCATATAAATAATAGATGTCAAACTCAATAAAGAATGCACCAATATTTCCTTCGAAAATTTAAATCCCTTTGATGACATCAAATATAAATTTGCATTTCCCTCAAATCTATTAAACGTTCATACACCCTTTTTACAAACTCTCTTTTAAAACAATTTTGAGAAATAAATAAAAAGTAATGATATAAATTTGTACTCGCCAAAACATCCTCAAGCCCAACTTCGCATGTTCACTAAACTTTGAGACTATAATACAACCTTCGGTATGAATGGCATCTCTTCTAATATCCTACTAATATTCTTCATCCACAATAACCACTACAAATATTTTACACTGTGAGAAGTTCCAAGTTGGTGGCTCATTTACACGCAAAATATATTCTTCTTCTTCTGCAAGATTTGAACAAAATTGAAAGCAACAAAACTTTGTAGATCAATCTACCCTTCTATATAATCAGAGTCAAGTCTAGCAATGCAGCCCCTTTAAACTGATTTTCATGCTCAAAATGATCACGAACAAACTTGAAGATTGTATGAAAACTTTCAACAAATGCCTCTCAAAATTCAATAGTCAAAACCCTATGAGAAGATCTCATTAAATGTAACTACTGTAGAAAGTAAAGCATTCAACAACAAACTGGGAAATCAAATAATAATGCCATGAATCTGGGTGCACAAATCCATGACCCCTTTAAGCAACAGACATTCTAGGAAGCCTCTCCCTATAAACCCTTTGAACCTACCTTTCCATTTATGCCCTGAGATTATAGTCGATCGGATACCAATGTTGGCATGGTGAGCAAATCAAAATTATAGATCAAACCATTCCAGAGAAAAGGATAAACTAAAATTGATATATTAATTTTGTGTTTCAATTACGTTCAATAGATTGGCTTTATAAAGCCATTATTTCTCATGCAAAACTAGCTTACGAGAATGAACTTCCTATTGGTGTCTGGTTTATAATACATAGAACACAAAATAAAATAATAGGGGTACTCTATCATCTCTTGAACAAAATCCTCTAATGTGCTAAACAGACAAAATGTGTGATCACAAAGACGACTCTAAGGTTCCAAATGCATGCAGTTTTGATGTTTAGGATAGCCTCTCGTGGTAGGATGATTTGCAGAAAACCTTCAAGAGGACTTACATGGTTTTTCAAGTTTTGAATTTCCTTTTTCTATTTCTTTTCAGATTTTCTGGGTTTAACACTTGGGAAGATTTTTAAAACAAAGTGCAAAAGAAGAAGGTTTGAGAAGATACTTCTAAATTTAAACTAATTCTATTTAAATCTAGAGACAAGGCTACAAGAAAAATGGAAACTAAAACCTATCTTTGCTTCGCCAAATTCAAAAAATCCACAAGAATGGTGAAATCTTCTAAGATAATCTAAGGATTTTCACATCATAGGTATTCTTGTGAACCATTACTAATCCTACGAATGAATGGAACACTTAGCAATCATTGCATCTACCAGTGCTTCACCTCTATGAGCATCACCTAGTTCCATTCATTCTCATGAGAGATGGGTTCTTGTGAACCCACTACTCATGAAACATGGATCAATGAGTTTGACTCAAAAACTAGACAGCTGAATCTTGATAGCAATATCACAATTTGACTTGCTGTGGAAAATATCTCCTACTTATCACTTTTGACTTCCAATTTTAGATGGATGTGGCTAAACTCTCTACAAAATACACCATTAACCAAATTTCAAAAAATGGAAAACACAACAGATTTTCAGGACTTTTTCACCATCTAGTCTTCATGATCTGCATATTTTGTGGTCGAAACCCATAAAAAAACTGTAAAAAAATCAGTATTTTTGTGAATCTGAAAAAAAAAAGTTTGATATATATATATATGGTGCATTTTGTAGGCAGGTTAGCCGCTGCCATTTTAGATTTCTCGCCTCCACTCACGCACCTCCTTTATCCATTAGGTTACTTCCCACAAATTCAACTTTTCTTACATACATTTGGGGGACAGCACCTTAAAAAAAAGTGTGCCCCTCGAGGATTATACTCGCTTTTCATTCAAGCAAGGTGACTGCATATTTCGCCTTGAAAACGGTTAGGTTTAAAGGAGACGATGAATACCCTAAACAAGATTCACTTCTAAAATTGGCAACGCTGCACCAAATGTTGACATCCACAAATTTAGCCTTCTCAAAAGGGTACGCATGTGCAGATTTTCAGCCTTTTAATCGACATGTCATTTCATGTTTCAGAGTTTGTGGGGTTTCATTTTTATCTTTATTTTTTAAGTTTTTTTATCAGTAATTTTTCAGAGCCATTGATATTTTAAATCTGAATTAACTTAGTCCATGCTTTTCACACTATTGTGAAATTTTACAGATTAGTGGAGACATAGTATATGGGTTATGGACATATCTAATTATGGCAAGTGGAAGATATTTGTAAAACCAAAAGTATGCTTCACAATGCTTGATAAGTAGGAGCAAATTAACACAAAAGGTTTGGTTTTGTTCAATGATCGAGGGCAAAGCAAATTACAGTTTCTTAAAGTAAATCATGAGGTGCTTTAGGAGAAGGCTGTTTCCCTGATAATTTTATTAAAAAATGTTTGTGTACAAAAAGGTTCTTAATCTTCATATTAAGGATCTGCAATCATAGAGCGAAAAGAAAACAGAGTTTCTAATTATCACATAAAACCCCAACAAAACCTATTTATAATACCCTTCCAGTGAATGATTTGTTGTGTGGTTTTTAATTGAACTCCTCAATTGATACGGGGCCCTAAACATTTTCAGGAGGTTTGTGTTTGAGAAACCATTGTGGATGCTTCCGATTGCACAAGAAGTCAGAATAAATACAGAGAAAAAGCGTCCACTTCTTCATATTACATGATAATTTAGTGCAAAGCAAGTTATAATTATAAAATGAATCAGAAGGTGCTTTTGGATATTTTTAAATCCCAAACTATAACAGCAATAACAAGGGAATCGTACTAGCTGGATATCAGTTTGGTGTGACTAGGTTGCCTGATACCATTTATGCATACTGTGAATCTTAATGGGTGCAGGTAAGGCCAGTCTGCCTATGATGTTTTGAACAATCATTTGTATACAGAATTTGACTAGCTAGTTGTTTTTCTATGTTTGCATTTTATTTTTACAATGAAAATTTAGTAGGAAACAAATAAGGATGTTAATCGAAATTCAAGACTGGACTGTCACATATCAACATTCTAATTGATATGTTTAAATCTGCAAATAAAGCATAGCTCTGGGATCTTGAATACTATGTCTTGACTATTGTACAATATGCACTGGAATGCTAGGTTTCTAAGCGTAAACTGGCAGGTAATTAGAGTCATCATCATACTAGGTTCTCCATTTGTCTAGGTCACCAGGTACCATTGGGACACGATTTATTTTTATGTTTCTTTGAACTAGTACATTAAAACAGTTTTCCTAATGTTGTTCCATATCATTGTAAATCATACTCAACTAAAACTTAAATTAAATCTTATTGTAAATATTTAAAAATTTTCTGAAACTGGCGGGTTGCTGCAGATGGGTGACAGGAATACATTGCAAGAGATGATAATGAGGGCACATCTAGAGGAAAATAAACCCTGCATGGCATTGTTGGCTAGGTCCCTCTTGGTGAATCATCATGCTGGTACAACTGACACACATTCTTAGTGGCATGTGCAAGGAAGCATGGAAAGGTCTCTCCATAACAGCGATGATAACAGAGAGTTACTAAATTATGTCAAGCAGGACAAGAGGATGAGAACAAGCCCAGTCGCTCTGCTGCTCTTCCTTTAATTAAAAAATTAAAAATCCATATTCCACTTTTGTCAGAAATATCCCTACATAAAATTGTAATGCAAACGATATTGCAATCCCAAATGTGCATTTTGAGCTTATTATGCAGAATCTTCTTGTTTCACTTAGGAGGTTATGAATGTCTTACTGGTCATTTACCATTTAACGAAACTAGCTATCCCTCCTTTATTCAGGTGGATTTTGCTATTAAGTTTGTTTTTCGTCCACCTAACTTTCTCAGATGTGTTTTACATGATTGTTGAATGCATGTCAGACACTGGAAATGTCTGATATTCTGATAGTATTGCATGGGTATTACTTTTAATAGAACCACTTCAAACTCAGTTCTACGGCATATTTTGCGGAAATTGCAGGAACACTTAAATGGAGATCAAGCTCCTTCAAACAAGACATACCAAAATGTGATTATTACTTTTGAAAGTGGAAAGAAGCGGAAGTATGGTTACCAATCAGCGGATGTGTGCTTACTGATTACCAATGCTGATATTATATGTGATTTAAAGTTTATACTTATAAGCTATTGATGAGCCAACTAGTTATATTAGTAATGGACAAGTTAAATCTGTTAGGGCATAGTTGTCCTTTACTAGTTTATACTATTAATTGAAAATACCTTCAAATTAAGAAAATCTGTTTGTGAAGTGTTAAGTGACATCGTTTTGTATTTTCTAAGCACTACTATATTAGGTTCCGAGGAAAATTGTAACAAGAGTTTTTTTAAACTTTTGATAAAAGTGGAATAGCCACTAAATATTTTATTGCATAATAGAGCGAAGTACATAATCCATTGTGGGAAGAGACAAAAAGATAAGCCTTTGATGAGGAAAATACAGACCAAAACACAGGAGATGACAAAATCCAGTTGCATACAACCACAGGAAGCCCCCAAAGATGACACAGTGACAGAATGTGGAAGAAGAGCTGTCAAAAAGAGCCCATAACAGATACAAAATTGGGCGATTGGCATACAAAGGAGCCCAAAACAGAATCAAAACTAGGCATATACATAAGCTTTAACTAAGAAAGCTGAGGCAGTTACAACTGAAACTCCAAGGATGCCCGGGTTTACATCGGGAGAGAACTGTTGAAGAGGTAAATCATCATCGGGAACAGGATGTCCAAACAGGTCATGAAGCCCCACAAATCAGTCTAAACCTGCAGAGAGAGAGCTAAAATCCACGAAATCAATCAAATTATAGAAATCCTGCATAGTGTCGTCATAAACATCACATATAAGACCTGCCCTTGTAACAAAAAGGAGCTGAATATCACTGTTAGACATTTAGTCAAAAAGATCTATAAAACCACCTATAGGAAAAATCACCAACAGAAAGTGAGTAACAATCCATTTCTTTATCAGGAGAGGATAAAGAAAAAAAGAATGGCTGAATGATAGCATTTGCTATTGTTATGACCATGTCTCTGCCAAGAAGTAAATCCATACAAACTGTGAGGAACCGAGAAGCCACATCAATGCCAAGAGCAGTGGGATTACTTCTCAGCCACTCTTTACCAATTATAACCCTAAGGCTTTTTCTATATGTGGACATGGGTTAGCTGTTGAAATGCTTATATCATAAACAGTGGTCCAGTTGCTTGAACTAATCAAAATGCTGGAGAGATACAGTTATAGATGCATGTGTTAATGTTGCTGAGCATTAGCAAACAATCTTAATATTTGACCTAAAGGCAATATTCAAAATTAGCTCTATTCAATACGGGTTCTGTTGCTCAATAAACCAAAGCAAGTTTGGTTAAGATCGTTTTAGTTTCTTAACTTTTCCTGGTTTAAGACAATGATTGTAACTTCTTTTGCAAAATTTTGAGTCATAACATCCTACAGGTTTAATAAAATAAGAAAGCTTTCATGGAAAATCTTCGTTCCGATTTGTAAATAAGTAAATTGTTTAGTGCTCTGCCATTTGCAGCAGGGATCCTTGAGACCACTTGTTGCTAAGGAAAAGCACTTTTGTATAGCTGTCACCATTTTATGGTTTATCCAATTTGTCCTATTCTATCCTCTCGGTACATTTTTTATATGCTGTGCAGATCTTCCAATCAATTCTACGCTAGTACTGTCCTCTTAAGGATTAGCAACCTCCACCCACGCATATACAACCTTGACTACTGAATTCCACCGTTCGTTATAAAAAGTAACTAGTACCACCCCTAAAAATACATTCAATAGACAAGGGATCAAACTTCAGTAGCTATCTCACCATTACTAGTTTAGCAATTCTTTTCCTCCTGTTGGAAATCTTCATATTCAGCAGACGTGATCAGCTTGTTACTTTTATCAAGGTACGCCCTTGAAGCTGGCAAGGTATGTTTCCCTTTTTGATACAGCAGGAGCACATGGTCTCCAAGATCTCAAGAACCATCTATTCCTTGCTCAAGGTCCCTGTGTCAGAAGACTTTTCTATGTTTTAACCCCTCTGGAATTTCGATGCCATGCTTTTCAAGTTCATTCATCTTATTTGCACTGAACAAAACAAGTATATCATGGTAAAATTACTTAAGTTTCGAATGTCACTCAAATTTATTGCTTTCTTTTCTTTTCCATGATTCATTCCCTTTTAATACAGAACTGAATGGTAAATACTTTATTTTATTATTTGTTACCACATCATGCATATCTTTTTTTTTTCATGGTTTTGATCGTTCATCGTGCATGTCTTCAGCATTTATTTTTTATATAGCACATTACACACATTTTAAATTTTTTAAATAGTTGCTGTGTACATTCTGTATACATCATCAGTTTTTTTCAATATATTTGCTGTATAATATCAGCATTTTAAATTTTTCCTGTAATCGGTGTACATACATTGTGCACTAAATAGCTCAGTTTCCATATAATTGTTGCATATGTATTGTGCAGCTTTTCAGCCTTCTTTTCCAATCTGTATATACACTGAGTAATTCAATGTTCTGTTAGGTCAGAATCGTTATATATGTAGTACGTATTTACATTTGTCGTATATTATCAGCATTTAGAAATTTTTCATAACTGTTGTATATACGCTGCACTTGAAAGCTCATTTTCCTCAAAATTATTGCATATATATTGTTCATCTTTCCGAGAATGAGGTCAGTGTTCGGTTTGTTCAGAATTGTTATACATGTGTATGTATTGTATATGTCTTTGGCATTCTTTTCCTCATAATAGTTGTATTTACATTTGTCTATCTGCACATTCTATTTGCTCATAATTGCTATGACCACATGTATGTATCTCTGCAACTTTTGACTTGCCTTGTCCCAGTTGCATGAACAAGGGCAACTAACAGTTATCAGCAAGGCATCAAGTGTGATTATCAATAAATCACCATGGTCCCAGAGTCGTCGAACAATGGCATCAATCGAAACATTCATCACTCCTGCCATCTACATATATCATTAATTTTCACAATGTCTCAGTTATCCAGGCATTACCTGAGTTATATAAAAGACTCAACAATGATCAATTGTAAGAGATCATCATGTATTGAATTTGGTTGTTTCTAAATTTCTAGGTGTACAATACAGGGTCAACAGATTCTTTTGCTGTAAAAATGAAACTCATTAAACAGCAGTTGAAATTTGAAAATAAAGGGAACTAGATAATTCCCAAAGCTCATATATCCTAAAACTACTGAAAAAAGAGCCCCTTGTTCTCCAGAAAATTATTAGTGGGAATTTGTCTTGAATATTGTCCATTGAAATGTTTTGATGCTGGGACCCTTACTTAAGCCAGCTTGTCTGGTTATAAATCAGTCCTTTAAAATATGATAAAATTAAATTAGTAGTACATGCAGACCAATGCTTATGATGTTCATATCCTGTACGGATGTAACCCACTAGAAAAATTTAGCTCAGCACCTAGAAAAATTTCAGGCAGGTGGTCAGAAACCCACTAGAACATAGTAGTATCCTTTCAATTGCTAGTGTTATGAGTGTTGCCTTCCTTTAGTGCCTCAGGGACAGAGTTTGTACTATGCATCTGCATCCCTGTAGTTTCTTACAGTTCTATAACTATACCCGCCGAATGGACTCGCTATACTGACTGCCTGCTCTTCTTTTTATTAAAGTATATATGCTTTCGTTCGTTGGGGTGAACTTAAATTGAGTGCCATGTAGCCATTAGCTGATGGTTCAGCAGACATGAACTAATTTTAAAGTGAATATCAACTGTATCAATTCATAGACTAATTTGAATGCTATGCAGCCATTAACTGGATTTTAAGCAATCGTGAACTAATGTCGAAGGGAATATTGACCATACAAATTCAGTGACTTTAAAAGGTGGAATCAAAATACTACATATGTACAATACAATGATCTTGCTAAAAACACTTGCCCAATGAAAGCCAGAGCTAGGTATTCAAACCCCTTTCAGATGCTCCCGTTTTTCAACACGTACGGGAAGGCCTGTCTCCATTTTTGCAGTGAGTGTGGCAACGAACTTGGGTTTGAAATCGGGATCAACCTTGAACCTGAACTCGCTCAGCACGCTCGCGGCGATGGATTTCATCTGAATAAACGCCATTTCTTTCCCCAAGCATATTCGCGGCCCGCCCTGGAACACTGGGTATTTGAAAACATTCTCCGTCACAACTTGGAGTGACCCATTGTCATCCCGCTTCAGCCATCTCTCCGGCTTAAATTCCAAACAGTCGGTGCCCCAAATGCTCTCCATCCTTCCCATGGCGTAAGGGTGATAAGCCACTCGCACCCCCTTGCCCACCGCTGTCCCGTCAGGTAGAACATCATCTTGCAAGGCCTCTTTTGCGTCAGATGGAACAGGCGGATACAATCGCATCGTTTCACAGATAGAGGCGTGTAAATACTTCATATTTTTCAATTCCTCAAAAGAGAAAACCGTTTCCGACTCCTGTTTCCCGGCTCCTCTTGCAGCTATAACACTCGCAATCTCCAGATTTATATGCTGTTCGACCTCAGGATGACAGGACAAAAGCCAGAAAAACCAAGTGAGCGCAGCAGATGATGTATCTCTGCCCGCCAAGATAAAGCTTATCACAATATCTCTCAAAAACTCATCATATGAACCTTGGTCCTCGACACCGGCGGCGCTCTGGTCAAGTGACAGAAATCTGGACAAGAGATCCTGATGCGATGGCCCATGGGAGAGGGAGATTTCTGCCTTCCGTGTCTGGATAACCTCCTGTGCAAATTCACGTATGGTCCGGATCGCTTGGCTTAAGCGCTTCTCGGTACCCACATTTAACACACGTTTTACCTTCCAGAGGAGCTGCAGGGGAGCCGCAAAGCGCACACAACTCAGATACGTGGCGAGATCAAAGGCATCTGCAAAGGGGGAAACCGGAAGGGAAATATCTAGACAAGCGGGGTCCGTGCCGAAGGCCACTTTACAGATATTATCAAAGGCAAATCTCTTCAACACATCCTGAATATCCAGCCGAGTTTCCTCTTCTCCAGCGGCTTTTCTGAGAAGTGGCAGGAGGCGATGGGTGATCTCCCCCTGCACGACCTCTGTTATGAAATCTCGCAACGACCTCGTGTTGAACTCGAAAGAGGCGACCTTTCTCTGCAATTTCCATTTCTCCCCGTCCACGTTAAAGATCCCTGTGCCAAGTAAATCGTGCAGGAGGCTTGAGAAGAAGTCGCCTTTGGGGTAGTTTTCAAATCGGGTTTTGAGCAAATGCTCTACGTTGGCCGGATTGGCCGTGACAATATACTTTCTCGTTCCCGGACGCTCAATTGTGAGAGTGTGGGAGGGAACCTTGCTCAGAAGCTCGGTAGTCCAATCCGGCAGCCGTCTTCTGTTCTGCCAGAAGGCAAAAAATGAGCCCACTATTGGGTACGAGGGCACTGTAGTAACCTTGGCATTCCTCCTCGCAGACACTTGAATGTATAAAATGAAAGCCAAAACCAATCCAAGCAGAGGAAAGGCAAGGCTACTCACAATGTCCCAAAATCCCTCCATGACTTAGCTTGTTTTTGTGTTTCTCAATCTCAGTAGAATTACCCAGTGAGAATCGCCCAAAGTAGCTTGTTTTTGTGTGTTTCAGAATCTCAGTAGAATTAATTATTGAGAATTGCCCAAAGTTGCAAATTTATGTCAGAACTATTGAAGGGACGTTCGACACAAACATGCAGCGCTATGGAATTGCATAAGGGCAGAAGGTCGAGCTATGACAGACCTATTGAAGGTTTGGCAGATGGTTTTGCGAAGGATTTGTTGATGTGCGTGACATTGTGTAATCCACGATGACAGAGCCCTATTGCGTAGGGCGGCGGCTAAGCTCCTACAAAACGTAATAACGAAGGAAAAAGGTCAAAAAAAATTAATTTTTTTTCAGATTTGCGAAAATACAGGGATTTTTTTTAATTTTTTTTGGTTTTTGACTATAAAATATGTAGATCAAAAAGAAGAGATGGTGAAAATTTTGGGTGTCCATTACCTAACAAAGAGCTATATACCATTTTTTACCATTTTATTTATTCTTTATTTTAGAAAACCTTTTTACTTTTTTCCAAATTTGTTAAAGATAGATAATTTTAATAAATATGAGGCTAAAACATATTAAAAACATTTTTTTCTTTTATTAAATTATCTTATTTTCTCCCATGATCCACTTTATGACTTTAAATGCACATCTTAAATCTTGTATACAAGGAATAGCATCTCATAATGATGCACAAAACTTTTTGGAGTTAATGAGGACTTTTATATTTTATGAAGATTAAAAATAATAATCCTAATATTTAGTTTAGTGGATGGTTTATAATTTATGTTTTAAGACATAGAGGAGGAGGTGGCTCATGTGGACGTCTAATTGTAGATCATCATCAATTAAGGACATGTTCTCCCAAACATGTTTACACATTTCAATCGAACATCGACACATGTATGTATCGTCGTTCTACCTTCCACTTTCATGCCATCCAAATACAAAGTGATGTTGACTTCGATGTTTTAGTGCATAGAATTAATCATGAAACATTAACACTCCATTTCCAACCACATCTTCTCGAAAACTTGTACACCTATACCTATTAACGTCATCTCTCATTTGCCCATAGCTTTGAACGGATTTAGTGGAGAGAATATGGATGTCTCCATGAAGAGAATGATGACACGATATGAAGCTCTATTTGGTAAACATTTTAAATCCCCCCATTTATTTAGCTTGGAGATGAAGGTGAGGTCTTCATACCTCACTAAGGTAATGAGCCAAAGTTTTTTATATTTTCTAGTTTTTTTTGGTCATGTATTGTTTAGGCTAGTATATTTTTCTTCTTTACTCTTGAGAAGTCATTTCCTCATTTTACTCCTTCATCTAGTCATAAATAGAAGGTGAGGTCATTATATAAAAGTCCACTTGATTTTTGTGGTTTTAAACTTACTTATTCCATGTGACTTGTCTATTACACTATTTATTATTAGTTGATTAGTTTTTGAAAAGGCATTTATTCATTTCATTCCCCCATCTAGCTAAATTGGAAGGTGGAGTTATCATACTTCACTCCTTAGCAAGAAGGCGAGGTCATCATACTTCACTCCTTAGCAATAATCCACCTAATATTTTTTTTTTTGTGTTTTTGCTTCTTGCTTTTTTTAGTATTGTATCATTTAAGCCATTATTTATGTGTTGTTTATTGTTTGAGATGACATTTCTTCATTTTACTCTTTCATTTGGGCTCTAAATGGAAGTTGAGATTGTAATACCTTACTAAGGCAATGACTCGCCTATTTTTTTTTTAATCCTTGTTTCTTATTTGTCATTTTGTTTTAGCCACTACTTTTTTGTTGTTTAAAGATTGAGAAGGTGTTTCTTTGACTCTTTTGTGTGGTTGTGTATGTAAGGTGGGGTCATTATTATACCTCAATAAGGAAATGATCCATTATAATTTTGTTCTTTTTCTTATTTGTCCTCTATTTCTTATTTATTATTGTAGATAAATTCTGTAATTTTTGCGAGTATGTGTTTGAGGCACTGATAGAAACAATGCAAAAATATGCAATAGATGGAACTTTTTTGGGGGGGTGGGTGGCTTGTTATTTATTTTGGCTAAGTAAAGTGTTTTTCACAAATGGGCCAAATTTCTTAGAGTTGGGAAGAACCCGAAAACAAAAGAGGGTCAGATTTCTTAGAGTTGGGAAGGAAAAGAAAAGTGAAAAGTCAGAACTTGTGCATTATGATGTATGGGGACCAGACTAGGTACCATCTCTTGGTGGGTCTTATTATTATGTTACTTTTATTGATGATCAATTAGAAAAACTTGGGTTTATTTCATTCCCAAAAAATTTAAATGTATTTGAAGTCTTTAAGAAATGGAAAGCTTTGGTTGAGAATGAGACATGAAACAAGTTGAAGTGTCTTAGATTAGATAATGGAGGTGAGTATTGCAGCAAAGATTTTGATAGTTATTGTGCATACTATGGGATCTATAGACAAAAGACAGTTCCTAGAACCCCAAAAAAAAATGGTGTGTTTGAAAGGATGAACATAACTATCATGGAGCATGCAAGAAGTATGAGATTGCATGTAGGATTACCTTTGCAATTTTGGGTAGACGTTGTAGATATCGTTGTTTACTTGATAAACAGAGGGCCTTCAAGTTCCTTGGATGGTCATATTCTAGAGGAAGCATGGACGAGCAAAAAGGTAAACTACTCATTTCTGAAAATATTTGGTTGTGAAGCATTTGTCCATATTGATATAGAAAATCAATCAAAGCTTGAGGAAAGATCCAAGAAGTGTACTTTTATTCAGTATGGTATTAATGATTTTGGTTAATATTTATGAGTTTTTGAGGATCACAAAATCATTAGGAGTAGAGATGGCATATTCAATGAAAAGGTCATGTACAAGGATTAGATGCATGGAAAGAAGCAAAAAGATGAACACATATAATATATGGTGCTTGACGAAATCCTAGTAAATGTAGTCTCAACAGTGTAGAAAAATTTTGAACAACCAAAACCACAAGTTTCTCAAACTTCAGTAAGAAGATCTTCTAGGATAAGTAGACCTCCTGAACGATTCTCCTTCATTATATTATGTACTGTTGATTGATTCCAGTGAACCATCAAGTTATTTAAAAGAAATGCAAGTTCAAAGTAGGAAAAAGTGAGAGCAAGGAATGAAAGAGGAGATGGATTTTTGATACAAAATCAAACTTGGGAGTTAGTGGCTTTTCCTAAAGGTAAAAGAGTATTGCCTAACAAATGGGTATAAAGGTTAAAGGACTTGAACACGGAGGAAAGACAAGATACAAGGTTAGACTTCTCGTCAAAGGTTTTGCACATAAAAAAGGTATTGATTTTGATGAGATATTTTCTCCTATTGTCAAAATGAATTCAATTTGAACAATTCTAAGTCTTGTGGCCATAAAAGATTTGCATCTTGTTACTCGATTTCTTGTAAGTCCAATTTTCAATTTTTTTTTATATGACTCCCAAAGGTTTAGTTGTTGGAGTTGATGAGAAAACAACCCACAACTCTGAAGAACACCTACATGCAAACACCTATCACAAAAGGAGAGAGAAGCAAATACCTATGGAGACCTGAACGCAAGGATCCATAAAAGAGGAGACATTCTTGATGTGCAAAAACAAAAGTTGCAATCAAATAAAATGAATGTTTTGTTATTTTATAAGAGAGATCAAACCTTATAAAAGGAAACCTAGGTTGCATAATAATAATTAATTATTATATGCCTAAATTTTAGCTTAAGTAGAAAGAGATAATAAGTGACTTAATAATTAAATCAATATGATTCAATTAATAATCTCAAACAGCTTATTACTCTAACACCCCCTCTTAAGATAAACTTTGGGAGAAGCTAAAAACCTAGAAAGAACTACTGAAAGAAAATGGGTCCTGACAACAAAGGCCTGATCAGGTGCCCAAGTACAAAGGAGAGTCTCTGAAAAATAGAGAAATAGAGAAAACCACATGGGAAAAAATCTACTCCAAAAAGAGTCGAAGACTAGTCTAAAGGACCGAAGAAGCCTCCAAAACTAGGAAATGTTCTAGAAAATAGGAACAAGGATGAACATGTAGAACATCATTGAAGAACAAAGATGCAAACTTTGTCAAGAAGTAACTGCTGATCTGAAGATCGTCCACTGAAATATGACCAGGTAGAGAAGACTGTAATCTGTATGAGTGTCATCAAAAGATACTGCTCGAATCAGGAGGCAAATAAAAGAAAACAACTGAACTCGAAGATACAAAAGACTGTAATCTGCATGAGTGTCATCAAAATACATTGCTCGAATCAGGAGACAAACAAAGGCAAACACTTGAACTCAAAGATACATATGACATAAAAACACCAAAGTCTGGAAAGATGATCAATCAAAGATGGAAGAGTGCCTCCAAAAATAGGAAATGAAAGAGTGTCCATATGGTAAATGATCCATCTCACTGAAATGCATAGGTACCCATCGACTACATCCTCCTAGTACATAGGAATAAATACTAAATACATAGCTCACTCCATCGAACCAAGGAAACATAAGAATGATTAGTAGAAACCCCCCTATAATGCTGATAAGGGATAAATGACAGGTACATTGAAAAGAACGTCCAATATGAACTACACGATGAAGAACCAAGAACATCGAAGGTGCAAAGAGAGTACAAACACAAATAAAGACATCCTGAGGTTAATGTTGTTGGAGGAACACTCATGTGACAAAGGTAGATGGAAAACAAAGACAAACATCAAACCCCCATGACACTTTATAATGTAGTGTGAGTACAAAAGGCATCGAGATGTGCGAGATCCCAAGCATGCAATAGAATGGCACTTTATCTCAGCGTGTTTGCATAAAATAATACTTACAAAATAATGTATACACTACTCAAAGCAGAGTGGAAGGCTTCTGAAACAAAAGAACAACCAAAGACGAGCCATTCCACAAAAGGAAGAGATCCCAGGATTTGAAACATCCAAGATATTCACCAGAGTGCAGAAATGCAAAAAACTAAGTAAAATATACCTGGAGAAGAATCTGAAAAAATTACTCATAGCACTAGAAATATCATAAAATAATATTTTCAATGATATATTGTTTGTCCAAAATGGAGTCCGGATGTGCAAGATATGGCTCCCGGAGTACAAAAAGGAACTTCTATATTTGACAGAAAAAAACACTATCAAAAAAGAAAAATCATAAATTCAAACCTCCAGATTTAGATAGAGCTTGGAAAGAGCTTTTCGACGATATCTCATTTGCAAAAAATGGAGCCTGGATGCACAAGTTATGCCCTTGGGAAGGCAAAAATGAAGCTTTTCCTTTGAACTCTTTGTGAGAAAAATGGAGGAAAGACTTCCAAAATCAAAAATACCAGAAAGATCCACCTCTAAACAAGTTTTCCAACGGTATCTTGTTTGCCCGATTTCAACACCGTATGCTCAAGATATGAGCAAAAATCCAATAGGTGCTCTAGAGGGCCTAAAATGTTGTTGAAATGTGCTGACATGGTGTTGACGTCAGCAGTTGGCGAGCCTAAATTTGACAGGTAAATGGTCATTGTGGAAAAAACAACAATAGGCCCCTTGGGCCAAAAATTTGAGCCCTTGGTATCCACATTACTAGGGGGCTAGGCTGCAGTGGTTAGAGATGGGCTCTTGGTCACCCAATGTGACTATGGGCTCAGAATTAGGGGCTAAACCTTGCACTTTTTGCTGGTGGGTAACCCTGATGGTTACGATGACTGTAGGTCCCATTGGTGGTTACCCTAGCGGTAATGTTGGTGATGACCGCGGTGTCACCGCGACCTGTGGGCTATCATGTCGGCAGTGACTGCAATTGCCAGCAATGGTCGTTGAGTGGCCGCTAGATGGCCCGGGTGGCCCCTGTAGTGGAAAAAAAATTTACTTTTTTCTCATATTGCGTGCCAAGGTCCTACGACTTGACACATTTTTTTTTGCATCTCCCTGCAACATTGTCCAAATCAAATGAATTTTATATCGAAACAAGGATTCTTGGACACTACGAGCTCAATAGTAAGGTTTGTTTGAACCCAAAGTGCTCCAAAAAATAGTGATCACCTCAGGCTGTGTGCTAGGGTTGAACGACCCTGGTGCAAAAAACATTTTGCCACAAAATGCAACTTTGTCCAAATTGGACAAATTTTATATGGAAATAGGGATTCTTGGGTGCTTTGAATGCAACGATGAGATCCTCTTGAGCCCAAAGTGACCAAAAAAAGAGGTCCCCCAGATTTGATAGAAAATCCTCTGAAAAATGCATATCTGACTAACAAGGCCGAATCTCTCAAGAAGAGAATAGGGGCATGGAGATCTGAAGCTCTGATACCATGTTGGAGTTGATGAGAAAATAACCTAGAGCTCCCAAGAACACCTGCATGAAAACACCTGCATGCAGAAGGAGAGAAAAGCAAACAGTTATGGAAGCCTGAACGCAAGGATCCATGAAAGAGGAGACATTCTTGATGTGCAAAAATAAAAGTTGTAATCAAATAAAATGAATGTTGTGTTATGTTTACAAGAGAGATCAATCCTTATTAAAGGAGATCAAAACCCTGGAAGGAAACCTATGTTGCATAATAATAATTAATAAAAGAATTAATTATTATATGCCTAAAGTTTAGCTTAAGTAGAAAGAGATAGTAAGTGACTTAATAATTAAATCAATATGATTCAATTAATAAGAAAACAACTTATTACTCTAACATTAGTGTCCAAAATCCTTGCATTACCAGTATATTCATTAATGGACCAAATCGAGAGCACCTGTTTTTATCATGGTCTTTCCACCCAGTTTATGTCAACTCAAATTTTAAAGATGTAATAATAATTAAGGTTATTTTATGAATTATTTTAATATTCTTTAATTTTCTACCTTCAAAATGAGCCCACTTCCAAGAAAAATGGTGGAAAGCTCCTCAAATTATGCCCTCTTGTTTAAAATACTCAAAATATTAAAAATTCTAACATAAAAAATTAGAAACATTAAAAAATTGAGCATACACAACCAACTTCAATTCATAATGCTGAAAATGCTCAAATTTCTAACCCCAAAAGTTAAAAATGCTTTAAAAAAAAAAAAACATTCATAACCTAATTAAATTGAAAATGCTCAAAATTTGAACAAGCCTAACTAATGAAATTACGATTGCTTAAAAAAAAATGAGCATCTCAAACCTCTTCCGGTTATGAATATTGATATTTGGAGTTTTCCATTTTCAAAACCACATATAACCATTTATCAAAGAAGCTCGAGGGGAAAAGATTTAAACCATTGCATGAAAACCATAGCTAATGCACATAGGCTGCCTAAAACAAGGTAAGAACCTCATGCAACCAAGAAAGCTCATTTAGAAAATGTAACTTGGAGTACCAGGCTTGGCATGAATGCAAAACATGGATTCACAGACAAGGAACCCAAACTATTTAACAAATTGCTTATAAGAGATGCAATCTTGTGGACACTATGATTGTAGAATATGCATAAGATATATTTATGGAAAAGGATCTCGAAAATTTCTAGTGAATGCACTTCTTCAAGCAAGAGCTAGTGTAATAGTCACATGCAAAAGATTAGTTTGTGTATGAGAAATGACACAGAGGAACTTTTGATAGAAATAGAGACTCCCTTAATGCAATTCGAGTTCCATTGAATGTATATTGCAAAACATATTTTGCATGATTTACAAGATATTGAAAAGGGACAATATGAAGTTCCTTCAGTCAAAAAATCTAGCTTGAGATTATTGTATTTGCTACAGTTTCATTTGTTGCAGATGAAGTCAAACATTGTTGGAGAAGATAGTTGATAGCGTTTCAAATGAAAGGAAATTTCTCAATGGCATGCAAGGACTCTTAGATGAAGCACACCTAATGTTTGACCGAATGCTTGAACATAAATTCTCAAACACTAGAATCAAACAGGTGAAAGGTTTGCACAAAATG
The DNA here is from genome assembly GCA_027943335.1 of Chamaecyparis obtusa. Classification (NCBI taxonomy): domain Eukaryota; kingdom Viridiplantae; phylum Streptophyta; class Pinopsida; order Cupressales; family Cupressaceae; genus Chamaecyparis; species Chamaecyparis obtusa. The sequence continues at coordinate 978,393 of BSBK01001913.1, forward strand.
AAATTATGAAAAAGTTTGAATATCCAAGCACATGCTTTAATAGGAATAAAGAAAATTCCAAAACCTTTGATATAATTATGTCATGGCATGAAAATAAGATTTTTGGAGAAAAGTAAGAATATCCATCAAAGAAAAATGTGATGCAAATTGTGGGATCATCAACAAAGAATCTGAATTGTTTAGAAGACAACGATGGCAAGGAAGAAAGCTTTTGCCACAAGAATAAAAGTAGGGGTGATAAGAATCAATCTAGAGCATGGCAACTATTTGCCAAAATTCCTAAACCAAGATGATGTTACATGTAGTGACGAAGGAAGTGCATAGCAAGACATAATAATTATCTAGTCGAATGTCTCTGAGAAAGAGATTCTCATGGTTTGTAACTGTTGTAGGAAACATATAAAATGGATTGTGTCAAAGGCTTCAAAACCTTCAAGAAAATGTGACTTGCATGGAATGCATGCAAACCATTTGATAGAATGTTCACAAGGGTACCATCCATATAGGTATGTAGACTATTAATTTTCTTGACAAAATTTTTAGAAACTTTCGAGAAAATTTTTAGAAACTTTCTTGATCTCTGAAATGAAAGATATGAAAAACATTTTTTTTTAAATGAAAGGCAAAATGCGAACTTTGTAAAAGTGTCAAGTGGGAGAGCAAATAGTGGATTCCCAATTTGAAACATTTTATTTGTGATCATTGGCTAAAATATACGACAAGATGAAATACAAATATCAAAAGCATGATTATTGATGCAGAGTGCACAACAAAAATCTTGATCTATGGGCCCCTTCTTGGTTAGTACTTCAACCAACCAATCCTTCAATCCCACCTAATGCAAATACTTCTTCTAGAAGTATTCCACCCTTCTTAGGGTCTAGTGAACTCTGCACAACTTCCTTATCTTCTTAGGACTAAGAACAATTAGGACAGATTTAGAACTTTTAAGGACACTTTCCCAAATCTAAGCCAAGGTGTGCAAATCCACTCTGTGCCACTTCTACTCTCAACCTGATGATTGAAACACCACTCTTAGGGTAAATACACTGAGAATCCACCATTGATTAGATCCTGAGGTACCCACAACACATATGTCCCTTATTGGACTAGTAGATTCTACTAGGTCTCGCCAAGAGGGTCTAGGCAACAACTTTGTTGCCTAAACCCCTTAACCCTTACTTTGTTCATAGACCTAATAGGCCTAATTAGGCTTGGTTAACAAAGCAAGTACTAAAGAATGGGTTTGCAGAATCGATCGACCACCTCAGATTTGTTCTTCTACCTTCAAATGTTCCAAATCTACCACCTACTAAGTCACACTGCTCCTTTTGTCTGACTGTCTACACATATTCACCATGCTTAGGCTAAATACATGGGCTTATTTAGCCCAGGGCTTGATGGATAACCTAGTAAAACAATTCCTCCCTCTATCCTATGCCTTTTTAATCTCTAAATATACATCCCTAACTTTCATTTCCCAAGTGGGCAAGGAATTCCATTGGTGAAATGTCAAGTTAGGGTTCCATCTCGAAAACACCCTTGTTTATGGCGGGTTTCCTGAACAGTCACACAAAATTGAATGATTCTCCCTACTATGATTACCAAATGCATATGAAAGTTAACTCATTCATTTATCTTCTCATGGAAAGCATTCATTCAATCCAATCCGTACGGGATTGTACAACACAAAAAACTAGGAAATTTCTAAGGAAAACAAATGTTATCTTATTCCAATCCACCAAGAATCGTACAAAAATCCTTCTCTCTCTTGGCCACGATTGTACTAACTCAAATAGACCATTTCAAATTACCATAACCATATTTTGGATGGTTATGATGGTTGTGATAGAAGTTGCAACTTTCCGAGCAACTTTGCAATAATTGCAAAATGCAACTTTTGCACTTTTTGCCTTTGTTGACAACAACTTTGCAAAATCTTGCACAATGCACTCTATCAACCCTTAATGGACCTAAATGTGATCTAGGACCATTTATAAGGTCATTATTAGCCACAATAACATAAACCCCTATGCCATCCTATACAACTTAACTCTAAGGTCCTATTGGTCTAAGGAGACCCAAGGTTTATAAAGAACCTTTAGGACCCTTAGCCTTACAAAATGGACCAAAAGATTACATGGTTGATCCAAAGGATCCAAACCCTTATTACATCAAATGAACCTTCCTATCACGTGGAAGATAGGATGAGGTTCTCTACACCATACTCCTCAGGGTAAAAAGAACTCAAGTCTCTTGAGTTGGAATCTCTGCAAGAGTTTCTCCTGCTTTAGCAATGGCCTCCTCAATCATCCATGTGGCATCTTCAAGAGGTGTGTTCTTCCACTTGACTAGGAACTCAAAATAGGTTCTCCTCCTTGTCTTGTGATTGAATCTCTTGTCCAAAATGAAATCAATCTCAGGCTTTGATGGCTTTAGAAGATTTTCTTGTAGGTATATATGATATGTACCTTGGTCACCTGCATCACAAACATCACTACAAGGACCCTTATAGGCAAAAATGTCAGATACATTAAATACAGGAGACAAACCAATATCAAAGGGTAAATTTATTTTGTATGCATTGTTTCCACATCTTTTGAGGATCTTGAAAGGACCAATTTTTTTCATCATCAGTTTGGTGTACTTTTCTTTAGGAAACCTCTCCTTTTTTAGATGAATCATCACCATGTCTCCCACCTTATATTGCAAGTCTATCCTTTTCTTATCAACATTCTGTTTGTACTATTCAGTCACATGCTTCAATTTTTCTTGTACTTGTTGATGAATCTCTTTCATTACCTTTGCAAAATCATCCACTTTGGCACTTCTTTTATCCATATCTTTGACATCCCTTAACTCCAAGACACCCCTTGGATGAGAGCCATAAACAATCTGAAATGGACTGAGACCAGTACTCCTGTTTACTGAGTCATTATATGAAAATTCTTCTTGTGGCAATATGGAATCCCAACTAGTGCCATGTTCCTTTGTAAGACACCTCAATAGGTTACCAAGAGACCTATTTATTACCTTAGTTTGTCCATCTGACTAAGGGTGATAAGAAGATGAAAAACATAGATTTGTTCCCAATCTCTTCTAGAGAGTTCTCCAAAAATGTCCTATGAACTTAGAATCCCTATCAGAAATAATGGGAAATGGTATACCATGGAGTCTAACAACCTCCCTAAAGAATATGCATGCAATATGAGATGCATCATGGGTTTTTTTACAAGGCAAGAAATGAGCTATTTTGGAAAATCTGTCCATCATAACTAGATTTAGTTTTACAGAGTCCTAATACAAAGTCCATGCTTACAGATTCCCAAGGCTTGTTAGGAATTGGAAGAGGTGTGTAGAATCCCACATTGGAAGTATGCCCTTTGGATTTTTGACAAACCAAACACCCCTCCACATACTTTCTTACCTATGTCTCCATCTTGGGCTAGAAGTAGAATCTTCTCACAAGTTCAAGAGTTTTATCAACTCCAAAGTGTCCTACCAAACTACCACAATGCTTTTCCTTGATTATATTTTCTCTCATAGAAGCCTTGGGTACACAAAGTTGACTACCTTTGAAGAGTAACCCCTCTTGCGAAATGAAATTAGAGAAATCAGTATGATACCTATCACTCATATCCATGCAAACTTGGTAAGCCTCTTTGAAATCTTCATCATTTGGGTACATGTCCTTCATGGAGTGGATCCCTACACTTTCCAACTGAATCTCCTTTAATGTCAGATTTCTTCTACTAAGGGTATCAGCTACTTTATTGGATGTCCCTTTCTTATGCTTGATGGTGAAGGTGGAGGATTGAAAAAACTCCATCCACTTCATATGTTTGTGGTTCAATTTTTCCTGTCTATTCAAGAAACTGAGGGCATGATTGTCAGTAAACACAACAAATTCTTTAGGCAAAAAATAGTGTCTCCATTTCCGAAGAGACTACACCATAGAATATATTTATAGATTAAATAGGTTGAGTACTTTTGTTTGGCCTCATTTAGTTTTTCACTAAAGAAGGAAATAGGCCTTCCTTCTTGACTCAAAACCCCTTCAATGACCTTGTTACTTGCATCACATTCAACTGTGAAGACCTTATGAAAATCTGGTAAAACCAATATGGGTTGATCTGCCACTCTCCTTTTCAAATAATCAAATGATTTGTTTGCATTCCCAATCCACACAAAATTACATTTCCTACCCACCTTTATAGTATTTATCATGGGAGCACACACACCACTGAAATGTTTAATAAATTTTCTATAAAAACTTGAAAGTCCATGAAATTTTTTTACCTCTGATGCAGATCTTGGGGTTGGCCAATTTAGTATTTCTTCTACCTTAGTGGAATCCATCTTGAAACTATCCTATGATATCACAGAGCCAAGAAACACAAGCTCTTCCTACAAGAATACACACTTTTCCAAATTGATTTTCAATTGTTCCTCATGAAGTCTCTTCAAAACCAGATCTAGGTGTCTTAGGTTCTCATCCTTGTCCTTACTAAAAATCAATATATCATCTAGATATACCACAAAAAACTTGTAAGAATTTTCCTAAGGAAAAGAATAAGCACCAAGATATAGAAGCTCAAGAGATAGCACAAGAGAGACAAAATATGATATGATCAAATAATGAATAATAGATAGATTGATTGATTGATACAATGTAGGAATGCCTCAATATATAGGCAATGCATGATAACTAGAAGATATGCAAGTGATAAGCTATCAACTAGACATGATGGAATCACATGTCCACCAAAGGTGGATCATCCTCCATTGTACATCAAAGTATGTGAAACATGTGCAACAAGGAGAGTATGATAATGTGATAAGAGCACTAAAGGTGGATCTCACAAATAAAAAGGTATGTGAAGACAATTATCACACCTAAATGTAAGAATTTGTCTAAGGAAAAGAATAAACACCAAGATATAGAAGCTCAAGAGATAGCACAAGAGAGACAAAATATGATATGATCAAATAATGAATAATAGATTGATTGATTGATACAATGTAGGAATGCCTCAATATATAGGCAATGCATGATAACTAGAAGATATGCAAGTGATAAGCTATCAACTAGACATGGTGGAATCACATCCACCAAAGGTGGATCATCCTCAATTGTACATCAAAGTATGTGAAACATGTGCAACAATGAGAGGATGATAATGTGATAAGAGCACTAATGGTGGATCTCACAAAAAAAGAGGTATGTGATAAGACAACTATCACACCTAAAGTGGAAATTCTCCTAACCATGTGCTAAAAAGAAATGCAAACTCCTAGGTGTCGTAAAGACAACTAATATGCAAATGCATTATCCTAAGTAAACTTAAGTAAAGTGTTATTAGTGAATATTTAATTACACCTGCATCTCCCTTAAGTGCAACTTAGGGGAATGCACTTAAGCTCACAATGCAAGATGGATCCCAACTACTAGGCCATGTTAGGTACCCATGTACAAACTGCAAGTGAAAAAGATATGCAATGCAATCTCTCATAAAGCGGAGAAAGAGGGAAAACCTCATGGGAAAAACCTTCTCCCAAAAAGAGAGATGAATAAAAGAATATAATATGAGAGAGAAGACCTCATGTGAGGAAAATATCCCCCTCATAAGATAGAAGAAGTGGAAGAGAGACCAAGTAGCCCCCCCTTAATGTAGAATGAACACCAATGGTAGATGCTTCGGGCACGATGTAGAAACTTCTCCGTGAGTGTAGAAAAAAATTCCTCCCGTTAGGAAGAAACAAGACCAAAGGTGTAGATATGAAGCTTCCTCCCCAATCTATAGGAAGAAACCTCAAAGTGTATGGACTCTCTGAAACCTGCTCAAGTGTCCCCATGTCAATGTTGAAAGGTGCCTCCTCCAAATCATGTGTACTAAGCCACTCTACTGAAAAAGACAAATTAGGATCAATTGAGGATGAGTGTAGAACATGTACCAAAGACCCAAGTATCTCCTGTGAAGATAAAGTGACCTCCTGTAACTGTTGTATCAAAGTATCCACAATCATGTCACCCTCAAAAGAATGATCAAATAGAGAATGAATATGAGGGTCAACATGGTCCCTCACAACAACTAAAGAAGGATCATCATCACCAAAGAGAAGATGAATGTGATCAATGAAGTCTCCCAAATATGAAATGTAAGACTCCACAAACAAACCTGCAATGTCTATCAAGTAGTCATCCCACAGAACCAAGTCTGGAAGACAAATAATATCCTACTGCACTGAAGCACTTGAACCCATGGCTATGTGAATGCAAGCATCATCAGGAGCCAGAGTAGAAGTAGTCTCAATAGGAGGAGATGAAATGGAAGGCTCAAGAACTTGATCATGAGTGAGAATACCCAAGTTCAAGTAGCCAAAACTCTCCTCAAAATCTGAATCATCATATGTTGAAGAATCACTGTCATCAAGAGGAACAAAATTTGCAAAGGAGTACAACCAAGAAGAGCGATCCACTATCCCAGTAGCAATAACTGCTCCACTCTCCAAGTCCTTGATGAAAACTGAATCAGGTGTAAATTCCACATTCTTTGTAGCACCATTTGTGATTTGATAGATAGAAAGAAGGTTATTGGTCAAGTGTGGAACACACAACACATCATTGAAGTGTCCCTCCCTAACATAAATACTTCCTTTCCCAATCACATTCATGTAAGTGTGATTTCCCATCAAAATAGGTGGACCTTTGCAAGGCTCAAATGATGAAAACATGGACTGTGAAGAAGCCATATGATGAGAAGCCCCTAAATCTAGAAACCATCTGCCTGAATCAAGACTTGAAGAAGCATACAAAGCTTGTCCTTTTTGAGTGACAAATGCATGACCCTTTCATTTATCTTTTTCTGAATTTGGTGAAGAAGAAGTTGAGGTAGACATCCTAGAAGGTAAATTGATGTTCTTCTTGACAAGAAGATTCTTCAATTCATCAATGTCCTTATAATAAAAGTGTTCTTCATGTCCATCCTTTTTGCAATATGCACAAAACCACTCCTCCTTTGAAAATTCACCCTTTTGAGGTGATGTAGAAGTGTCATGTTGTGTGGAAGTTGATTTTGCACTTTCTTGTTGAGACTTAGACTTCCAATTCTTCTTCTTCTTTTGACTTTGATTGCCTTGACTCTCATGATTAGCCACCAATGCCTTGGAAGTTGAAGACTTCAGAATCCCCATACTCATGATTTTTTCTTGTTCTAAGACAAACATTTTTGAAAATGACTCAAATGAAGGCTTAATGAAGGCACTACCCATGGTCAACTTGTGAGTATTGTAACTTGAAACAAAAGCTACATATTCAAGAGGAAGATGTTTCAACAAGTGACTAACGAACTTCACATCCTTCATGGGATTTCCATAATCATCAAGTTTTTCTCTATAATCATTAACTTTGTTGAGATAATCTTGGATTGTGTCAAAGTTCCTGGGCTGTAATTTGAGGAGATAAGTCTCAATTGTGAATCCCATTTATTCATCAACTTTACCAAATAATTCTGCAAGTTTATCCCAAGCATCTCTAGCATCATTTATGGTTTTGATGTGATACATGACAGCTTCAGAAATATTCTCTCTCAAGATTCCTAAAGCTTTAAAATTTTTGCATGACCAATTACCTACTGAAACAACATCATCATCAACGAGTTTTTTAATTGTACCATCCACATAAGGATTTAAACCTCTAACCATTAACTTTCTCCATACATTATCTTTCCATGTAGCATAGTTATGTGGAGTTAATTTTGCAATAGAACCCATGATGCAAAATGAAAAGAGCACAAGAAGGATAAAGAAACCAACACACAAGACACCCCCCAATTCACTCAGTCAAAGAACCCCCCCAAAAAAGATGCTTTTGGCACTTTAAATGGATCAAAGTGGACTTTTGATTTTGATGTTTACAACATAAAATGTGAAGCTATAGCACACTCAAGAAGATAAGACAAAAGATCCCTCAAAGATCTAATCAATTACAAGTGCCAAAAGAGGCCAAAATAGATAATATTTTGAAAGTACTATTTCCACTTAAAATTTCTCCAAACTGATACCGGATCTGGAAAGTAGACAAAAAATCATGCACTTACAAAAAAAAATTGCACCTGAAAATGTGTCTGTATGAGCCTAAATGAAGCCTCTGAAGTTGCAAAAATAGGGATTAGATAGGTACAGTTACCAATAACTGCAATTTATGCAAAATCTATGATCCAAAACTAGAAAATAACACCACCACTGAAAAGTTTAGGAAATTATAGCCAAAATCAAAAAACATTTCACTCAATTTGGAGCCTAGATGACCAAGTTATGGCCTCCCAAAGTCAAACTGTCAGATCAAAATTGGATATGGTGAGGGCTGAATTTTTTTTGAGATCTGCTGACATCATCAATTTTGTATCTTAAATTTAATAGTCAAATGAACGTCATGACAGTGCAAATACACCCAGAGTTGATGGTCAAATGGTTGTCAATATTAACCTCATGAAAAGTTGATGTAATCAAGTGATCAAAATTGATGATTTGAAGACCGTCACAGCATAGAAAAAAATGCCCCGGATGATGTCCATACAAGCATCAAATTTCATACCCTAAAAGTCTGTGAAAATACAATTTTTTTTTTTAAATACCATTTTCCTCCTGCCATGTGGTGCTCTGGGATAGGTTGGTGTGTGGCTGACGTGGTGTCCACATGGCTTAAGAGGGCGACTGTTGACATAGACCACTGCCTACATGGTGGTTGTGAGCTGGCCACATGGTAACCATGTGGCAGTGGGAACCCGCACGGTGGAGAACTGGTGGTGCGGAGCTAAGGTGGTGGGGTGGCCGACAAAGTGAAGGTATCAAGTGGAGTGGAGGTGGCTGAGGTGCTCGAGTGAAGCAGAGGAAAGGAGGAGGATGTGGTACTTTAGTCCCACATTTGCTGTGCTATAGTGATCCACATGGTTTGTAACCCCAAAGGCACAAACTTCAAATAAATTTGCCTACTTGCGAGCTCAGCACCCACTCACGAGCTTAGGGCTCGACTTGTCACTTGAGCTCGACTCGAGTAGTGTGCGGGTCATCCTATTCGGCCTATTTGGCTCAGGTACTCTATAGTCGGCTCTACTGTTGTGCATGGGGTTTTTCATTTAACCTGTACTATCTGTTCAATACCAGAGGCCTCATAGGCCAAATTTTTCTAGAAAATATATATCCGAAGATTCACAAAGATTGACAGAAAAATACCTAGATTCGAAAATTGAAAATTGACAAAAATAGAAATAAAAATTCAAATCTAAAGTAAAAAATTAAAATAATATTACCGAATTTGCAAATCGGGCTTAGAGGTCCGATTTGCATAAAAATTTTGCCTCAAATTTGACTTTTGCCCAAGGTAGGCAAATTTATAGTCAAAATTTATGGAAACAACCACCTGGATGCAATGGTGAGGTACACTCTTGCTCAAAATGCTCCCACAAAATGCTAATCCTAGATTTTGTTCGTGACCCTCCAAAAGTTGAAGTAATCAATGACTCTCCAACGACTATGCAATGAAGACTTATTTGGCTTTGATACCATGTAAGAATTTTCCTAAGGCAAAGAATAAATGCCAAGATATAGAAGCTTAAGAGATAGCACAAGAGAGACAAAATATGATATGATCAAATGATCAAATAATGAATAATAGATAGATTGATTGATTGATACAGTGTAGGAATGCCTCAATATATAGGCAATGCATGATAACTAGAAGATATGCAAGTGATAAGCTATCAACTAGACATGGTGGAATTGCTATCAACTAGACATGGTGGAATCACATGTCCACCAAAGGTGGATCATCCTCCATTGTACATCAAAGTATGTGAAACATGTACAACAATGAGAGGATGATAATATGATAAGAGCACTACAGGTGGATCTCACAAACAAAGAAGTATGTGAAGACAACTATCACACCTAAAGTGGAAATTCTCCTAACCATGTGCTAAAAAGAAATGCAAACTCCTAGGTGTCTCAAAGAAAACTAATACACAAATGCATTATCCTAAGTCAACTTAAGTAAAGTGTAATTAGTGAATATTTAATTACACCAACAAAAATTTTTGATGTAGAGCTTCAATATTTCATTCATAAGCCTCATAAAAGTGCTAGGGGTATTCGAGAGCCCAAAAGGCATTACTAACCATTCAAAAAGACCCTCTATTGTCTTGAAAGTTGTTTTCCACTCATCTCCCTCTCATATCCTTATCTAGTGGTAGCCACTCTTTAGATCCACTTTTGATTAGTACTTTACTCCTAATAAATCCAATAGGTCTTGTATCCTAGGCATATGAAACCTATATCTTAGTGATATTGTTTATAGCCCTAGAGTCTATAAAAAGTCTCCATGTTCCTTATTTATTAGGAGCCGACATTGTAGGGACTGCACATTCACTTTTACTTTTCCTTATGAAGCCTTTAGCCATTAATTCCTCAATCTTTCTTGCAATCTCCTTATTCTATCCTAGGGTCATTTTATAGGCTTCCTTGTTTGGTAAGGTGGCACCAGGGATTAGGTCTATGCAATGAATGACATCTCTCTATGGTGGTAAAGTCTCTGGTTCACTACCTGCAATTATCCCCTTGTACTTGTTTAACAAGTCTTTCACTTCCTTAGGACCTACACTCCTTTCCTGCACTTTATCTCTGGGCATCTCTACTAGTGTTCCCTTAGGTCTCACAACTAATGAAAAACATGGTGTGTCTTTCTCCTTGAGGGTTTTCATGAATTCCTTTTCACCTACTAGCATCACACTGGTCACTACATGTCTTTCCTTCCCATCATCTGGTAGTGGTGACATGGTGTAGTTCACTCCATCCTTAGTCACATAGTAGATGTTTTTCTTCCCATCATGTCTAGCATCTACATCATACTACTAGGGTCTACCTAAAAGTAAATGACAGACATGTATCTATGTTACATCACATAGGATCTTATCTTTGTATTCCCCTATGGTGAAATCTACCCAAACTTGTTAAGTGATCAGGGCTTGTTGTTCCTTGTTCAACCATGAGACTCTATAGGGGTGAGGGTGAGGGATTTTTGGAGTATAAGCTTATTAGCCATTTATTTAGAAGCCAAGTTATCTATGGGACCATAATCTAGAATAACTTTACATACCTTTTTATTCACCTTGCAAGTAGTTCTGAACAGTGACTTCCTTTGAAGTGGCTCCTAGGTTGTGGGGACTTTCAAGAGAGTTCTATGCAACATCAAACAAACACTCACCTTGTTCAGGGTATGAAGGTCTTGATGTAGATGTGTGATATGATGACTTACTATGACCATCATCTTCTTGAGTAAACTCTACTCTTTAGTCTCCCCCTTGTTTGTTAGAACCAATCTTCTCCATGCACCTAAATGATTGATGTCCTATTTGGTTGCAAGTAAAACATCTACCTATGAAAACACTTGGTCCTCACCCCCAAATCTTCCTCTTCTACTAAGTCTTCTCCCTCTAAAACTACCTCTATTACTAGGCTCACCATCTTGGTCTTGGTTTCTTTCTTCTCCTTGCGGCCTTGGAGATGTTCCTCTTCCTCCAAATCTACTCCTTCCTCTAAAGTTTCCTACTCTTCCTCTACTCTGTTTCTCTCACTTTCTCTTTTGTTTCTCTTCAATTTTAAGTGCCATTTGAAAACATTTATGCACTGTCTCAAGATTGAAGAAGCTAAGTTCATCCTGAATGCTATACTTGAGTCCATTCAAGTATCTTACCAATTGTTTATTTTCATTCTTAGGGAGCTTTGCCTTAAGAGTCATTTTATGAAACTCTTCTATGTAAGTGCTCACATCTAAGTCCCCCTGCCTTAGATTTTGTAATTTCTTATGCAACATCACCTGATAATCTTCTGGTACAAACTACTTCTTAACCTCTATAACCATCCTCTTCCATGAAGAGATGGGATTCTTTTCCTCTTCTACCCTCTCATTTTAAAGGAATTTCCACCAACTAAGGGCCCTTCATCCTTGATTTTTCTATCTTCACTTTATGATTCCCATGAATGTCATCACTCTCAAAATGATTCTCAAGTGCCTCTAACCAATCCATACATTCTTCTAGATTCAAGTTGCCATAAAACATCGGTAGGTCTATCATTTCCTTCTTCCCTACCCTCTAAAGGGCTTCAAGAAGAGGTCTCTGGTCTTTAGGTACTCCTTCCTATCCAAGGATGTCTTCGTCACCCCCTTATTCTTCCACTTCATTAGAATCCTCTCCTCCTTTGTCCACTTTACCTTTCAAATTTTCTAACTCTCTCTTCATAGCCCTATTCTCGGATCTTACTGCCCTACTTTCTGCCATTTTCTCTTTAACCAACTTTTCCAACTCCACATTGGGCATCCTCACAAGGATCTCTCTTTCTCCTTCTTCACCTTCTGACATTCTGACCTTACTTCTCTTCCCAATTAGATTCTTTTGTGCTCTAATACCACGTGATGTAGAGTTCACATCAAGAAGCTTGATGTATGGGCCCCTTCTTGGTTAGTACTTCAACCAACCAATCCTTCACTCCCACCTTTTGTGAATACTTCTTCTAGAAGTACTCCACCCTTCTTAGGGTCTAGTGAACTCCACACAACTTCCTTACCTTCTTAGGACTAAGAACAACTAGGACAAATTTAGGAATTTTAGGGACACTTTCCCAAATTTAAGCCAAGGTGTGAAAATCCACTATGTGCCACTTCTACTCTCAACCTGATGATTAAAACACCACTCTTAGGGTAAATACACTGAGAATCCACCACTGATTGGATTTTGAGGTACCCACAACAGATTTGTCCCTAATTGGACTAGTAGATTCTACTAGGTCTCACCAGGAGGTTTTTAGGCAACAACTTTGATTTTCCCTTAATGACTTGGTAAAAAAATTATAGTTTCTAGTACCCTTTTGGGACTTATGTAAGACACCAAGGTCACAGAACTCAAGTCCACTCTAGAAGCCCTTAACCCTTACTTTGCTCATAGACCTAATAGGCCTAATTAGGCTTGGTTAACAAAGCAAGTAATAAATAATGGGTTTTTAGAATCAATCCACCACCTTAGAGTTGTTCTTCTACCTTGAAATGTTCCAAATCCACCATCTACCAAGTCACACTACTCCTTTTGTCTGACTGTCTACACATATTCACCATGCTTAGGGTAAATACATGGGCTTATTTAGCCCAGAGCTTGATGGATAACCTAGTAAAACAACACCCCTTGTCCTATGCCTTTGGAATCTCTAAATTTACATCCCTAAATTTCATTTCCCAAGTGGGAAAGGAATTTTACTAGTGAAATGTCAAGTTAGGGCTCTATCTCAGAAACACCCTTGTTTATGGTGGGTTTCCTGAATAGTCACACAAAATTGAATGATTCTCCCTACTATGATTATCAAATGGATTCAAACCAAATGCATATGCAAGTTAACTCATTCATTTATCTTCTCATGAAAAATATTCAGTCAATCCAATCCGTACAGGATCGTACAACACAAAAAACCAAGAAATTTCTCAAGAAAATGAATGTTATCTTATTCCATTCCACCAAGAATTGTACAAAAATCCTTATCTCTCTTGGAAAGGCCTATAATAACTCAAATAGACCATTTCCAATGACCATGTTAAGGTTTTAGGATCATTGCAAATGTATTAGCCTTATCTGATTGTATGTGTTTTCCAAATGCAACAATCTCTTGCATTTATATTTAGAATGAGCCAAGAAGAGACATGTCCCTTCATGGGACATGTCGATTCATTACTATGTAATTAATATAATGACAATCATGATTATATATATATATATATATATATATATATATATATATATACATTTCGTATATACTAAAAATATATATACATATCTTCACTAGTATTGACTCGTAGTGTTTATCTGATTGCAGCTACAAAACATTAACAAACCATAACCATATTTTGGATGGTTATGACCGCTGGGATAGAAGTTGCAACTTTGCAACTTTTGTACTTTTTGCATTTGTTGACAACAACTTTGCAAAATCTTGTACAATGCACTCTATCAACCCTTAATGGACTAAATGTGATCTGGGACCATTTCTAAGGTCATTATTAGCCACAATAACATAAATCCCTATGACATCCTATACAACTTAACCCTAAGGTCCTATTGGTCTAAGGAGACCCAAGGTTTATAAAGCACATTTGGGACCCTTAGCCTTACTAAATGGACCAAAAGATTACATGGTTGATCCAAAGGATCCAAACCCTTATTGCATCAAATGAACCTTCATGTCCCGTGGAAGAACAGATGAGGTGCTATGCACCAATTATGTGTTGAAATATAGCATCGAATTGATTGATATAATTATATTAATCTAATAGTCAATTATATATATATATATATATATATATATATATATATATATATATATATATATATATATATATATATATATATATATATATATATAAAGAGCATATGATATTTGTATATGTTACAATATAGTTAATATTGCCAATCGGTTATGAAGGATCATGACCCTACGTAGCATAAGCCACGTATGGTCACGGCTCTTCAAGACATGACTATTCAAAGGATATAAATGCATATCGATGGCTGGTGAAAAGATCAATCACAATGGTAATCTATTTCACACATCACTTATATATATTCTCTATAGGACGATCTTAATTTCACAACATGGTATCAGAGCCTAACCTATAAGAGAATAAAATATATTGGTGATAAATTGGCAGCCATATCATTAATAGTTATGCACCCTTCTTCACAACATCTATTGATTGCAAGAGAATAAGTATTCGTGAATCTACAAGTTTGTTTTAATAAAATCATCATATATATTCTACCAGAGATGTCCCAAAGGGAAGCAGGGAGATATGGAGCGGTCAACAACAACTTAGCAATCACGAGAAAGGTACACAAAGGGCATTGTTCAAGGAGGAATCACCGAGCATTGAAGGAAAATACATCATCATAATATTTATGATTCCTTCAAGTGTAATAGTTACACCAATTAGTATTCAACAATATCCATTCATGCTAGCATAAATCCAGAGATCATTTATCGCATAAAGGTCAACTTCCATTGGTCAGTTGGTCTCAAGTCATACACGACACCAAACATTCAATCCGTTATCTCTTCATTATTGCCAAACTCTATGAGTTGCGATTTATATTAATGGTTCCAGAGTATTGCGGGAGCCTAACATACATAACACTATGAATTACATGGTATAGTTTGATGCTAGTCTGGAAACATTGAAATCGATTCATTGCTTAGCATAATCATCTTTTGCACTATCAAAGTTAGAGCATGGGAACAGTTGGTAGAAGCCTTTGATTAATTCCGAAATTCGAATCTGAACAAAATTTCTATATCTAACACTTACCAAAATCCAAAAATTGATAGAGATAGCTACAATACACAACACAATACATATACATACAATCGGGTTTGAACTAATACTCAGTTTGGGATACATTCATCAGATATGTCACGAGCGTAACTTATTTTGAAGATTGAGGAGATAACTAGAGATCAATGGTTTAGAATCTTTGGGATTGCCACAACTCTATGTTCGAATTAACACTTTACATCACTTTCAGATTGAATTGGAGCAGTTAGAGAAAAAAATATCCTTTATCTGGAAGACTGATTTTTCAGTTAAAAGCAACAAAACATTAAATCTCATGAGTTGTGTATTTTCTTTATGTCTCATACCATGCATATGCGGGTATATGGAGATGACAACAAAACCTGTTTCTATCGTGCAAAACAAAAGGATGAAGTATGTGAAGAAGTGGCAATAAAAATGATATCTTTCGAAAGACGGAACTTTATTCACACCTTTGTTTGCAGCATCGGGATGCACTTGAAGTGGTGATAGAAGTATATTGAGATGTTCCTTATACACTTGTAACTAAAAGACAAAAAATAGTGCTCACTAAAAGGTTTTGTTTTCATTATAAAATATGTTATGGTGGCTTAGTTAGAAAGCCATGATGGAAGAGCATCCACATATAAGGAAGTTTATAGTAGTTTTGGAACTAAATCACAAACTACTTGCAGTTAGTCAGCACTCCAAACTTTATAAATAGATAGTCATTTATTCACCCAATAGATGTGAAGGGGAAATGAATGATATTATCTAGTTGCTACATAAGTATATGAAAATCAAAAGCTTTGTGAAGTGGTGAATTGAGTGTACATCACATGAAATGAAAATAATTCATTACTGCTAGAAGAAAGTTTTCGGTTGAAGACATTGGCAAGGAAAGATTATTTGAAAAAGAGACTGAGACTAGTAATAAGGAAAGATTCAGGAAGTGTCTCTGAAGCCAAGTTTGAAATTTCCCATAAGGCCAATAAGGAAGGCATCCTGGACCTTTGTGAGTTTGCTGCATATAAAGTGGTATTCCATGACTTGAGCAGTGAACTTTGGGATAGCTTGTATATGGGGGGAACTGCCAATACAAGGATAGGACCTTTCCGTAAACAACTTGAATCAAACCTAGAGATTGTAGCAAACACCATCCACATAAGAGATCGTACTCGTGTCCTCATAGCATTGATGAAGGCCTGTTTTGATGGATTTTTTGGTATTGTTTTGATGGTTTTTTTGGTATTATATAAGGATCAGAATGAAACTAATATGTTATGAAGAAGGATGATGTGTACAAGTATCGTATTAATGGGCTCACCTTACGAAATGAAATACTTGAAAATATTTGAAATTTAAGGATAAAAGCATATGAAATTTAGATTAAGAGAAAGTCTGACATTTTCAAGAGGTCAAGAAGTTGATGAACTTGAGCTTCAAAGGGAGCATATAGTTCAGTTAACTTGTGACAATCTCAATCGTATTGATTGAGAGGGAGTTCACTATTGAAGGTAAAACAATTCTGAGATTATAGTAGTGGGAACTCATGGATAGAATCACTGATAAGATGCACGTGGATAGAATCCCTGATTAAGGCATTCCATACTAGAGGTCTTTATTATCTTCCCTCAAGTCCAAGAGGGAGTGTTAATATTGTGGCCTTGGAAAAGATCAAAATGCATCTTATGCCAGCCGATGTAACCTTATGACTATTCAGATTATTCATATTGGTTCTCTCAGGAAGGAAGGTATGAAATGACATCCTGCAGTGACACTGAGTTGAGTATATAAATAGGGTATGCCTTCGTGACAGATGGAGAAGTTAAAGGATCTGCATCAGTGGGTATTCGAGGATCTTGATTCAGAGGGAGTAGACCATGTTTTGTTGGTTCTCTAGTAATCAATAAATTGTAGCAGAGAATTATGATCATTATCATGTGAGAAGGCTATATGTTAGAGGGAGAAGCTAGAAGATCAAATTAAGTTGGCATCCCAAGATCTTGGTCATACAAATTTAGAGGTAGTGTTCAATGTTAAGATGGTGTATACTTTGTAAGCTCAGGATTCACCAAGACTATGACATAGTGCAAACAAATGCAATTCAGTGGAGGTACATCCTCACTAAAGAACAAATGGCCAATATTCTTACCAAGCCTCTTGCTAGAAAGAAGATTATGTACTTTCAGATAACCTTGGTATGTTGAGGAATAAAGCATTAGCTGAAAAGAAGTTTTTAGCTTCAGTGATCCATCATTTTTATCGTAAATGGTTCTTGTCCTTGATAAACAAGTCTAAGGTGGAAACCTTGGTTTCCACTCTCTAGGATGATCCACCCTCTGAGAAGAGTCAAGGTGGATGTCATATGTGTGACTTTATGGGCTCATTCATTTTGTGTTATATTATGAAAGGTGACGATCTTTCATATGTGTTGGGTTACTATTTCTAGGTGACAACTTAGACAATAGCTTAACCTAGTGTTAGGTATGACTTTATTGTAGTCACTATTCCTGACACTGAATTTTTGAGTTGTTAAATCCAGTTCTGAATTGGTTGGGGATTATAACAACATGAAAATCAAGTTTTGATTCAGATTGCGCCGAATATTTTGATTGTTATTGCTAAATCTAGTTCTGAATTGGTCGGGGATTGCGATAACTCTTCTATCAGGATGAGTACATCATGATGATGTCCCGACCTGTGTCAGATATCTTGATATAAAGTTGTGTGTAAGTTATCATCTAATCCAGTTCCAAATTTAGTCGGGGATCATGATAACGAATGGTTCAAGTTTTGATCCGGATTGCGCCAGATATCTTGACACCTATATTTATCATTAAATCCAGTTCTGAATTGGTCGGGGATTTTGATAAATTTCTTATCAGGTTAAGTTATGTTTTGGATTATGCCAGAAATCCTGATTCAAAGTGGTTATGTGTTATTTAAAAGAAATCTAGTTCCGAACTAAGTTGGGGATTTCAATAACACTCACTTCTTGTGAATATCAATCTCCTCTCGCTAAGAGGGAGTGTTGAAATATAGCATCGAATTGATTGATATAATTATATTAATCTAATAGTCGATTATATATATATGTATATTAAGAGCATTTGATATTTGTATATGGTACAATATAGTTAATATTGCCAATCGGTTATGAAGGATCATGACCTTACATAGCATAAGCCACGTATGGTCACGACTCTTCAAGACATGACTATTCAAAGGATATAAATGCATATCAATGGCTGGTGAAAAGATCAATCACAATGGTAATCTATTTCACATAGCACTTATATATATTCTCTATAGGACGATCTTAATTTCACAACATTATGCACCCATTTTGAAATGCACACTTCTTGAGATAACATATATATTGGGGAACGTTAGCATACAATACTTCTAAAAGTCAATGGTTTGGCATGTGTAGGAGGCCACTTGGTTATAGTTCAATGTCCAAAATTTTGTTGGAATTCATGAGGTCATAAAATTTGAATGCATGAGATGTGGTGGCAGTGGATGGAAGAGTAGTAGCAAGGTTGGACCCAGTGTCTATTGCGATTGTGTTTCAATTGTTGATCAGAGACCACTACACAGATGTCAAAAAAGAATATGTAGAGGAGTATTTTTTTAATAATAGGGACCAACACCTTAACAACATAGCTAAAAACTGGCTCATGTTACCCAAGAAAGGAAAGTCATAGCTGCCGAAAGTAATTCACATGTCTTTGTTGACAAAGGATATTGCTAACATGGTTATTTTTCTTAGTAGGATCATGGGAAATAAAGAATCCCATGAATTTTAAAGTTGGATGCTCTTTTTCAACAACATCATTTTTGAAGGAAAATGATTCATTGACTGAGTAGAGATTATAAGTGACAACCTACACAATTAGCTAATGGAGCTTGAAAAATAAAAAAATTTATATGACATCTTGCCTTTTATATGCTATTTCAAGAATGAAAAGTTGGTTGAGGTTAAATAAACAAGGTGTCTATGATGATGCAACATTAATTTATAATTATCACCCATGGGCCACAGTTACAATTAGATAATAGCTTTCATCATTTCAAAAGGGTGAACAATGCCTTTACCACGCTTATTGTTAGGGAACTCCAAGGGAATATTGGGCTCATAATTTCATTGGAGGCAATAACAATGATTCAACTATATGGAAGTTATTTCATACAATTCCCAAAATTTACTTATTTCAGGTTGGTAGGTTATGATGCATACCCTTTCATGCTACCTAGGTTCATGGGTGAAAAACTTACATTAATTAAGATTTATAGGAAAGTCAGTCATATTAATAGAATTTGCAAGAATAAACGAGTTACTCGTATTCAATTCCTAATAAGTATTCACCACTATAGTTGTGAGTCTAGTTCTAATGCTAAGGAAATTGAGAGATCAATTGTTAAAATTAGCCTACGTCCTTACACTATGTTGTTCCCCTTTGATAGTAAGGGTTATGTTATGAAAGAATTGGGACTTGGCCCTAGTTTCAACCATTTTCCTAACATTAAGGACTTCTAAGAGGATTGTGAAGATGACTTTGAAGTTTGAAGGAGAGATTGGATGAGGCTCATTGTGAAACAAATAGTTGACTTCAAGTTGGGATTGGATGTGACTGGTATAGAAGATGATGAATTGAATTTGATTGACCATTTTTATTATGAAAAGATGCAGTTGATTCCACTGCCACCCATAAACTAGACAATTCCAAAATTGAAAAGTTTAGATGAAAGATTCATCTTTCTCGTCAAAAATTAGTTATAGGTATTTCTTGCATTCTGGCTATTAGTTATTCAAATCTAAAGTTACTAGTCTCCTATCACATTTCTAATACAATTATTTCATTTATAATTTACATTTCTATCTTTATCAATCATTTCCATTTCAAAATTATATATTTAGTGAAGGAAATGTTGTCCCCATTTAGTGTTTGAGTCACCTCTTGAGCCTATTAGGGGCATCGCCCTTCCTAATGTTCAAAAATATTGAAATGGGAGGTTATTTACCTTGATTATACATTCCTTCCCATTTCACCTTGTATACCTATCACAAACTGCAGGTTTTCACTATCAGTCATTAAACCAGTGAATTCATTGTCACAAACTATGGGTTTGTACTATTGCGAAGTCTATCATCATCTTCCTAAGACCAATGGGTTTACTATCTCAAACCATGGGTTTTAATTTTTTTCTAGTGGAAATGCATTTTAGTATTGTTACTCTACCAAGATTTCAAATGTTGAGTTTGTACCTTTTTCCTGTGAGTTTAGCCTTGTCCAAATAGATCTTTGGTCTATCAAATTGTCATAATTGTTATCTTTGTTCCATAATTGCATTGCCATTATCAACCCATTTCACCCAAAATTAGCATTGTCATTATTTCCATTTTTATCTCAAAATTCACTTTGTCAAAATTGGTTATCTTGGTTAAAAAATTTGCATCCCTATTATCATCCAATGTCATCCAAAAACTGCATTGTCACTATAGTCATTTCAATACAAAATCATGTTGTCACTCTCTTTATTTCAATCCTAAAATTACATTTTCAAAATTATCCATATTAGTTCCAAAAAGTATATCTTCATTATCTTTCAATTTCAACAACATTATAGTCATCTCAAACCAAAAAATGCACCATCATAATTGTCATTTTAGTCCAAATTCATGTTGTCACTATTGTTCATCTAGGTTTTGAATTTTCAATGTCATCTTAGTCTTAGCATGTAGTCATCATCACTATCATCATAGTCCAGAGTTTTTCATCATCATTATCATCCTTTTAAGTGAAGAATCAAACACTATACAAAAATCAAATAAATCAAATCAAAACATCCAATTAACCATCCAATCAAACCAAACTCAATCTTGCATACATACTTCATTTCATATCACCAAGTTACCTATAGATTACATCTTTGCAACTACTATCACTTTCTTTTCGACTATATCATTTCTAGAGTTGATTCATCTATTGTTTTAAACTTATCACCTCGAGTCAAAGATTTAGTTTATTTCAATCTACCTTGTTTCTTGAGTGTATGCTCTTGAGAAATTATTTTGTCCCATCATCTACCAAGATCCTTTTCAACTTACATTAGAGTATCAAGTCATCTAATCAAATAATACTTTAATAAATAAATCCTTTAATCAAATCAATCCATCATCAAATTAGTCAATCAATAATCTAATTCAATCCTTGATATTAGCATTGCATTTTATTATATTTCATAAATGTACCTCATTATTCCGTCCCATCAAACTCAAACACAATCTAGATGCACAATGGAATAACAAACCACACAATGCATCAATTCATTTCCCAACCCTCCACAAAATCCTACTTCTAATCTTTTCTTTAATGCATTAGGAAATTCTCCCTTTTAGTTTGATCCACTCAATCAAGTCATTCTTGAAGAAATCATGGTAAATCAACCAGATGGAAATGATTCACAAATTGATCCTATAGATCATTTGCTTAAAGATGCAAACAATACCCAAATAGTGGAAACATTATTTAAAGTCACAAAGAAATTATCTTTACAAACATGGTCACCCAAGGCATGACTATTGCACCTATTAGAATGTGAAGTTGATGCTATTCATTTTGTTGTCATTAATGGTTTTCATTGATGTCAACATATCCTATTCATTTTCATGTTTTGGTTATATCATTTTATGTGTACCAATAGTCTTGATGGTATTGGTAGTTGTATCAATAGCTTGTGTGTCTCGATAGAAGTGTTCACTGACATATGTGCTTCATATATCCATCCTTATTATTTTCGATGTTGGTTCTATGTTGAGTGAGACATTTGGTGGATCAGTTGATTGGGGTTGATCCTATTTAGAGTGCATTCATTTGTGTTTCAGTCCCAACTATTGTTATGTAATATGTTCATCATGTATGTTGAAACCAATAGCTTTAGAGATGGTGTTGTGTGTTGGCATGTGAGAGGAAAGTTGTATTGGTCGAGGTGGTCCATATTTCATTCCTTACCACTAGGGAAATGTCATGGTGCAACCTATTTCAAAATATTTTTTTGCTGACATGGTTGATGACATCAAGCAATATAAGAAGAGAAAGGATTTATTTTGTTTGTGTGGCTTATGTGTTTCTTGTATCAAAGTGATTGTGGATCTATTTATGGAGATCTATGTATTTTTTATCACATGCATGGCAGAGTGTTGGTGACAGTGATCTCAATAGTGGATTCAATCTCTTTTCATATTCTTTGGCAATGAGCCTCTTTATATTGGTAGTGACCCTTTTTGTATTAATAACGAGCCTACTCATATTTGAGGGTAGTTATCCTGACTGGTAGTGAGCCTACCTATAGTGAGCATAACCATAAGTGAGCCTTTTCACAAATCACCTTAACATGTATTTTCATTTAATGAGAATTAGCTTCTTTGTGGTTTTTCCCAGCTTGGATTTTCCATGTAAATCTTGGTATTATTTGTATCGAGTGTTCCTATGCTTTCATGTTTACTTTTCCTATGGATGTTCTATGTGCTTAACCGATAGATTAGAATTCGTTATTACTATTTTTTATTAGTTTAACGATAGAGAAAAAGTTTTGTAAAGTGTGCGGGAATAACTTATTCACCCCCTTCTCAGTTATTCATCATGTTCAATAATTGGTATTAGAGCTTGGTTCCTTAGTGAAGAGATTAATCACTTGAGGTAGATGCAATAGTGCTTAAATTGAACATTCCCACATTTGATGGATCTGACTATAGTTCATGGAAAGATTAGATGAAAGGTTATTTGGTTTTTCTTGGTTACAAAACTTGGAAGCATGTGGTACAAAGTATGTGTTTCCTCAGAATGACCTTAACACTCAGGATTAAATAGAGGCATATGAGGAGAATGAAAAAGTGAGGTATGCTATCACTAGTACTTTTTCAAAGACTAAATTGGATAAAGTTATTTCTTTGAAGGTTTCTTATGAAGCTTGGGAAAAGATGAAAGATATCTATGAAGATGGTGAGGATATTAAAAATTATTTTTCAGAGAGTTGAGAATGTTGTGAATGAAGTCAAAAACCAAGGAGGCACTATTATTGATGAAGATTTCATGGAAAAGATCTTGATGACATTTCCAGATAGTTACAGTGATAAGATCTCAATGATTGAGGAGGTGTATGATCTAAAGAAGTTCACTAAAGAATGACTATTTGGAAACCTTACCATATTTGAGCTAAGGAAGTTTGGGAGAGAGAAGAGTAGATTAGAGACAACTTTCAAGGCAAACAAATCAAATGAAGATCTTGACGGTGATGGTGAAGAATAATTTGGAGTGAGGTTTGCAAGAAGAGTGAAGAAAGGTACCAACAAGTAGAAAGGTATGTTACCTTTGAAATGTTTTAGATATGGTAAAATTGGTCATTTGGCTACTAGATGTCCATAGAAGGGTCCTTGACAAAATTTTTTGTAGTTTAATAACAAGGCTTGCTATGTGAATGAAGATGCTAGTATTTTAGATGATGAGTTAGAGGTAGAAGATTGTTTTTTCTATGTTGAAGAAGATAAGAAACATGAAATTGATATTTCTAACATTTGTGCTAAGGCTGATGATAATATTAAAATTGTTTTATATGTCAAAAGAAAGAAAAATGAATGGTTATTGACATTGGTTGTTCTCATCATATGACTGGAGATAAGAGTAAGTTTATTTTACTTGACAAATATGATGGTGGTCTTGTTAGATATGGTGATGATAATGCTTCTTATATTGTTAGTAGAGGATCTATTATATTTTTTGTGGAAAGAATAATGATGACAATGTCTATTATTTGAATGTTTTATATCACAATCTATTGACTATTGGAAAGATGTGTGATAATGGATATGGTGTTATTTTCAAGAATAAAGAATGTGAGATTTGGAAGAGATCTAGAGATGTGATTGTAGTTGGAAAAAGGACAGGAATGAAAATGTACCAGCTTGAAGGTTCTTTGGAAGGATGTTATTTTCTATAACGAATCGATGACAATTGGCTTTGGCACCGAGAGATGTGTCAGATCAACTTTGATAATTTGGTAATAATAAGTTCATCTCGAGCAGTAATAGACTTATCTAAATTATGCAAACTAGATAATGTGATTTGTAAAGGACATTGTCAATAAGGAAAATAAAAAAGAAAATCATTCAAAGAAAAATACTATTCATCTACTGGTTTACTGGAGTTAGTGCACACTGATATTTGTGGTCCTACTAGAACAAGAAGTTTTCAAGGTGAGAGATACTTTATACTTTTCATTGATGACTATTCAAGATTGACTTGGGCTACATTTCTTAGAGAAAAATCATAAGCATTTGATAAGTTTAAAATATTCAAGGCTAGAGTTGAAAATGAATGTGGTAGAAGGATTAAGTGCTTAAGATGTGACAAAGGGGCAGAGTTTACTTTCGATATGTTTGAGATTTATTTTGATAAACATGACATTAATAGATAGTTTTCAGTGGCTAGAACACCACAATAGAATGGTGTAGTGGAAAGGATGAATAGTACAATTCAAAAGGCAACAAGAACCATGTTGAAGGAAGTAAGTTTATAAAAAATCTACTAGAGAGAAGCAGTGCGTACCGGTTTGTATACACTGAATAGAGTTCTGTATCGAAAGAATTATGAAAATACATCATATGAGCTTCGACATGGAGAGTACCGATAGTTAAGTACTTCAAAATATTTGGAAGAAAATGCTACATTTGGAACGATGAAGACAAATTGGAAAATTTGATAGTAGAGCAGATGAAGGTATATTTTTGGGATACTCTACAAGAAGCAAGGTTTTTTGGTGTTACAACAAAAGATTGAGTTCAAAATTATGGAAAACAAAAATGTGAAGGTTACTAAATATTTTTAGAAGGCTTCTGAGAGACATATTGATTATGAATTTGATACAAAGGATAGAGGCAAGGACATTAAGAAAGAAGAAGAGGAGACTCAATCGACATTGACATCCAGAGCTAAGAAACCAAGGTATGTATAGAGAAGTCATTTTGGGAATAAGATTATTGGTGATAGAAACAAAGAAGTTGCTACCAAAAGTAGAGAAACACAAGATCATGCTTTGTTGTCTCTACTTTTGGAGATTCAACCTAAATCTATAGAAGAAGCATGCAATGATCTGAATTGGGTAAATGTAATGAAGGAAGAACTTGACAAGATTAAGAAGAATCATACTTAGGAACATGTGCCTAGACTGACATACAAGACTGTGATTGGTACAAAGTGCTTGTACAAAAAAAAGTTGGATGATAATGATAAATTGATAAGAAACAAGGCAAGGCTAGTTTTCAAAGCTTATACTCATATTAAAGGAATTGACTTTGAGGAGACTTATGCCCCTATTGCTCAAATAGCTTGGCAATTAGAATATTCCTAGCATTTGTAGTACATAAGGATTTCAAAGTTTATTAGATGGATGTGAAGTCATCATTTTAGAATGGAGAGATGAAGGAAGAGGTTTACATTGTGTAGCTAGAATGTTTCAGATAAGAAGGAGAACCATAAGCAATATGTAGATTGAAGAAGGCATTGTATGGTTTGAAGCAGGCACCGAGAGCCTGGTATAATAGATTAGACAGATATTTGATTGGACAAAAGTTTCAAAAATGTACTATAAGAAACAATATTTATTACAAGAAAGATGCAAATGAGATCCTGATTATTGTTGTTTATGTTGATGATATTATTTTTGGACGCAAGGATTATTTGTGTAAGAGATTTGTAGAGGAGATGCAAAAAGAATTTGAGATGTCTATGATAGGAGAGTTGAATTTATTTCTTGGATTACTGGTAAATTAGAGAAGCAAAGGCATTTACATTTCTTAGTCCAAGTATGCCAAGTAATTGTTGAAAAAATTTGGGTTAGAAAATTCCAAACTGGTATGTGCTCAAATTTTTATCAGTTGCATGTTAACTAAGGAAGACAAGTCACTGAAAGGAAATGCAAGTACAAAATCTTGGTGACTTGTTGTTCTTGATTTCTACTAGACCAAATATCATGTATGCAATATGCTTGGCAACCAAATTTTAGCGAGAGCCAAAAGAATCACATGTCATGGCAGTGAAAAGGATATTCAAATATATGAAAGGAACAAAAGAGTTTGGATTGTGGTATCCAAAAAGTCCAAATTTCACACTGACAATTTATACTGATGAATATTGGGAAATATGTATGGATAGAAAAACAAGTACTAGTGGTGGATCTTACTTTCTTGTCTCCCAATTAGTTGCTTGGTCAAGCAAGAAGCAGGATTTAGTAACTTTATCAACTATTGAATCAGAATATATTACAACATCCTCATGTTGTACTTAAGTATTATGGATGAAACAAACTTTGAAGGATTCATGTATTACTTTTGAAGATCCAATTTCGATCATGTGTGATAATACAAGTGCTATAAGTATGTCCAAGTATCCAGTACAACATTGCAGAACAAAGCATATATCTATCAGGTATTATTTTATTAGAGAGAAGGTATTGGATAGTGAAGTGAAGCTTGAGTATGTGCCTACAAAGGAGAAAATAGAAGATATATTCACAAAACCTTTATGCAAGGATACTTTGGAGTGTTTAAGGGGAAATTTGGGTGCTCTACCCCTTCCTACTATTTCCTAAATACACTGATGTGTGCATTGGTATAGCATTTTGCATGTCTATTTTTTTTCAATCAGTACATAGCATCTTCCTCTTAGGGAGAGAAGAGTGAGTTTTTAAGGGGGAGTTTGGCCCTTTGTCATTTTTGTCAAAGGGGAAGAAAGGTTGGAGAGTTGTGAACCTTGATGATGATATCTTTTGGAGCTGTTCGTTTATTTATTAACGAATGTTGTCATCAATGACAAAGGGAGAGATGGTTAGAATGTGAGTTGATTCTATTCATATTATTATCATTAATGTTTGTTATTGATGTCAACATATCCTATGCATTTCCATGTTTTGGTTATATTGGTTGATGTATACTGATAGTATTCATTGTATTTGTAGTTATATCTATAGTTTATGTGTCTTGGTAGAAGTGTTCACCAAAAGATGTGCTTCAGATATCCATCCTTATTCTTTTCAAGGTGTTGGTTCTATGTTGAGTACAACATTTGGTGGATTGATTATTTGGGGCTGATCCTATTTGGAGCATGTTTGTTTGTGTTTCTGTCCCAACTATTATTATATAACATGTTCATCATGTCTGTTGGAACTGATGGCTTTGGAGATGGTGTTGTGTTTTGGCATGTGTGAGACAAGTTGTATTGGTCGAGGTGGCCCACATTTCACTCCTTACTACAGGGGGAATGTCTTGGTGAAACCTATTTCAAAATATTTTTTGGCCGACATGGTTGATGACATCAAGTAGTATAAGAAGAGAAAGGATTTCTATTATTTGTGTACGACATATATGTTTCTTGTATGTGAAGTGATTACAAATATATTTATGGAGATCTATGTGTTGTTGATAACATGCGTGGCAAAGTGTTGGTAATAGTGATCTCAGTGGTGGATTCAATCTCTTTTCATATACTTTGGCAATGAGCCTCTTTGTATTACCAGTGAGCCTATTCATATTTACTTGGCTAGTTATCTTGACCACCAGTGAGCCTACCTGTAGTGAGCATACCGAAATTAAGCCTTTGTACAAGTCACCTTACTTAGTCTCACCCTAACATGTGTTTTTATTTAGAATTAGCTTCAAAGTGGTTTTTCCTAGTTTGGGTTTTCCACATAAATCTTGGTGTTCTTTATGTCAGTGTTTACATTTCTTGTTTGTGTTTTATGTGCTTAACTAATATATCAAAAGTTTTTATTACTATTATTTATTAGTTTACCAATATAGAAGAAGATTTTTTATGTGTGTGGGAATAACTGATTAATCCCCTTCTCATTTATTTGACTTGTTCAACAACACCTTGCACCAAATTTGTGATGGTGACTGAATAAAAACTACCTCAACAATAATGACCACCTCAATAATAACAAGCACATCAAACTTAACAACCACCACTGGGTATGTGTAGGATCATGGTATGCCAAAAAGTGGCGATGTGAAAAAATGAACTTTTCACTCGTCCAAAAGTGCACTAAAAAGTTTGTTGACTTTTTAGTAGGCCTGGGTGTCAGTACACCTAGCCAAGCCAAAAGTCAAAGCACAGACCTAATCGGATATCTAATTTTATATCGGATATCCAATTTTCACTAGTAATTTCTATTTGTAGCTCGTGACCGCGTTCAACATTTTCATTGTGAAAACATTGTACATAGCTCAAAGGGCTTCACATATCTGATATAATCTCATATCCGATTTTATCAAGATCAATAGGTAAGTTAAATTTTTAAATTTTTATTGTTTTATAATTGAAATTTAATTGTAGTTTTTTTAATAAAAACTAGGGTTTAAATGA
This sequence comes from Chamaecyparis obtusa, assembly GCA_027943335.1. Lineage (NCBI taxonomy): Eukaryota > Viridiplantae > Streptophyta > Pinopsida > Cupressales > Cupressaceae > Chamaecyparis > Chamaecyparis obtusa. The sequence continues at coordinate 1,007,202 of BSBK01001913.1, forward strand.
GATTCTTTATTGTTTTTTTAAATTAATTGTAATTATCTATTTGAGTTTTAATTGTAATCAAACATGGACTCAAACCAATCAGAAAACCCTCCCAATGATCTTGCAAATAATCGAGAACCACCTCCAAACAATCCCCCACTTTCAGAAGACCAACCAACGTCAAACCCTCGATGTTTAGAGGATCTCATAGGAGACAATCTAAATCGGCTTAGAAGATATCAGACCACATATGCCAATATCCCCATATTGTACCCCATGTTTTCCACATTGAACTCCATTATTGAAAACATGGAGAAACTTACAAAGCAACATAATGTTGCACTTCTTTGGCGCGATTCCATGCACACCTAGTTTGATGATGGGCTTGACTATGATCAAGTTATGAACCTAAACATAACAAAACATGACATATGTAATCTTTTTGTGGATCCTAAAACTGGTTTAAAAGTGGACCCTAAAAAACCCAAGTTGTCAATTAAATGGTACACAAATGATACAATACGTGATAACTTTTGGGACTGCTGCTAGATGGTTTTTGATAGACCACCCCACAACAATTTGGATATCCCATTCTATTTCATAAAAAAATTGTATGCTGAATTTGTGCTCAGTCACAAGGTAAATTATTGGAGCATGAGACTAAACCATGGTGTAGGCTTAGGCACTCCTCAGGACAGCCCATGGGCACACCGAGTGAAATCTCGCACATATGTCCCCTCTCATGAGATTTCACCACCTCCTACAGTGCAGCATCCTGATATTATTGTTGAGGCCGACTCACAGACTATTCAAGCCATTCACACCTTGAGTGATCTACTGGTTACGTAGAACGTGACATTGTTGCCTCCTCATGCTAATGCTTCTGGCCCTTCCACATCATCCACGAGCTCACATGTTTGTGTGACCCACACTTGTATTATATGTAAGAATCTGTGCTTAGGTCCCTTGAATGATAGTGATGCATATAACTACATCTTTGAGGTGAATGATACTACACATCACACTACAAGCACTGAAGCACCTCATGAAGATGTGCATTAGGGGCATCCAAAGCCATGGACTCCTACTATTACAGTAAGGGTAAACAATTCACTTGTTATATTGTATTTAATTTTAAATGTTCATATTTTTAGTAGAATTTTCTTATAATAATTTCTCACTTATGTTTTTTTATGTGTTCCATTTATGTCCAGTTTATGATAGAGGAGGAGATGACATAGGTGGAAGGGTCAACGCTTTCAGCCATTTCATTTGGCCTTGACACTTCCACGGTACATACATTTTAATGTACTCATTGGTTTTCTTTTATTATAATAGTATATACATGTGTTTTCTAATTTTTATGATAATCTTATTACATACTGATGCAGGTGTCACCAGTTGCCACTGGGGGTAATGTGAGGGGGTTCAGGCATCTGACGTTGACAAGGGGAAGGTAATTAAGTAATTTAGATTGTTTATGCATACATGTATACTTGTAAGTTGTGCATACTCATTTTTAATTTACATGGTTTATTTGACAGAGGGTGGTGTCTGATGATTTCGTGAGACCCTTTCGCCACGATAGAGTCACAAGCATCTCAATTTCCAGTGATAACCCCATGGTATGTATATTTCTAAAGTTATTTGTGTGTATTTTACTATCAAGTATATATAATATGATCAAGTCATGATTCTATGAAGTATCTGTTTGACTTTTGTAGGTCACCCCTAGTTTGAGGGAGGTAGAACACCAAGGGTTTGTATTGCTGATGACTCAGCCAATATTTCTTGAAGAAATTTCAACATAGGTAAGTTTTAATGTTAATTTAGTTGTTTTGTAAACATATATTTTCTACCAAGGATTTAAAATTAAATAGTATAACTCGTAGATCAATCTCATGTTCGCAAACATATACAGGCCAGAATTGACATTGGTGGCATTGTCCCTTTTCTACTAAGGACATATATTATGTCTCCTGCCCACATGAGGAGATAGAGAGGTGAGGTACATGCGAGTTTAATTTTATTTTTATTTATCTATTATTGTTGATTATGATTATGATTATGATTTTGAATTTTGAATTTTTATTTGTAGAAACTATATAAATTAAGTAATCTAACTTGGGGTTTCACTTTTGTGTTTGAATGCAAGATCCATCAAAGCTAAAGAGTACTTCAAAGAGGCTACATTTTGATGATCCACTAGTAGAATAGGATGTCCTACAAACATTTGTAGTTGGAATTCTTACTTTGAGATGCCATATGACACATTTTGAGATGGCGTATGCCACATTGTATCTAGATATGCTGATTTTGTAAATATGTACAGAATTATTGTTCATTTTGATATATATGAAACTTGATATTCAATCCAATTTGTTAATTATGTGTTCATTTGTTCATTGTTAGTATGTAAATATGCTTGTGTGTATGTACTCATGTATAGGATTTATGCCTTAAGTATATTCAAGTACATTCTTCATAACCTAAGTTCATGTGTATGGGCTACATGCATGACTTAAGTGAATTCATGTGTATGCTTTATAATCTATGTGCTACATGTATGCTTCATGAATTAAGAAATTTTATGTGTACTCTTTATGTGATACATGTGTTCACATGTGTAATTCATCATTTAAGTGAATTCAAAATTTATGTGCTACATTATATTCATGTGTATCTGATGCTCTCAACCAAGAAAATCCTTCAAATTTCACTTCAAAAATCTGGTGATCACCTTGTCAAATCAACTCTTCTGCAATGTATCATGTTAGAACTCTATTATACATGTCAAAGAAACATCATTCCATGAGAACCAGTAAGCATATTCACAGAATGATGCTTCTACATCAAGAATTTTTCAAACTGTTATTGAGAAGATAATGACCTATCATTCTAGATACCAAACCCTCTTTTCTAGGGTCTCTAGGCTAGGGCTTGTTCAAAAAGACTCTTGCAAATCTCTCTAGATCCCCCCAATGTATCTAACACATCCCTATGGACCCCAATATAATATATCCATCACAAAATATACTCATCCTTTGGAGTATATGCTCACAACAATGATTGGTGCTGCTTCATGCACCTTCAATCAACATTTACCACCATTTGTGGTCTCTCCACCACCATATATCCTACATATCCCTGCAACCAAATACTATTGTACAAGACACTAGTTAATTCCTTTCCTTCAAATGCCAATGAAATGATGCAATACAGACATGTAAGTGATAACAAGATAATAGACAATCAATTTACTCCATTTCAAATCACAGACACATTACACAATGCATTCAAATGACCATCCTTGGTCTCTTTACATTTGCCGATGAACTTTTATGGTCATGTCCCCATCTCCCTTGGAGCAGCAACATCTATTCATTGTAGTCACAGACCGATGCTTCCATCACATCTGGTTGGGTAGGTTTACCCTAGGAATGGTCCCAGTTTTCCTCTTAACACACCACAACACTCGCCAACATATGCAATGGTGCTTAGTGCCCTTGGGGACACTTTGGTCCGGTATGTTCGTGAATGTTCTAGTGACTTCATGTTTAAAATGAGGTAGTCACTAGCATTTATCTGCCCAACAAGAGCTAGTGGCGCAAACCATTCGGTACCAGGATGAACAGTTTGGAAGAAACACAGTGGTGCAACTTTCAACTGACCCTCACTGCAAGTTTTGGCATCAAGTGAGATTGGCATGCCAAATTCAAATAAAAATTGAATCTCCCAAAAAGGAGAGAGGTTATTGTAGGCCTCAAAAACATGGTCTTGTAGCATCTTACGATTTGTCGATACCTCTCACGGGGTCCAAGATATGAGCCTTGAAAGATTTCTACCCAATCGCGCTTAGTGCACCTTGGGGACACTTTGGTCCAGCATGGTCACAAACGTTCTAGTGACTCTATGGTTGAAATGGGGTTGTCACTAGCATTTAACCACCCAACTGGAGTTAATGGCGCAAACCATTCAATGCTAAGACGAACAGTTTGGAAGAAACCCAGTGGTGCAACTTTCAATTGACCCTCACTACAAGTTTTGGCATCAAGCGAAATTGGCGTGCCAAATTCAAAAAAAATTGAATATCCCAGAAAGGAGAGAGGTTATTGTAGGCCTCAGAAACAAGGTCCTGTAGCATCTCATAGTTTGCTGACACCTCTCTTGGGGTATGAGATACGAGCTTCAAAAGATCACTGCCCAATCATGCTTAGTGCACCTTGGGGACACTTTGGTCTGGCATGGTCACGAATGTTCTAGTGACTTTGTGGTCAAAACAGGGTTGTCACTAGTGTTTATCTACCCAACCAGAGCTAATGGCGTAGACCTTTTAGTGCCAGGATGAATGGTTTGGAAGAAACCTAGTGGTGCAACTTTGAACTGACCCTCACTGCAAGTTTTGGCATCAAGCGAGATTTGCGTGCCAAATTAAAAAAATTGAATCTACCAGAAAGGAGAGAGGTTATTGTAGGCCTTAGAATCATGGTCTTGTAGCATCTCATGGTTTTCTAATACCTCTCATGGGGTCCAAGATAAAAGCTTTAGAAGATCGCTGCCCAATCGTGCTTAGTGCACCTTGGGGACACTTTGGTCCGGCATGGTCACGAACGTTCTAGTGACTCTTTGGTCAAAACAGGGTTATCAATAGCATTTATCTACCCAACTTGAGATAATGGCACAGACCATTCGGTGTCAGGATGAACAGTTTGAAAGAAACCCAATGGTGTAACTTTCAACTGACCCTCACTACAAGTTTTGGCATCAAGTGAGATTGGCGTGCCAAATTTAAACAAATTTGAATCTCCCAAAAAGGAGAGAGGTTATTGTAGGCCTGAGAAACACGGTCTTGTAGCATCTCATGGTTTATCGATACCTCTCATGGGGTCTAAGATACGAGCCTCAAAAGATCTTTGCCCAATCGTGCTTAGTGCACCTTACACTCTTTATCCACAAGAACTACCACACCTTTTTCTCTTGGTAAGTGAAGAGGACATTCATCTTGTTTTGGGAACTCTTGCAATGTCAAACCACATGACACAAAATTAAGTTATTTCAACCAAACACATTACTTAAATTCACAAGGTTTTCACAATCTATAATGGTGAAAATATTAATTATAGATTTAGATTAGGTAGATATTTGTTGTTAATATTTTGGATCAAATTTTATGATCTATCATTTCTTTTCGATTAGGTAGATTTTTATTACTAATATTGTGAATCTATCATTTCTTTTCTCTTCATAATGTTTAATCCCAACAACAAAATTCTATATGATCTAATCCAAAGGTTAACATTTTGACCAAATGCATTCATGTTTTCCATTGACTTGATACACTCCTGTTAAAGATTACAACTCACACAAAATGTAGATGTTCATATTACAGAACACAAAAAATTATATTAGACCATCAAATATCCTTTAGTAAAATGTAATTGAAAAAGTATTTTCTGTCATATTAACTTGGTAAACCTTTCCATTTAGATACTCCTCTTGATTAAAACATGAGAAATAAGAGAATATGATCTTACCAGCATATACGGTTTGCCTACATTTTAGGACTGCATTTCCATTGACCAAAATGGTTTGTTTGATTTGAAAGTAAGGGCAGGATTCCCTAGAGCAGAGGATTTATAATGTTAAGGGTTCTTGCTAGAATGGCCTGCAATAAAAATTAATAATTATTTGTTTACTTTAACTTTTAACATTCCTCCTTGTACAGAAACAATTAAAGTGTCTGGTCTAAGAATTGTAGTAAATACAATTATACTTACGATTTTGATTTTTCTCCATTGCATTGATGGTATTGTTATTTTTCTCATTAGAAACTAAATCGATCAACAACTTGTTGCCCATTGGTTGAGTCAAGCTACCTAATTTGTTAGAAGGGCATCTTGTATCAACATTTGTATTTATAAAATGACAAACAATAAGATTTTTAACACACCATGTTCTTTTAAATATCTTAACCTTGAAACATGACTTTGATATGTACTTGAACACTAGAAAATCTCCCATCTCCACCCCATGACGATTCACAAAATTTTCCCAACCCTCTTGAAATTCTAGTTTATTCAAGGAAAACCATAACTGTACATCACACTCTTGCCCACCTAGGCCTTACAATTGAAATCTCATGATATTCTCTACAGAAAAAAAGATGTGGTTGTTGGATTGAGGGATTCAAAGAATAAAATTTTTCTTTTCAATACTAGTAAAAACAATCAGATATCTGAAATCTCCCACTCAAATTTTGTTGAAATCTCTCTCTCTCTCTCTCAGGTATTATTGAACATATAATATAAGTATTTTAATAAAAAATTTACAGTAATATTATACTATTATACAATAGAGAAATAAATAATAATAATAATATAATACAATACTAATATAAAAATTTATATAATACTAATGCTATTATCATTTAATATTAATATAAAATAAAATAATAATATATAACTTAAAATTGAAAAAAACATTCAAGTTGTAATGTTGGAATTGGGCGGGAGATATCAGATATATGATATTATCGGATATCTGAAATTATCGGATATCTGATTTTATCGAATATGCAATATTGTTTCGGATATCCGATTAGGCTTGGTATTTGCCTTGAGTTTTCATTTTTTAATGCCAAACGTGAATGGTTAACCCAAAAGATGTGTTCACCATATTTTCTTTGATCTCCAAACTTAGACTATGTAGTTGACGACCTTTTCTTCACCTGAAATTGATGAAACAAAAAGGGTTTCTTAAAGACATTATCAGATTTCCATCAATATAATTTTTGTCAAATTTCGAGTTCAGTAAGTAATTATTACTTATTTTTTAATTGAGTTATCTTTAAAGTCCTAAGTGATAGACTGGTTGAAAAATAACTATAACTTTCAAACAGTTTAACCTTTTTGAAATCTGAAACATGCGTCACATTCTATGCTTCACCTACTATAAGAAAAAAAAAAGTTTTCAATTTTGTGAAGTTTAGAATTAGTTAAGGTGGTCATACACGATAGATTTTTATTTTGAATAAGTTGTAACAAAAAATTCAAAATTAATTATTTATTTGGGAAAAAATTATACAAAAATATGTGTCACATCCGGGCATGAGTCTACTACTTATATCTAGAATCTTGTGAAAATATATCATCATTTGATTGTGATTAAGGTGGTCAGACATACATTTACTTTTATTATTTTCCTAAAAATTTTGTACTACTGTATTGAAATCTAAAATTTTGAACAATTAGATTAAATTTTTTTCAGAAAAAGGCTAGTAGTTTAGAAACTACATTCAATTTCCTACAAATTTTGTTCTTACAACTTTTTCACATAAGGTTGATAAGATGTTCAACTTTTTACATCAAGTTGACTAACCCTGATTTTTTAATTTTTCATTGCCACTTAAGGCCATAGCTTGGTATACCATGATCCTGCACATACCCCACTACAACAACCCTAACAACCACCACTTTAGATTTTGATATTGAAATCATTACCACCACTACCTCTCAGTACCCTTGGTTGACATTACCAACCTTTTTATAACAACTTGAGATAATTTTTACCACCACCCCAAGGGGGAGTTGCCACTCATGTGCCACTTGTTACACCATCCATGCAACTTTCTACCTTGATTCTTATAATCCTTATATGCATACAATTGGAATGTGGTCCATACCCAACACTTCTGGATCCTCATATAATTACACAACCCATTACTTTATCTCTTGTGCAATCACAAGCATTTAGTATGGGTATGCCTAGAATTTACCACCCCCCTACACAAGCTACAACTAGGGGCATAATTATCTCTACACCATCATCGTCCATGTTATTTACCTTGAAATATATGCCACAATCTATGACTATGCCACAATATCTACCACAAGTAATTGTGCCACCTAGTGCAACTCAAGAATACGCTAGTTACTTGCAAACTCCTTCCTCTTCCTATGTGGTGAATAATGCATATCAACCATCGAGAGGTGTTGTGTATAATCATCCATATTATAATCAATAAGAAAGCACGTATCATCATACCTACACAAGGGACAATTATCTCTTTAGTGGAAGACACCAAACAATTCTACCTCATAATCTCTCATATCAGTAGATGTACCATTCTTAATCACATAGAATTATTCTTTTCATCAACGACTCCCTCTAATTAAATAAGGTGCATATACCTATCAACAACCTCCACTTGTCCAAAAACACTCATCTACTTATCAACAACTTGTCCTCATTCATCAAAGTAAATTGAGTTATCAACATCCATAACAACGACCCAATTACATCTATCTACATTAAATTACATACCAAGCAATTTCCACCTTAATTTCCAATCAATATTGAATGGGAAGAAACAAAGGAATCTCTCAAAGATCTTCAAGACAACAACTCTGATAAATTTTTCAAATTTGAAGAGCTTTTCCTATATCCCTTTGACATGTCAATTACAGTGTTTCCTTTCCCTAATATTTCAAAAATCCTCAATTCGATAAATATAGGGGAAAGGGCGATCCTTGTAACCATATCAAAGAATTTTACATGTCTTTCCAAGAGGTAGTATATTGCCAAAATGATCTCTTATGATTAATTTCCTAAGAATCTTAGTGGTTGTTCTTTAGAATGGTTCTCTACGATACTATTTGGTTTGGTCACTAATTTCACTAAACTTGCCAGATAAATTTGTTTCCCATTATCATCACAATATCAAGCATAAAGTCCCTATGCTTGATCTTTGCCAAGCTAAACAAAAGGGAGGTGAAAGTCTCCTTGACTGCACCCAAAGGTAGAGATCCCTTGTTGGCCATCTATCATATAAAAAACTCCATAATTTTCAATTGGTCCCAATATTCATCAACAATCTTCATTCAAAGCTTACCCATCACATATAACTCAATTGTGCAAGCACATTCAAGGATATCATGTCTAGATGACCATCTACTCAACAAGCCTTGATTGATAAATACATCATTAAGTTATACAAGGACCATTCTGATCGCCCCAACAATGAAAAATCATGCTATTGGTATAGGAACAAGAATATCCTCAGGGATGGAGTTATGGATGTGACCTCCCTCACAAACATACATTAATCATCCACCTCAAATGCAAGTCAATTCTTTGTAACAAATGTATCATAATCCTCAAGTGCAAACCCATCATGTGCAAACAAATCAAACCAATGCCATTACGGTTTCTCATATGCCACCTTGACAAACAGGTAAAAAGTAATCAACAATGTCAATTCACCACCAATTCACTCCCTTCGAAGAAACTTTAGATGTGATCTTCAAATGAATGCAATCACATAATATGATTATCTATCCACAGATGTAACCTCTTTATGAATCTAAACCAAAACCTGATTGGTAAAAGGATAATGAGTATTTCAATTACCATCGTATCAAGGGTCATATCACAAACAAATGCATGAACCTCAAGCATATAATTCAAGACCTTATCACTCATGATAAGATTGATGTCAACTCTGTCGCGGAAAATTCCCCTAATGCACATATTGGTATAAATAAACATAAAATCAAATAAAAAATTATATAAATATACTAATTATACAATTACAATCATAATTTATATTTAAAAAATATTAATTTAAGAACCAAATGACTTTCAGCCTCCAAATAACTTTTGTACACTAGGAAACAACCAATTTCAATATGTGTTCCTACGCTTCCTTTTAGCATAGTTGGACAGTCCCATTGCTCCTTCTAATCATTCATATGTGTGCAAACAAGGATTCCTTATATCTGGAAACTGCTTACAAATCTGACCATTAATCTGGATTCCTTACGTCGCTGTTGAAATGGTTCCGTGTTGTTTCCAACGCTTGGCATTTTAATCAGTTGGAAAATCCGCTGTCTAGAAGTGATTTTAATAAATGTAAAATAGTAAATGGATAGGTTGATGGTTATGTGATTACGGTCAATTTCTTTTAGAAATGGATAACTCATTTATAATAAAAATAATTATTATTGTCTTTATCTATATTGGCAGCAATTTTTATAAAAGATCAGTTAAAATCAATGAAAGAAAAACAAAATGCAATAATAAGTATCAAAATTAAAAAGATACTTTCATCTTTCTTTATTTTATTTGGATTTTGTGCAATTCAACAGTTTAGTTTGTTTAGAAAACAATCAAAGAAATAGATGGAAAGAAAGTTGTGATAATGACAAATATAATTATTCAACATTATCAAATTTCTATAATCTATTTGATTTCTCTTAATAACTTATTAATGTTTAAAATAAGGACATAATCAAATCTAAAAGCTATAAAGAAAAATATAATAATTTTTGCATGAAATAATGAAAAAATAAAATAATAATATCTATCCATATTTTTAGATATTTTTTTCTAAATATAAATATGGTGATAACATGATATAAATATTAACATGATATTTATATTATTATTTTATGTCATGCAATTATTTAACATGATATGTAAAAATTCAATGACCTAAATATTACTCAAGTAAATATAAATAAGTGCAAAAAAATCTTAAATGAGAAACAATTAGGAAATATATCCCATTCACACCAGTCATAATGGCTCTTAGTCACAATGAAAACTTAAAAATGATAAAAATATATATACCTATATCCATCGTTGCTTTAATGGTACATTTTGACACTATATATAGCATATCATCAACAATGCCATGTTAATAATTACGCCGAGAGGTGTTCCTATACATTCGTAGGGGAAAGGGAAGACACCAGCACAACATATTCCTTGGAATATGCCGTGTACATAAAAAAGAATGGTAGTTAGTTACAATTACAATTAATAAAATAAAAAAATAAAAAAAACAATTACAAAAATGAATCACGAAAAAATAAAAAATGAATCACAAAAATCAAAAAATGATTTCAAAAAATCAAAAAACCATTGCATTTGGAGTGGGGGCCGTGCGCTGCAGACGCGGGTCTGTGCGTTGCGGACATGGGGGCCGTGCACTGCAGAGGTGGCCACTTGGCTGTCGGCACTGGCAGCGCCAGTGCAGTCTGCCAGTGCCGGTAGCCAAGTGGCCACCTCTGTAGTGCACGGCGCGCGAGGCATTCAATATGCCTTCGATTTATATCGGTTATATGATATGTGTTCACACGGAATACCAAAAGGTTTGAATATGATATGTGTTCGCACAGAATATGATATGTGTTCATTAACACACGGAATACAAAAAGCTTGAGCAATGAAGAGTCACTCTTCATTGCTCAAGCTTATAAAATAGTGCTCTTCATTGCTCACGTTAATTTTTTTTGAGGAGGATTGCATTGCAGAGAGGATTTGTGAGAGAAATTTGTGAATAGCAGAGAAGAAGATTGCATTGCAGAGAGAGGATTTGTGAGAGAAATTTGTGAATAGCAGAGAGGAGGATTGCATTGTAGAGAGGATTTGTGAGAGAAATTTGTGAATAACAAAGAGGAGGATTGCATTGCAGAGAGAGGATTTGTGAGATAAATTTGTGAATAGCAGAGAGGAGGATTGCATTGCAGAGAGCTGAATTGCATTGTAGGCAACTTTCATCAATTTCAAACAGGTAAATAGATTTTGTTTTATATTGCATTTAATTTAATGTTATTTTATATAGTTTGATAGTAATTTATTTTAATATTATTTTATATAGTTTGATATTAGATCTAATATTAAACTATATAAAATGCAATATTAAATATTGCTTGATATTAGATGTAATATTTCATATTAGATCTAATATCAAATATTGTTTGATATTAGATCTAATATCTGATATCACATATTAGATCTGATTTTATATAGTTTTTTTAAAGAATAATTTGATATTTTAGATTAATTTTATATAGTTTGATATTAGATTTATAGTGTTATATTAGATCAAACTATATAAAACTATATAAAAAATATTTTTTTTATATAGTTTTATATTAGTTTTATAGTGTTTTTAGATTGATATAGTTTTATATTGTTTTTAGATTAATATTGTTTTTAGATTAATATTGATAGGTGGTATTTCTAATGTAACCATTATTTATTATGCAATAAAATTGAATTGATTTAATATACTTATATATAGAAACATCAGTTTACATTGTGGATGGCAATGCCGCCATGGTGTAATATTTATTTTTTATATAAATTTAATTTTGAATATTAACTTTAGTTAGATATAGATTTTTTGTAAAAATTTATTAGATATAGATTTTTGATTTAAATAATCTGTTTACATTATGGATGACAATGCCGCCATGGTGTAATATTTGTTTTTATATAAATTTAATTTTTAATATTAACTTTGTTAGATATAGATTTTTGTAAAAAATTATTAGATATAGATTTTTTTATTTAAATATAGATTTTTTGATTTAAATAATCTGTTTACATTGTGGATGGCAATGCCGCCATGGTGTAATATTTGTTTTTTATATAAATTTAATTTTGAATATTAACTTTGTTAGATATAGATTTTTGTAAAAATTTATTAGATATAGATTTCCATTTACAAATATTACATTTAGATTTCAATTCCTAATTAGATTTTAAAACTTAATTTATTAGTATTTTAATAGTTACTTTGAAATGTTAAAATTACATTTATTTTAATAGGATTTATATAATTAAAATTGCAATTACTAATTTTTTATTTTAATAGGATTTATATAATTAAAATTGCAATTACTAATTTTTTAATGTTACAAATTAGGATTTAGATTAATTATATAAATTGAGGACATTTCCATTTCTAATATTACCTTTATTTGATTTGTTTGCTTTAAATTTGATTCATTTGCTTTACAATTAGTAATTTTTATTTTCTTTAAATAATGTAACAATTAATAATTATAATTTATTTTTTATTTGATTTAAATGTTAGAAATATGATTTACATTAATTATATTTTATTTTTGTATAAATTTAGGAGATTTCCATTTACAATGTTACCTTTATAATATTACATTTAGATTTCAATTCCTTATTATATTAAAAAAATTAATTTATTAGTATATTAATATGAATGTATAAGGTCTTCTAATGTTACAAAATCGATTTAGAAGTTGGCTTAATGAAGTTGATTTTATTTAATGACATTAATATTATATTTCTTTTATTGCTATTTTCATAGTTAGTTTAAAATACAACATTTTGTTGCGAATGTTGCAATATTTATGTTACTTAATTTCATTTAAATTAGAATTAATGAAATTGATTATGTTAACCTAATTTCGTATAAAAAATTATATTTTGAAACTCATTTGATGAAATTGAATTTGTTAATTATAATTAATTTATGTTTGTAATCATAAATTAGGCATAGACATGGACTTTACTGTGGGCATGAAGGTTGAGATTAGCACTGATGAAGAGGGGTTCGAAGGGGCTTGGTTTGAAGCAACAATTATAGACATTATTCACAATGGTGAGGTGACAAAATATTGTGTCAAATATCACCATTTCATAATCGATAAATGGGCTTGAGAGCCCCTCATTGAGGAGGTCTATGTAGATTATATGAGACCTATTCCACCTCCTATTACTTTGCCGCAGTTTGTACCTCCTGGATTTGCAGTAGAAGTACTAGATAACAACTGTTGGTGGTTGGGTGTCACCATTGACAGATTTGTTTCACCTCTTAGTCAAGTAGAGTTCTATGAGGTGTACTTTCTTGATTCTCACACTCTGAAGCCGTATTCACGCGCCCACACACGAGCAGAGCAAGAATGGGTTAGGGGAAGATGGAGGCAAATATACTGGAACTGAAATGTTGACAATTCATGTTTGTATTGAGATCCAAATTGGATCACATATGTTTTTGGATTGATTGCTTAGTATTACAAATAAGAGATCCTGTGTTGTTGTGTTTTCACAAAATGGCCTTTAGACCATTGCAATCCTTATTGTATATCAATTATTGTTAAAAAAATTTCATTTTTTTATTCTTCTATATCTTGGCTCTAATTCACTTCATGTATGTCAAATTTTTATGGTGTCTTCACTCAAAATATTCTTCTTCTCTTTTATTTTCCAGAATTTCTATTCTATATGTTTAAATATTAATTCTATAAATATATAAATTATCACAACTAAATTGCAATGTATTATAAATTGGCATTTTCTAAATCAAATGTATATATATAAAAATATGTTAATTGACAAGTAAAATTCTTTCTTTCTAATTATTACAATGTTTTAAAATATGTATAATATAAAGTTTGCTTAGGTCACTAATTTAATGTTATTTCATACTAGATATGGTGAGACCAAGGTTGATCTTTGAATCAGAAGAAGCTAGAAGAGAATATCAAAGAGAATATCAAAGATAATATAGAAGACAGTCTCACAGATGTCAACAAGAACAATTGACTGAAAGTCAAAGAGAACAACATATGGTCAGGCGTAATCAAACTGATAGACAAAGAATTCGTAGAAGAAGGGAAAAAGTAATAGTGGAACAATTAGAAGCTGAAAATAGAGCTAATATAAATGTTTCAATGAACAACCGTCAACAAACTTCTGTTCAAAGCCTTCAAAATGAAGGGCCTCAACTAATTCAAGATGATCCTGAACTAAGCCATAGATATAACAATCTCCCTAATGTAAACATTCAGTTAGATGTTGAAAATGAAGAGTCTACGTCTATAGAGCATGTTCTATAAATGCCACATCATGAAAATCAATTAGAAATGAATGTTAATGTTGAAGGTACTGTGGAAAACATGGGAAACCCAAATTGTATGCTTGAAACTAAATTTAGAAGATTGCAAATGCAATTTAGGCATCAGATAGATAGTTTGAAGACTCCTCAAATGTGTCATGTCTGTCAAGAGTCATATCTTACAATGAAAGTATATCTCACCTGTGAAGGCCCAATATGCAATAGGTGTAGACAAGAAAGAGGAACTCACAGGTTTTCATCTTCAAACAATATGGACCCTGGATCTCAACCAAAAGAGCTTGCAAATTTGACTCAAGTTGAAGAGATGTTGATTGCACATGTCAGTCCTATACTGCAAGTTACAAATGCAACTGGTGGTCAGTATAAGTACAAAGGACACACTATAAGTTTTCCTCAACATGTAGAACAAGTGGCCAAAGTTTTACCACATACAATTGAGCATTTGCCAATTATTATTGTTCGTAGAAGGGATCAACGTGGTACACATTATAACTTTACCATAAATAGGGATCGTGTGTACAGGGCCTTGAAATACAAAGTAGACCATGACAAGTTTTATGCAGATGTTAGAATTGATGAACATGATCTCAATGAATTGCCTACAAATACTGATCAAAATGTTTTTAATAGACTGAGGACAGTCCACATGGAATTTGATTCTGATGCAAACAAAGTGGTTTTTGTGGGTCCAGTCATGGAGACAGATGAAGGTAATGTAATTCAAAACACAACGTCTATGGATTCACGACCACCTAATGCTCAAAGGGAAATGAAATTAATCCAAGCATGGGTTAACAATCCTGAGGTAGTTCCATCTACATTAATTGAATGGCCAGCTATAGGTGCATCACCTATCAATGAATATGTCACATTAGGATTGTTAGATATGGCATTTCCAACATTGTTTCCTGATGGAAGATGTGATTGGTTAGAGCCAAGAATGAAGAGAATTCATCTGCATGAATATGTGAAGCATTTGTTGTGCTATAGGGATCATCAGTTTGGTAAACATCCTAGGTTTAGGTATTTCATGATGAATATGATAATGAGACATCGTGCACAAAACTCATCTTCTGTATTTGTAAAAAGGAATTTTGAAGACATGCCAATTACCATCAATGAGCTAAGAGAACATATGGAAAATATGCCACATAATAATTTGGCAGATAGGTTGATGAGATTTGGAACAACTCTAAGAGGAACAAGATCATATTGGTGTAAATGTAGAGTAGAATTAACAGATATGCTTCACCAAATTGGGACTCCTAAAATTTTCTTCATGTTGAGTGCAGCGTATATGCAGTGGCCTGATTTGCATACGCTGATGCCCGGGACAGCACCAACTAATCCATGAGAAGCTCAAAAGTGGAGAAGATAGAATGTCATTGACTATCCTCATATAGTTGCACATTACATGCATTTGAGGCATACAATGTTTCGGAAAGAGATACTTGAAAAAGGTATGAAAGTCAGTGATTTTTGGTGTAGGTATGAGTGGCAACATAGGGGTTCACCTCATGTGCATAGATTTTTATGGCTCGAAGGAGCACCAAACATGGACACTATAGACTCGTCAAATGAGGAGGAACGCAAAACTGCTGAGAGGTATTTTCATTCCATTATTCATGCATGGAATCCTAGACATGATCCTCATCAAAGAAATATACAGGTATGTTTTGTCATTTAATCATATATATATATATATATATATATATATATATATATATATATATACATAACGTGATGCTCGCACTATATGTTCATATGTATGAGAAATAAGAAATTATTATAAAATTTAATATGATATTTAATTTGCAACCCTTTGTAGGTTTTCCAACATTTTGGTCAACATCCATGTCTCAAAAATACTGGACAACTAGCTTAGATGGATATTGACCATGACTACGAAGAGATAGTCAACTATGTCGAACACCATATAGTTTGTAAGGAGGGTGCATGTTTGTGTAAAAAAAGGGGAAGAATGGTTTGCAAGTAATTTTTTCATCAATTAATATAGAATAGATAAAAATTATATATTAACTATTCCCATAAATTAATCAAAATAGATGCTCACTTATTTTTTTGTTAGGTACAATGCACCTTGGCCATTGAATTTGGAGGGATCCAAGTTATGCGAGGATCCAGAATCAAGTGAAAGAAAATTTGAGCCTGCTAGAAATGATGATAGAGTGAATTCACATAATCGGTACATACTGCAACTATGGAGGGAAAATATAGATTGGCAACCCGTTCTTTCAAAATATGTAGTTATTAAGTACATTGCAAAGTATGCAGCAAAAGATGAGAGGTGTTCAGAAACCTATTCAGAAATGTTGATGCATTTGTCAAACCTGGAAAATCCTGACGATTTGGCTGTGCGAGCATATATAAATCTACTCAAAGAAATAGTTATAGAGAGGGATATAGGAGCCCAAGAAACATGTCATATGTTGTTAGAACTTCCATTGGTTGAGAGTAGCAGAAGGTTTGTTAATCTGAATGTCTCACATGAGGTTTTCAAACCTGTAGCAGTAAACAATGAGGAAATTAATGAAGAACATGCCAAATCTTTTATAGATGGCTATAAAATAAGGCCAATTTGTATGGAAGGTATCACCTTAATTGATGCAGCTAGATCTTGGATATACAATCCTAGAAAAAGAGGAGATAACAAATGGGGACCAAGGCAAAAGATGGCTATTGTCGGAGTTTTCCCTAGGTTTGTATCCATTCCTCCGTGTGATTCAAGTAAATGGGTAGAGTTTTGTTTATCTGATTTGTTGCTATACAAGCCTTTTTGTAACATTGAAAGAGACATTAGTCATGATAATGATACTATAGTACAAAATTGGGAATCACTCAATTATAATCCTTGGCATGTTCAAAGAGTAGCACCTACAGAAAATGATGATCCTAGCAGTCCTTCTGAAGTGGAAGATAATGAAGTTGTTCAAGAAAATACCATAGAGCATGAATGGGAAATCATCTCTAGACTACATTGTGGTCAACATATGCAGGTTTCTGAGATAGATATGTTAGGAAGAAGAGATGTTGATAGAAATACAAACTGGTGTAGTGAATATCAAGGTGAAGATCATACTGCTATAGCAATCAACTTCATAGGAGAAATGAAGAAACATGGATGTCTCATGTATGATGACATACCACAGTGCATCAACTTAACAAGCCTCAGTGAGAGGCAACATAAGGCAATTGATATTATTATGACACACTACCATAGAAATCAGGTCAGGATGCCTTTGTTTATGATAATTCAAGGAACAATAGGAACATGAAAGTCTTATCTAATTGGTGCCATCAGTCAAATTCTTTAGAGTGTAGCTTTGCCAAGTCCTTCTCCACTTCTATTACTTGCACCAACTGGAGTTGCGGTGTTCAATATAGGAGCTTCTACAATTCATTCAAAGTTGAGAATACCAATTAGAGATTTTTCTCAGCTAGAGGGGACGTGACTCACAAGTTTACAAGAAGAGATGGCCCATATCAGGTATATTTTGATTGATGAAATGAGCTTCATTGGTCAAAACTTGCTGGAAAATATAGATTCTTGACTTAGGCAAGCCTTCCCGCAGAGTGCTAACATAAGCTTTGCAGGTATGCTTTCATTTTTTCTAATGACGCTATTTTTGTGCTATAATCTTTATTATTATAACTCATCTATAAATACAATCATGTAATTTTCATAGATATTATTCTAATCATTTCTCTTACTTTATTTTAGGTATATGTATTATTTTGGTTGGTGATCTTGGTCAGTTGCCTCCAGTGAATGACAAACCGGCATATGCTAGCAACAGGCGGGCAAAGTTACTCTGGCAAGAATTCAAAACAATGGTTACATTATATAAAATATTTAGGCAAGATGGAGAAAACATCCACCAAAAAAGATTTCATCAACTTCTCACAAATGTGAGAGATGCGAGTCCAATCTTGGATGATTGGAACTTGCTTATGATGAGAACCCCTGTGAGTTTAGATGCTGCAACCAATGATGAGTTTGACAAGACAGTGCATTTGATCTCTACAAATGCCAATGTTCGTAACCATAACTTGAGGATGTTGTATTTTTTGAGGCAACCTGTTGCATGTAGCCTTGCAACTAAGTCAAGGAATGGTAATACAATTGAAGATTGCTTGAATGAAGAACTTGATCTAGAGTTATTGTTCAGTAAGGATTCAAGGGTCATATTAACTACAAATCTATGGATTGAAGCTGGTCTTGTTAATGGATCCTTGGGATATATCTGGAATATTGTGTACAAACTAGGAACTGCCCCACCTGAACCACTTGCTTATGTTACGGTTGAATTTGATAATTATTCTGGACTACCATATGATGACCATCATCCAAGAATAGTTCCAATATCACCAGTCCAGAGGGGTAGAACCTTTTAGTTACCATTAAGGTTGGCATGGGCATTGACAATTCATAAATCTCAAGGACTAACTCTTTCGAGAGCCACAGTTGATATAGGCCCAAGAGAAAGAGAAGGATTGACATTTGTAGCTGTATCTCATGTAAAGTCTCTAGAAGGCTTGAGAATCATGCCACCTTTCACATATGACCGCTATGAAAAAATGAAGACTAGGAAACAACTTTCCAATAGGAAAGCAGAAGAAATTAGACTCAAGTGTCTTGAAAATCAATGATGTACTGTAATGTTGTATTGCTATTAAATATTACATTGTTTATTAATTGCCCATTTTGTGTCATTATTGTTCAAAATTATCCTTATGCGTTGAATTAGTGTATCATATTTCAAATTCATGTTCTCTTTTGTTTAAATATGTATCATTAATATAATTTATATCATGTTTGCGAACCTGACTTCTTCTTAATTTGAATATAAAAAAATTCCACAAAATCATATATACTATTCCACTATAGGTAGCATCTAAAGTTTGAAATGGTAATGCAAAATGGTTATTCTAATTAATTATATATACAGATGTTTGTTTAAAACTTTATAGGACACCATTCCACCTATGGCTACCTCTGACAAAGACTCCAACATCATGGTTACAAGCTCCTCTGCTTCGGTGGGCTCAAATCATATTTTTGAGAGTGAATTTGACAAGTGTACATGAATCATTCAAGAGTTGTGTGTAACTATAATCGAAGCTGTGGAGAATGTAGTGTTATCAGCTGACTATGTTGACGAACTGGATATAAAGCAGATGGAAGATGTTTCAAAAGTTTTACGCAAGACATCTGCAAAAGTGGATGCGTTTCCATCAATGATGAAAGAAGTATACCATGATCATTGTACAAATAAAGGTCATCATACAAACTTTATTGTTGAAGAATATGTGATGTACTTGCATCATTACGGAGAAATGTTATTGATTTAGATCATTCTTATCTTATCTTTCATACTTCTTAAATATCTAATGGTTGTAGTGGGTCTTCTATTTCCCCTTTCATCTTTGTTTGTAAGTTTCATGAACAAGATAGTGAATATATATTTTTTCCTACTCCCATGATGGTTACCCCTATACTTTCCAACATTTTGCAACATGTTTTGTTCATCTTTGCATTTCTAATATTTATTTGTTCAATGAATGCATCGATTAAATGTGAGGAAATAAATATATAGGACATCTGATTCATTACTATTTCTAACCTAACCCCAAACAATGTTCAACAAGTATACCAATAGCTTTAACTATATTAAATAAACTATTAAAAGTTAATCTTCAATGGAAACTAAATACTATTTTTTTATTTTAACCCTAATACTAATCCAAACTTAACATTATGCATGACATCATTAACCCATGATTAACCCTCATGAAATAACTAAATATAATACTAATCATAACTCTAATCATAACCCTAACCCTAACTGTAACGTACTCTTACATCAAGCATAAATCGTAATGTTAAATATCCTATTAACTTGAATTCTCGCCCTATCGATAACCCTAACCCTACCACTAACTCTTACTCGAATCCTAAGTCATGACATAAAATGACCTACTAAACCCTAACCCTTATCCGATGTCAACTTATTATAATAATTTATCATTTTAAAATATAATAAACCCTAACCCTTATCCAATGTCAACTTATTATAATAATTTATCATTTTAAAATATAAAAACTATTTTTTTATTTTAACCCTAATAGTAATCCAAACTTAACATTGTGCATCACATCATTAACCCATGATTAACCCTCATGAAATAACTAAATGTAATACTAATCATAACTCTAATCATAACCCTAACCCTAACTGTAACGTACTCTTACTTCAAGCATACATCATAATGTTAAATATCCTATTAACCTGAATTCTTTTCCCTATCGATAACCCTAACCCTACCACTAACTCTTACTTGAACCCTAAGTCATAACATAAAATGACCTACTAAACCCTAACACTGCCCATCACATCATTAACCCATGATTAACCCTCATGAAATAACTAAATATAATACTATTTATAACTCTAATTGTAACA
This sequence comes from Chamaecyparis obtusa, assembly GCA_027943335.1. Lineage (NCBI taxonomy): Eukaryota > Viridiplantae > Streptophyta > Pinopsida > Cupressales > Cupressaceae > Chamaecyparis > Chamaecyparis obtusa. Next base: position 1,028,352 of record BSBK01001913.1, read on the forward strand.
CTAACCCTAAATGTAACGTACTGTTACTTTTTTGCATAAATCATAACGTTACATATCTTATTAACATGAACTCTCACCCTATCGATAACCGTAATCCTACCACTAACTCTTCTGTGAACCCTACCTCATAACATAAAATGACCTACTAAACCCTAACTCTTACCCGGTTTCAAATAATTTTAATAATTTATTATTTATAACTATATATATACATAAACATTATAATTCCTAAAATGTAACCCTAATCCTATTCCCTTACCCTAATCTTAAACCTTAATGTTACACTTAACACTAACCCTAATCATAATTGTAACCCTAATCATGTTCCCTTATCCTAATCTTAAACCTTAATGTTACACTAAATATGATAGTAATCATAATTCTAAACCTAACATCATATCCATAACCACATCATTAATCTCACCCTATCCCTAACCCTAACCCTAATTACAACTCTTACCCAAACCCTATCGCTAATTACAACCCTAATACTAATCAAAACATAACACTGCGCATCACATCATTAACCCATGATTAACCCTCATGAAATAACTAAGTATAATAGTAATCATAACTCTAATCGTAACCCTAACCCTACAACTGTAATGTACTTTTTATTTTTTTCATAAATCATAATGTTACATATCCTATTAACATGAACTATCACTGTATCGATAACTCTAACCCTACCACTAACTCTTATGCGAACCCTACGTAATAACATAAAATGACCAACTAAACCCTAACTCTTACCCCATTTCAAATCATTTTAATAATATATTATTTATAACTATTTATTTTGATATAAATATTACAATTCCTAAAATGTAACCCTAATCCTATTCCCTTACCCTAATCTAAAACCTTAATGTTACACTAAATATGATAGTAATCATAATTGTAACCCTAATCCTATTCCCTTATCCTAATCTTAAACCTTAATGTTACACTAAATATGATAGTAATCATAATTCTAAACCTAACATCATATCCCTAACTAGATCATTAATCTCACCCTATCCCTAACACTAACCCTAATTACAACTCTTACTTGAACCCTAACCCTAATTACAACCCTAATACTAATTGAAACATAACATTGCACATCACATCATTAACCCATGATTAACCCTCATGAAATAACTAAATATAATAGTAATCATAACTCTAATCGTAACCCTAACCCTAACTGTAATGTACTTTTACTTTTTTGCATAAATCATAACATTACATATCCTATTAACATGAACTATCACCGTATCGATAACCCTAACCCTACCACTAACTCTTACGCGAACCCTATGTCATAACATAAAATGACCTACTAAACCCTAACTCTTACCCCATTTCAAATCATTATAATAATTTATTATTTATAACTATTTGTTTTGATATAAACATTACAATTCCTAAAATGTAACCCTAATCCTATTCTCTTACCCTAATCTAAAACCTTAATGTTACACTAAATATGATAGTAATCATAATTGTAACCCTAATCCTATTCCCTTATCCTAATCTTAAACCTTAATGTTACACTAAATATGATAGTAATCCTAATTCTAAACCTAACATCATATCCCTAACCACATCATTAATCTCACCCTATCCCTAACCCTAACCCTAATTACAACTCTTACCTAAATCCT